>OW388298.1:13629515-14229515 GCA_936450465.1 Gibbula magus | reverse complement strand
ACTAGAGTTTTATTATTACGTCATAACACTCTCGACCGGATTGTCCCTGTAGTGTATCAGTGTGCTATCTATGTGGAATGTTATCATATTTTATCTATATATTTTTTTAATTCTTAAAAATCATGTCAGGTAGGTATAAAGGTATTTCCCACAGTATACAACATTGGGTAACAAGTTCACAGACAAGTTCAAAATCCGGCATTAGGATGGCTATACAATTCAACAGTGTACAAACTATAGGCCATCCAAGAAGAAAAAATTAATAGTCACATTCCACCTGAAGAAGGAGTGAGTATGTACTCCGAAACGTCGTGTAGTTTCACATTAAAGAAGTTGTTATCCAGAAAATAGTCCTGTTCTTCCAAAAATGTAACTATTCTGTTAGGCCATTTTTCGAAACCAAAGTGTTATCATTACGTCATAACACTCTCGACCGGCTTGTCCCTGTAATGTAACAAAGTGCTATCTATGTGACATGTTATCATATTTATCTATATACAATTAGCACATATATAGCCTGAACTAAATGACACCCACTATCAGATAACATTGTTGTTGTTTACATACATACACAGCTTCTGAAATGATCTTTCTTGGAATCGACATACAGTCTGATTAAAATCGACGGTTTTCCGTGGAATAAAAATTGCAAAAATAAAAATTGCAAAATAGTGCATCTACCGGGATACGAACTCGTATCGTTCGTAGGTGGTTTCCACGCCAAACCGTCCTTGTGGCGAGGAATCTACAGAACCTGTTCGTATCCCGGTAGATGCAAACTTTTGCAAATTTTATTCCTCGGAACAAGGTCGATTTTAATCAGACTGAATCGACATATACACCCAGTACAAAAAAATTGTTTGGATAACTTGATACTGAGGGAACATTTGATATGTTATTTCACGGAGCATCATTGTTTCTTAAGTGATATATCAAATTAGTTTTGATACAGGTATATAATGAAAAGAACAAATATTTCAAAAATCGTTTGAGAAAATAATACATAGTCCATTTGAATAGCGCTATTTCCATGATGAACATGCTCAAAGCGCACAATTTATATAGATCCGTACGTTCAGGTACCCATTTAAACAGCTGGGTGAAATGAGTGCAATGTGGATGAAGTGCCTTGCCCATGGACACAACAAAGCTTGAGACCAAGGTCAAAATTGTTTATGTCTCCACCGCGGGATTCGAACCCGGGCCTTTGGCGTGAGAGGCCAGCACGCTTACCACTACACCACTGTGTTCCAGAAGTGAGGTGCAAGTAACCGGATAACATGGTAGACTAAGAGAAGTGTCCACAAGACCAGAACAGTTTACTTCTAGGATCACGTAGGACACTATTGCCCTTTTCAATTTGATATATATATACATGTAACGAATCCAACCATATCTCTCTGTCTTCATTAAGGTTTTCGTGCAATGTTACATTGATTTCAAACGTTACCTTACGTTTTCGTGCAATGTTTCATGATTTCAAACGTTACGTTACGTTTTCGTGAAATGTTTCATTGATTTCAAACGTTACATTACATTGAAACCTCTCTTGAACACGATTGCTCAAAGTAGCGCTACGTAGTAAGGCGAGCAAACTTCGAGGCATTTGCACCGTGTCGTTCAGGACAGAATGAGCGCTACATTGAGCGCTACATTGAGCAATCAATGAGCAATTATAAGTGCTCGCTGTTATGGAACGGAGCCCAGATTGCAGCTATAGCTCCTACATGGCATCAGGCTTTCTCCCTGCATTGGTAGTAGACGCCTTGATCAAAGTGTAATGGTCCTGAAAGCGACGTAAGTAAAATCACCTCACATAATCTCATAGAGGTCCTCTCAAAGAAGACAATAAACTTTGAGAGAGTGCTAAAAGAGATAACTTCTTTTATTACCAATATGGTCCAACATAACCCGAGTTAATATTTTCGATACGAGCACATGTGCACATATCAATTTTGAATAGCAACTATTGTTTCAACACGCCTTCTCATTATATATCAATTGCTCGTGACGTCACTGTAGCGTGCAGTCGGAAGAGAACTGGACTGTCTCCTGGCTATTTTTACGCGACTCAAATGGAATAGAATGAGTAATAAAAAATATAGTCGCAAGCGACGACAAACGGATTCAGCAGTTTTAATTGTTTTAATTAAGACATATGTCCTATGTTGTTTACCCCAAACAGAGGGCCCCCACGGCTTCAACTGCAACGTTGAAAAAAATCCAAAAGCGGATCCAAAACCACCAATTTCACGTAAGGAAAACTTTGATGTTTCGAGCCGTATAACTGACGTCACAGTTTAGCTTAACTGAAAAGGTGGGATCTGGAGCCGGTTTCTGAGTTTGACTTGTGATTTAGTGCATCTAAATCGACTACAGTGTAAATATCGTATGAGTATTTTCCAGGATGTATCTCTCAGTCCGCGCAGAATAGCTTTTCACTCGAACTGGTATGATTTAGTACATAGTATCATGTATATCTGTGGAGAAATTAGAATTTTAAAGGTTTCCGGGAGGCCACGATGAACCGGACATTGTCGATTCTGTTTTCCGGTTATTCGAGTATGAGTCTTTTCACTTGAAAATCATCTAATTCAACTAGTGTGTAAATATCATATGAATTCCTTCCAGTATGTATATCTCAGATCGCGTAGAATACATTTCCACTCGAACTGGCATGACTTAAGGCTTAATAGCATGTGTATCTTTGGAGAAATAAGAATTTTAAAGAATTACAGTAAGGCCACGATGAACCAGACAGTGTTGAGACTGTTGTCCGGTTATTCGTGTCTTAGCATGATTCTTTACACTTGCAAAATCTTCTAAATCGACTATTGTATAAATATCATATGAATTTCGAACAGGTTTTTCCTCACATTACGCGTAGAATAGATTTTAACTCGAACTGGTATGACTTATTGCTCTGTAAATTGTATATCTTTGGAGAAATAAGAACATTCGATTTGTTTAAGAACCTAGGTAAACATTCAAAGTTATCATACTTTGAAAGACAATTGTGAAAAAGTTAATAGGATTTCGCTAATAAGATATGAAACTTGTTTTTCCCCAATGCTTCAGCTGCTTATACATCTAAGTTTCAGCTCTCAGATGCAAATATCTTCGGCGTGGTGTTTCCGCAAAAATGCACAGGGTCAAAACATTTGAAAACATTAAAATTTAAATATGGCGTCGAAACCACTTGACCTACGACTCCGCAAGGGTAACATATTTTGCTTGTCTAGTTATTAAGCATCTTTTAAAACAAGTTGCGGGTCTCTAGTATGTCACTGGGATTATTTAGAGCGAAATTTAACATGTCAAAATCAGACAAATTTAAAGAAAATCAAAATGGCGGCTAAACCACGTGACCTACGAATTGGTCATGATTTACTTTTTTGCTTGTATTGTTCTTGCGCATCTTTTGCAAAAAGTTTAAAGTCTCTAAGTACATTTTTTTAAAAATTCCTATGTAAAAAGTTTGTCTTTATTATGACCGGAAATGACTGTACGCGAGCGATTTTATTATTGATTCATAAAGACCAAAGTACTGTCTCACTCTCCTGAAAAAATCGTTCAATTCGATTGTCAGGTTTTTGAATTATCGCCCCTGAAAGTTGGCGGTTTTCAAAAGTTGCCTGACTTTGAGAGGTCACTGTGAAAAAAGTATTAGGATTTCGCTCAAAAGAGAACAAACTTGTTATTCCCCAATGCTTCAGCTATATGTAAATAGAGTTTCAGCTCTTAGGTGCTAATATCTTCGGAGTGGTGTTTCCGCAAAGGTACATGGGGTCCGAAAATTTGAAAAGGTTAAAAAATTCAAGATGGCGGCGAAACCACGTGACTGACGACTTCGCCATGATTTACTTTATTGCTCACAATGTCAATGCGGATCTTTTGGAAAAAGTTACAAGTCTCTAGGTGCATTTTGAGAAAAAATCCCATGTTAAAAATCGGAATTTGGATTCGAACTGGACCTTTAATGGGTGAACTGTTTGGGCCCAAAAGCTTCGCGGCAAAACTACATAGTTAGGGCTATCAGCCTGTAAAGTTTGGATATAATAGCTGCATTCCTTCTTGCCAAAGTGCCACTGACAAAATCCGTGGAATAATAATAAAAAAAACAAAAAACACGCCAATAACAATAAGGATTCAGCATAAATGCTGAATCCTTAATTAATTCCCCGACGAAATGTGTCATATCACTTTTACGCAACTCATGCAAATGTGTGTATAAGCCTCGCTTTCGCTCGGGCAATACAAACATTGACACTCGTTTCGTAAAATTCATATGATACACTTCCTCGGGTAATGATCTCTAGTTATTACTCGCTCTGCTGCTATACGTCAACGGCGCCATAGATTCTAAATTCAAATCGCGGAAATTTTAGTTTCTCTCACTGTCGGGTATCTCGCTTCATTAATGTGGGCGTAATAAACACAATACTATACGTCATCCCATGTAATATAATTAAACAAATAAACTCCCGAATGCGTTAGTATTACACTCGCTTTCGCTCGCGTGATACCAAATCATAAACTCGTTTAAGAAAACTGGTATGACATGGGAGTGGTATAGTATCCTCTTCATATGTGTTTTTACATGACTATATTTACGCAAATTTCGCCTGTGTCACTAAGGTTCCTTCAACTAGACACTGATATACGAAATTTGTAACTTTTCAGTTCAAATTTCAGTATGTGTTAAACCTGGTAAACTAATGAATATGGATGTGAAAGCCTTCACATATACCATTAATTAAATCATAATAACGGAAACTAAGTAACATGTGCAGCAAGACTGCTTCAATATATCCTGCTTCCATAAGCACATTCTTTCTCATAACATAAACATATATTTTATAGACAAAGTGTTAAGTAAATAAATAGCTTCTGACTGAAGACGAAATCAGCAATTAGAGTAACCACAATTCAAACAGCTGCCATTATTATTCATTGTCAAATGATGACTGTTTTTCATCATAATTTGATTTTAAAAATCTGTCAATTTGTAACAATTAGTCGTCAAATTCCAAAAGTTATCCATCATTTTTTTCTCTCTGTCAAACAATTAAAGTTCCCTTTCGAATTGTTACAGTTTCTGGCATAGTCTATGCGTTTTCCGACATGTACATATATGTAATGATAACACCATTGACACTCTCACGTTATACATAATATGTTAAGTTTTAAAATTCTTAGATGTCCCGTTACACATTCACATCGAATATAAAGTGTAGCTAAATAAATGCCCTGACGCCCGTATCCGTAAAATTGTTCGTCTCATTATAACTCATATATCCATCATTTGTTAAAGTATCAGTACGACAAGGATATTCATTTCAGAAACGAAATTCGAGATGAAAAGGTCAAATGTGATTTTGTCCATTTGTATAATACATTGAAATGTTCCTAAAATGTCGTCCCCACAAACAAATCTCGGGTCTGTCTTACTTACCCCACGTGCCTTTCCGTTGGTTTCCACCATACCCGAGCCAGACGGCGAGTGCGGTCATCACTGTTCCATGCTAGGCACGGGCGGTTCAAACAGGTGCTCGTCCAGTAAACGGTATACGCGCTGACCCCACCAGTCTATATGTATGACAAGTGGCGAGTAACAGTTAGTGTTCCTAAGGAGAGTTATTGGCCAGTAGATACGAGCTTGTGACAACCTGTATGACATAAGATACGGTATTTATACAGCGCGTGGCGCGTGGGCTTTGAGCTTTGGTCGTCTATAAGTCGTACACAATGCACACGTGAGGTGTAATCGCCAAAAATATGTCAATACGTTGTTCGCCTGTTATAGTTATTTGATACTGGGGAGTGGACGTATATCATGTGATATGAGTTTATATTCTGCATCTAATTTAATGGTAACTTTTAGTGTTTCACCCAGTGCATCGATTACATAAGGAGTGTTACTATTAACATGTATATATAGTTATGATGTTATCATCTTAAGTTGCCATGTGATAAACGATATATTGTAGACTTCCGTGATCAGTTGCAAGGGTTTATAGTTGTGTCAGCATTTCACTGCAGCACCCTCTCTATTTGCTAGTTAATACTTATAATTAGGCGTTCAGGATATCAGGTAACTTTCTATGTTTAACTGATGAGGTATTACAAGCATATATAGAAAGGACAAAATAAATACATTCAAATCAGTAGGCCTAAGTTATATTTTAACCCATTTTAAAACGATTCAATCTGGTGTTCTGCTCTGTTTTTTTTCCACAGGCATTTTTGTTCGCTGTCTATCTTATAAATCTGGTTTATATCATGAAGTAATGAAAAACAATTAACGTTTTACTGTGTTAATGTTCGGACTCAGTTATTTCCCAAACATATTTCTGTTCTCTATTATCCTATAAATCTCGCTTACACTATAATGTAACGATGAAAATCTAAAATTTTCCATTTTATTTTGTAAATGATTTTGAAAAAAGCATTTAAAGCATCGATTATGTTAAATAATGAAGACAATATTTGGATAGCACTGGGTAACAGTATTTACGGATCAAAGAGGTAATAGAGCTGTCTGTAGATGGTAGGTGATCCAGCTCTCGTGGAATGATAGCAGTCAGTGTAATGGTGATAGTCTTACACTCAGACTCTTAGCAAAGTATTTATTCTGAAAATATCACCATTTATTGATATTGAAAAGGTAAGATGAGAAATCGGATTATGAGACGGAGGCTCTTTTTCAATACTTGTTCAATACTTTTTTTCAGTCGAAGTATAGGTTAAGAATGTACATTGATTTTAAAGTTTAGAACATAAACAGTATAGAATATGACAGTCTAACTGTAAAATGTTTCACTTAAAATGATTAAATCTTACCGAAGATGCATGTTACAGGTTTGTTACACGGCTGATTTATTTCTTGACCTCATTCTCAATATAAATCCAAACTAATTCCCTTTAATTTCTAATTAACACATTTTGTAGGCGCAATGGCAAATTCTGAACACATAGATAAATCGAACACTTTGTAGTTACATGTATGTCGTATATACAAACATTTTTTTTACACCACTGGTTTTCGTTGATTTCATTCCAAAGATATACCCAAGTTTATTGCCTTTAATTGCTAATGTATAGATTTGAATGTTTCAACAGAAAGTTATGAACACTCAATTTTTAAAAGCTTTCAACAGAAACATATTAGCATCGATAAAATGTATAAATTCAAAAGAATACTGTCACCCCACTGACATAATTTTGTTACACCACTGACTTTTCTTGACCTTACTCAAAGTTTAAGGCCTATTTAGTGTCTTTAATTGTTAATCAACAATCTTGAAAGTTTCAATAGCAACTTCTGAACACATAGATGTTGTTAAACTTTTTTTTTTACGAAATTTACAAAAAACATCAACATTTTTTTCAGTTGTGTTTCGAAACATGTCAATGGTGTAACATTTTAATGTGACACCACTGACAGTTACACCACTGACCCATTCACGCTTTTATTAACTTTTACAACAATTAAAGCTCCCTAAACACTAAACACATGACATAATGATATAAATGGTGATGTTTCATTAGTATCAATACCCTTGAAACAGACAATTTCTTGAATAACTACATATCAGGAACTTATCATTGTTATACCACTGACTCGATGAAAAGTTATGCTTCATAGTAGGCTCACAAAATTGGATCAAACTTTAAAGGAGCAGTATCACGTTTTTTTGATAGTTTATGTCATTTATATTTACTTCAGAGGGTTAAACATCTTATTACACAAACCAAGTATCAGTAGTGGTAATAACGATGTTACATATAAAGAAATAATTGCATGGCGGCCATTTTATTGTGAACACATTTTATTATTTTGAATGACAAAAACGATTCTCATGGCTTTAACGGAACCATGTACAATCATTTTTTAACTTGATTTTCTGAAGAGAGAGGAGTGTTTTACTATTGGTGACATTATTATTCAAATACATTTCATCGACGTATTTCAGCGAAAAAAACCTGCTACTGCCCCTTTAACAGTTATTCAAATCTGGAAAAAACTGAAGCCATGAAGAAGAGGCATCATCAAAGGAGGGAGTTAGTATTTATTAAACAAAAATTAAACTAAGAAAATCATTAATATGACAATTTTATAATTCGTTACACCACTGATTGTGCCATTTTGGACGCTCATTGTTTTCACTATAATTAATGAATTTTAATATTTTTTACAAAAGTTGATGCACAATTGTATTTGTGAAACTTGTTTTCCATATTGAATGCTGAAAAAAAATATATAAATGTCTTCGAATTGAAAGTTTTTTGTTCTGAAAAGTCACGTCGCTGTCCCCTGACAGTGGTTTTTCTTAAAAAATGAGGACAAAAACCCCAATTTTCCCACAAAATAACAAACACTTACAATATCATACATCATTATGAAAAACAACGTTAACATACTTTCTTCTTTGATAATATGTATTTTGAAGAAATATTCCAATAAAAATGCTACTGACGGATATTTGGCCAAATTTTGAGAATTACCCGTATAATGCAATAATGCACATGATTATGCATATTCCCAAACATCATGTATATTAACAAGAACATTTTTATTCAGAAAATATTACGTTTCTTATGCATTTCATGGGATTAAAGTACATGATGTTTATGGCATAGTGTAGTGAATGTACCGTTACTGTGTAAATCAAGAAAGGTTTTATACATTCAGTCTAGAATCTCCGTTTGCAAGAAAATATGATTAAGCGTTATGGAAAAGACTAGAAAGAATCGAGTGTTACATTATTTAGAATTTAAATAAAAATATATGTGGGGGTATTAAGAAGTGAAATACTTAAGCAATGTAATAGTTTCTGAATAATGCAATGATGCATATGATATATGCATATTCCGAAACATCATGTATATTAACAAGAAAGTTTTTGTTCAGAAACTATTACGGTAACGTTATGAGGCAAACGCTGACTAGATAATCAGGATAGAGGATGTTTATGGAATAGTGTAGTGAATGGACAATTCATTCTTCAATGTACCGTTACCATGGGTAAATCAAGAAAAGTTTTATACAGTCTATAATCTCCGTTTTCAAGAGTTAGCAAGACAAAGAAAATAATATTATTAATTGTTATGAAAAAGACTAGAAAGAATCGAGTGTTGCATTATTTAAGAAAAAAACCCATTTAATATATGTTGGGGTATTTAGAAGTGAAATACATAAGGGGAGGTGAGGTGAGTTGGTGTTTAACGAGTATTTCACTTACATCGCGGCTGCTAGTATTACGGCAGGGAGAAAGCCCGCAACGCCACGTGGCTATGCATTGCGATGGAACTTGAGAGCATCGGCTGGAACTAGCGAACCATGGGTTGTACTACGCTGAAATTCAGTGTAGAATTGCACCCAAACCTTACTACGTGTAGAACAGTACTCTACTGCAGACAAAGTTGCCGTGCCCCTGGCGGAAATACATAAGAATAGTAATAGTTTCTGTATAAAAACTTTATTGTCAATATGTACATACATGCGCCCCTTCACCTATATTTCAATGCATATGATACTGATAACCTCTTAGTGATATTGATATGACTTCATGTTCCGCCACCGTATTTCCTGTAATTAACTGCACTCAAAAGCACGGTCGTATTATGATTAAGACTTCAGGGCCATGTTCAAGAGAGGTTTCCAAGTAATCGGTCAATGAGTTATTACTTTTAAACCTCTCTTGAACGCGATTGCTCAATGCAGCGCTACGCAGCAAGGCGAGCAAACTTCAAGGAATTTGCACCGTGTCGTTCAAGAGAGAATGAGCGCTACTTGGGCGCTACATTGAGCAATCAATGAGCGATTATAAGCGCTCGCTGTTATGTAACAGAGCCCTGAATGAGCTCTGTTCCATAACATCCATAACAGCGAGCGCTTAATAATCGCTCATTGAGCGCTACATTAAACCTCTCTTGAACGCGATTGCTCAATGTAGCGCTACGTAGCAAGGCGAGCAAACTTCGAGGAATTTGCACCGTGTCGTTCAAGAGAGAATGAGCGCTACTTGAGCGCTACATTGAACAATAAATGAGCGATTATAAGCGCTCGCTGTTATGGAACGGAGCCCTGGATACAGGGTATATGTGTATTCATTGAAAAACTGCTTCACAAGCTCTCGCTGAATCTCAGAACGACCCAGTCTGATTAAAATAGACAGTTTTCCGAGGAATGGAAGTGGCAAAATAGTTCATTTATCGGGATACGAACCCGTATCGTTCGGAGGTTGTGGCGAGGAATCTTTTGAACCAGTTCGTATCCCGATATGAACTACTTTGCAGATTTTGCAGACCCAGCTCTGAATAACAAGATATTGGCAGCGTTGAGGTAACTCATCCTCGGTTACCCATGGTTTTATATATGCTCCGTTACTCTCCAATAGTGATATAGTGGAGAGAAACGGAGCATATATAAAACCATGGGTAACCGAGGATGAGGTAACTAAGCAAAACGTCATTGTTGTTTCTGGGATAACAATGCTTAAAGTGACGTCATATCGGCAAACGGCATTACGTGAAATGAAAACAAATTATAAAATGTTATAATCGTTAGCCATTTATGGACCATTCGACCTCACCATCCATCCTTCTTATAAAATACAAAATGTACACAGAAGCTTTGTTTGCAGACGTGCAGCACCACCTTGAACCTCACGAGTCTGTCTTATGTAACTTTAACATCAGGCCAAGTAGGAACTAAAGCACTGTGCAAAGCGTGTTGGAAGAATCATCATTTTCCCCATAAGATCCCATGTTATTTTAGTATAGTATAAACACTTTGCATGGTCGTGACAGTGAACGAAAACTTATAGTGATTGTAATCTAACATCTAAACATTGTGTTTAATTTTGAAATTCATTTATTTCGAGCTTGGTTTTTGGAAAACGGCAAAATAATGACTGGGTATTTTTACCGTAACATCACTTCCGGGTCCCCATTGCCACCATTATGTATGTAAGCAGACCTACATCGTAAAGAACAGAACAAATGACATACCTCGGTTATCATTTAACTGTTTTCAGCGATGTTCAACCTGTTGCTGAGTATACTTTCTGTGTCAATGTAAATTTTTAGTATAATATTTGAAATTGAGACAATTAAAGTTATCTATGCTACACTGAAATAACATGGGATATGTGGGAAAACATAGATTCTTGCAACTCTTTTGGCACAGTGCTGTACTCAAACTCCTCACAGTGCTGTACTAAGTAAGCAACTCCTCACAGTGGTGTACTTGGTAAGCAACTCCTCACAGTGTTGTACTTGGTAAGCAACTCCTCACAGTGCCGTTCTTGGTAAGCAATTCCTCACAGTGCTGTACTTGGTAAGAAACTCCTCACAGTGCTGTACTTGGTAAGCAACTCCTCACAGTGCTGTACTTGGTAAGAAACTCCTCACAGTGCTGTACTTGGTAAGATTATTACCTACAGTGCTACACTTGGTAAGATTCTTACCTACAGTGCTGTACTCAAACTCCTCACAGTGCTGTACTTGGCAAGAAACTCCTCACAGTGCTGTACTTGGTAAGAAACTCCTCACAGTGTTGTACTTGGTAAGCAACTCGTCACAGTGCTGTACTTTGTAAGATTCTTACCTACAGTGCTGTACTTGGTAAGATTCTTAGTTACAGTGCTGTACTTGGTAAGATTGCTAAGAAGCTTACAGGGTCCTTTATTTAGGCACCGCAGCACTCGCCAGGGGCGCTGCTGTAGCTATCTTTAGAAGCTGAGACAAACTGGGGTCACTAACACCGGTGCTGTGTTTCACGGTTTTACGCTTATTTCTTGTGTCGTTTTTGAAATATTTTTTGGCATATTCATGGACTAGAGGCATTGTTGATGACGAATAACACATAAAATAATTTGTGGAGCAACTTTCGGCGGGGAATCGAGGTGAGTGAAAAGCAATGAATATAGTATATTTTATTGGTGGAACTACGGTAAAATACTGCATATGTTTGTGTTTGTAGCAACATGTTGAAGCTATAAATAAGCATGACGATGATTTTTTTAGATAACATCTATCATATCTAGATGTACAAATGTGAATCAGTTCTTCCTAAAAAATAGAGCCATGGGCTCTGCAGCTAACAGAAATTCATCTCATCTCAGGTTGATGTCTTTGAGTGAGTGAATTGTTTAACAACTGCTAAAATCAGAATAAGAGATTAACCCTCTTGGTGCCCGGATGTTGACGCATTGCGCTCACATAGTGCCGCTAACGTTTTTGAGTCACTCAAGATTTAGGGCAACGTTGTACAAAAAATGTCACCAGGGCGTTATTCATGTTCATAAAATCATAAAATTTTAACTGAAAGATACCGAGTTGTGCATCTCTCTACCTATGTATTTTTTGTTATAAATATTTGGTATAAAAATGAACATGCGTTGATTATAAACGACAAAGACGTTTTCGCGTAAATTACCAATGGCCACGTATGTGTAAATCTTTGTTTAATAGCATGGAAATAAATTCGTGTTCTCAAAAATGTATTTTAATTGTTATTTATCGTGACAGAAAATGTCAGTGATCACGCCGATGTGTTTACTTTCTCCATGCGACCTATAGTTCACGAAATTATACAAGGTACCTTTTGCAATCATTTTGTTGAACATTGTTCACTGTGACAAATTGACAAACAATGCCCATAAAAAGTACTGTGCATGGTAACCTTTCGTACTTTATCGAAATACAAGCAAATCGACTGAGATTTCACCAACTGATAGCTAGGGTAGAGCGGGTCAATTGTAACGCTTTTTACTTAACTGGTTATATCTGGTTACTTGTGATTAGATCGTCAAGTAAACTGGTACTAATTAGTACGTTGACATATTGGCTTGAAATGTAAGTGTCATTTGGGGTTCTACAAGCAGTAGTTATAAAGTTATAACTAATTAAATGCAATCACTGAGAGTGTTACAATCGACCCCGATCGAGGGGCAACTGTAACATGTACGTAGGTCATTTGTAACACATATGGTTAATATGAAAATATTTTCAAAACTAAATTAAAAGCTAGACTGTTGGAATAGATCATCTTCATATATTGAGTTTGAAATAAAATAGAATTAAATATTCATCATCAATAGCAATCATAATGTTATTTGTATATATACGATTCGTATATTGCTGAGCTTAAACCATTTTTATCCCACCGGTATGTAATCTGTCCGTCCGTCTGTCCGTCCGTCCGTAATCATTTCGTTTCCGGAGCAGAACTCGAAAACCGTTCATGATATCTTTCTGAAACTTTGCATGTGTATTACCCACCAACTGAAGTGGTGCCTTTTGATATTTTCAGATTTCTGAAAATTTTATTTTTGGTCGTTTCCATATATAAACTTGCTGAATTTGGACTTTGTTCAGAGACAGGTTCGTTTCCGGAGCATAACTCCAAAACCGTTCATCATATCTTTCTGAAACTTTGCATGTGTATCACCCACCAACTGAAGTGGTGACTTTTGATATTTTCAGATTTCTGAAAATTTTATTTTTTTCCGTTTCCATAGAACCTTGTTGAATTTGGACTTTGTTCAGAGACAGGTTCGTCTCCGGAGCACAACTCCAAAACTGTTCATCATATCTTCCTGAAACTTTGCATGTGTATTACCCACTAACTGAAGTGGTGCCTTTTGATATTTTCAAATTTATTCTGAAAAATTAATTGTTTTCTGTTTCCATAGAAACATGAGAGGGATGTTGGTTGTTGTTGATTTTGACTGCTTCTGGAGCAGAAGTCTAAAACCCTTAACATACCTGAAACTCAGCATCTGTAATACCCACTAACTGAAGTACGGTAGTAGATACACAAGTATCTGTCAAAGATGTGTTTTACAAATTTTGTGGAACCGGTGCGATATATCATCTTCTGATGACTCTTGTTCAAATTTCGCACCAAAATCTTTACACGAAGGGTTGTTCTGTATTAAACTTTATCAAAATTGTACCAAAGTGTTCATGCAAACTGTTGACAAAACTAAGAATTATTATAAACCGACATCACCTTATATTTTATATTAAGAAAAATACAAACGCACATAATAGCTGCCCAAATGGCGTTGAACAGTAGCTCACTCACTGAAAGCATACCGTCTTTCCCAGCTGGGTGAAACTCAATGAAGATTGCCTTATTATTTAAAAAAAACAACAACTATTTTTGTGCAATGCTGGCGAATATAAGTAACCATATGCATGTTGTAATGATCACATTACCAATAGAGAGTCAATTTGAACTGCTCTGTTGTAAGTCATTTCCAAAGAAAAATAGTATACTAACTAAAAATATGAATGAATTGCTGGATTGAGATTATTCCCAGCCCACCCGATGAAGGAAACTTTAGCTGCTACTAGTAGATACTTATTAGCTTTGTTAGATCGCTACTAACAGAGCAGAGACGGTCTCCCTGTCTCCGGAGACATGCTATTACTGCTACTAGCAAAGCAAATATAATATCATTCTAGATATTAAAACGAGGCTCACCAATCTGTGGAGACTAACAATTTTCTTCTTCTTCATTAACAAAATCATTTGAAAATCTACCAAGACGCCATATTGACGAAACATCTTTGAATATGTAAGGTGCGTAAAAAAGAGAATATAACATTTATCTATGTTTGAAAGGAGTGAAAGATAATAGAGATTCATGTTTTCAATTATTTGTAGTACAGTATAGGCCTACACGTACAGCTTTTAGGCGAAGGCGATAGACCTAAATATTTATTTTTTTGGAATGCGTATACTGGATAAGTAACATGATATATGCAAATAATTAGTTTATGCAGGCATATTCATACAGTGCAATAGGTGTTTTATTTGAATAAAGGATCTTTTCTCACAAATCAAACTGCATATATGCAGTATAGTATTCTTCAAGGCTCCAGACTCACACGACAACGAACGAGTGTACTTCGGTCCATGCTGTTTATTATAAGACCCAGCTGCTTCCGGTACTTCCGGTTGCATCAACCTCACAACTGATTACAACAGTCTAATACATGAACAGTCGTCTGATGACCAGACACTACAATCTCTTTCTTCCTTATATTGTTTCAAACATGCTTCTCAACTCACTTTACATGTTATTCCACAAAAATACATATATTTTCTAAACATACATTTTGTGTATTTATTTTCTCACTCACTGGTTTTATTCACTTTTCTTTTCTTTTTTTTTTTTTTTTTTTTTTTTTAACCAGATACTTTCTTCTTTTTTTTTCAAACACAATCACAAACAATTTACAAATAAATTTGACAATCAATCAATATTCATATATATGAATGAAATTATGGGTTATTCAACCGTTGCATGTTAGGCAAATCGTCCCATGTAAGGTAATACTGTCCCATTTAAGGAAATACTGTCCCATTTAAGGTAATACTGTCCCATTTAAGGAAATACTGTCCCATTTAAGGAAATACTGTCCCATTTAAGGTAATACTGTCCCATTTAAGGTAATACTGTCCCATTTAAGGAAAATCGTCCCATTTAAGGAAAAAAAACCAGTTGTCACACTTCAGTACTACTGTTACACTGTAATTGAAAGTTATTATTTTCCATCTTTCTCTTCACATTTTCAGTTTATCTGAAATTTCAATTTCTCTCTCGCACTGTCATAACATAGTCTCTGAGCTTGGCCGGTAGTTTGGTCTGTCTTCCTGTCATTGAGCACCTGTCTGCGCTGTGACCGAGCATTGACATGTTGTCCGCCACATCACGTGAATCCTCATACTCTGTGTCGATCACATCCGACACTTTTGACTGAAGATTTCCAGCAGGATCACCTCTACTCACATGGCCGTTTCTACTCACATGATCATTTCTACTCACATGACCATTTCTACTCACATGACCATTTCTACTCATATGATCATTTCTACTCATATGATCATTTCTACTCACATGACCATTTCTACTCACATGACCATTTCTACTCACATGATCATTTCCACTCACATGATCATCACACTGAGCAACATCACATTTGTCACAATCACCACATTGATCATGACAACCACTTTCTTCTTCACATCTCATTCCCTGATCACTCCAAGCCGAATTTTCCAGGAATCTTTTCATGTGGCTCACATTTCTTCTGTATTTCACACCCTGTGCAGACTGCACAACTACACTGTTTCCTTCTTTGCTCACAACAGTATACGGCTGATGTTCATATGGGGTTGTCATCTTGTCAACTTTCCGCTGTCTGACAAGAACTCTGTCACCCGGTTCTATGGAGCTCAGAGCTGCTCTCCTCTTGGTGTCTGCATACTGTTTCATCTTCTGTTTCTTCTCTGTATCCCTGTCCCTAGTTTCTTCATCCAGTTTTACCTCTGGCAATTTTGAATTTGGCATGTTTGTCCTGATCTCTCTTCCAAACATCAGTTCTGACGGACATCGACCTGTTGTGGTATGAGGTGTAGTCCGATATGCCATCAGGTAGGTATGAAGATCTCTCTTCCAATCTCTTTGCTCCGCTTGTGCGATCCTTATTCTCTTCATGAGTGATCTATTCTGACGTTCAACTTCACCATTGGCTTGTGGCCACCAAGGGGTGGTATGTCGCGACTTCACACCACAGTTCGTCAAGTAAGATTTCAGCTCTGCTGACACGAATTGTCTTCCATTATCAGATACAATAGTCAGTGGGAATCCGTGGCTTGCGAACATCTTCTCCAAACTACACACTATTCTCTCAGTTGTTGTTGATCTCATAATGTCAACTTCATAATACCTACTGTAGTAATCAACCACAACAAAGATGAACTCGCCTGTCGGCAATGGTCCCAGTAGATCCATTGCAAGATCCTGCCACGGCCCCTTTGGCAACTCAGTGGGTGTCATTGGTTCTGGGACTGACGCTTGACCTACAACCTGGCAACTATGACATTTCCTGCAAAATTCCTCAGATTCTTTGTCCATCTTGGGCCACCACACTTTTGTTCTCAGCCGCTGCTTCATGCTTACTATGCCTAAATGTCCTTCATGAGCTATGCTCAGAATGTCCTTTCGAAGCAATCTTGGGGGAATGATACGTGTGCCCCTGAGTACAATATTCTGATTAACGCACAACTCATTTCTCACATATCTGTATTCTTGACACATTTTTGGATGTTTTTCCCAGAGTCCTCCAGAAATGCATTCTCGAAGCTGAGCTAACTCCTGATCACTCTCGGATAGGGTTTCAACCTCCGACACTGACAACGATTTTGGCACAGCTTGTGACGTAACAAAGTTCACATATTCTTCTGCAATTTTTCTTCC
Organism: Gibbula magus; assembly: GCA_936450465.1. Classification (NCBI taxonomy): domain Eukaryota; kingdom Metazoa; phylum Mollusca; class Gastropoda; order Trochida; family Trochidae; genus Gibbula; species Gibbula magus. Next base: position 14,212,233 of record OW388298.1, on the reverse strand, counting down.
TTTCAATTGTTGTCCTTGTGATAATCTCGATAATGAGTCAGCAATGTTTTCTCTCCCTGGCTTGTATACCACTTTGAATGTGTACGGTTGTAGTCTCAGGACCCACCGTTGAACTCTTGCACATGGTTTGGATTTTGGGGAATAAATGACTTCCAATGGTTTGTGGTCAGTAACAAGTTCGAAATCGGTTCCAAAAAGATAAAGGTGAAACCTTTCGCATGCCCATACAAGTGCAAGTGCTTCACGTTCCGTCTGTGAATATCTTTGTTCAACTTCTGTTAGACTTCTGCTGGCATACCCAATGACTCTTGGTTCCCCTTTCTGAATTTGGACCAACACTGCTCCAAGACCTACAGGGCTTGCATCAGCAATTACTCTAGTTTTCGCATTCTTGTCAAAATATCCCAAAGTTTCTGCACATGATAAGTTAGTCTTCAGGTTTTCAAATGATTTTGACTGTTCCTCAGTCCACACAAATGGAATGTTTTTCTTCGTTAACCGTCGCAGGGGTTCAGAAATTGTCGCCATGTCTGGAATGTATCTTGCACAATAGTTGACCAGCCCTAAAAAACTACGCACTTCTGCGGCATTGTTTGGTGTACGAAAATTCCTAACAGCCTGAACCTTGTCATCTGCTGGACCTATCCCTCGACTTGACAGAACATGCCCCATGAATACAAGTTTTGACATGTGTAATTCACATTTCTCTTTGTTCAGTGTTAATCCAGACTCTCTTATCTTATCAAGAACTGTCTTCAGCCTCTCATCATGTTCCTTCCGGTTTGTTCCATGCACAATAATATCGTCGGATATATTGTGAACTCCACAACCTGCCAGCACTTTCTGAATAACAGCTTGGTAATGTTCTGGTGCGGAACTAATTCCGAACATGAGCCGTTTGTATCTAAACAAGCCTTCGTGTGTCACAAATGTTGTAATTTCTTTTGACTCATCCGAAAGTTCAATTTGGTGATAGCCCCATTTAAGGTCCAATTTGCTGAACACTTCAGAGTTGTTCATATCATACAAAACCTCATCTATGGTTGGAATGGGGTGTCTTTCCCGTTTAATTGCAGTGTTTGCCTGTCTCATATCCACACATAGACGGATGTCTCCTGATGGTTTAGGCACTACCACAACTGGACTAACCCAAGATGTTGGACCATCTGCCCTCTCGATTATGTCTTTGTCAACTAACTCTTGAAGCTTTTCCGAAACCTTCTCTCTAAGACTAAATGGCACCCTATCCATTTGCTGTGCAACTGGAGGAATACTTTTGTCAATATGAAGCTCTAGCTTAAAGTCTTTCAGTTTGCCTACTCCCTCAAAGCATGATCTGAATTCATCAAACAGTTCATGTCCCCCTTGGTCCACTTTGTTTACATAGGCTTCCAATCCCAACTTCAGAACTCCCAGCTTTTGGGCTGAATATCTCCCTAACAGGGCTTGACCTTTTCCTTTGAGCACAATAAACTCTGCATCTATTTCAGGTCCACTGTCTATCTCAGTCACTCGAATGTTACTTGAGAAACTTCCAGCTACCTCTAATGGTTGTGTTGAACCGTACCCAAACAATATTCTTTCACTCTTCTTAGATTCACATTGAAAGTTTTTGCTCTTCAAGTGTTCCCAAAGTTCATAGTCAATGATATTGCTTGTCGCCCCAGAATCAATCATCATGTTTGTGTCAATTCCCCCTATCTTAACCATAATCGTTCCTTGATCCTCCCCATGCGTGACTGCGAAAGCATATTCAGATTCATCTAATCTATCCTCATTATCAAACTCATCCTGGTGAGTGTCCTCAACAAAGTTGACTCTACTCTCTTGGTTTCTATAGCCCCCTCGATGAAATGGTCTGCGGCCTCCTCGGGACCCTCTGAAGCTACCACGAGTTGGAAAGAATTTGGTCTTGCAACAGTGTGCGAAATGTCCTACTCTACCAGTACCACATTTATTGCAGGTCTTGTCTCTTGCTGGACATGCCAAATCATTTGCCAAATGATCATGCTTACCACATCGATAACATTGAGTGTCTGACGATTGCTGATTGCGGAATGTCCGATTTGTGTGATTGGGTTTTCCTCTTTGAGATTTATCTTGTATCCTAAATACAGGTTCTTGTTTTATTTGTGTTTGAGAAATTTGCTGACTTTGGATATGTGAAGTTTCACTAGCTGTTGCTTTATTCAAAACATCTTGCAATGTTAATCCTGAACCCTTTTCCAATAAAGACAGTCTTAATGACTCTGACTTGCATCCATAAATGATTTGGTCTCTAATGTGTTCATCTAAGTCTCTATAATTGCAAAGAGCAACCTGCCGTCTCAATTTAACCACAAATTGTCCCATTGTCTCAGATTCATCCTGCACAAGTTTCCTGAACATCTGTCGTTCATAAACGTCATTAACTTTTGGTAGAAAATAATCATTCAAAGCCGTTCTTGCTTGGTTATAGTCTTTGTCATCCCCAGTATCAGTAAGAGTGTAAAAGATTTCCTGTACATCAGCACCTGCGCTGTGTAATAACAGTGCCCTTTTGGGTGGCTCATCTTTAATTCCAGTACTAGTTAAATATAGATCAAACGACCTCAGCCAACTTGTCCACCTTGACCCCAGTGTGGCCTGTTCTCCTGAACAATCGAATTGACGAAATGATTCTAGTCCAGCCATTTCCTTAAATTCAGATAAAATATTTTCTCAAACTGTATATATCATTTTAAATCGTTTCTAAAGTTCAAATATGCATTCCTTCGAACCGTATCTCACAGATCACAACTGACCTATCTGACCTTCAAAAGAAACATGGCGGTCGAATATGAAGCTAGCACTGTCGACGAATTCAATCAGTTCACACAATCTTCACAAGACTCTATCGTTTACCAATTCCTGCATCAAGTCTCTTCGTAACGTATTTAAACATCTAATCTACTTTGTTTTATCCTCGTCGCCATCTATAGTATTCTTCAAGGCTCCAGACTCACACGACAACGAACGAGTGTACTTCGGTCCATGCTGTTTATTATAAGACCCAGCTGCTTCCGGTACTTCCGGTTGCATCAACCTCACAACTGATTACAACAGTCTAATACATGAACAGTCGTCTGATGACCAGACACTACATGCAGCTTTGGTGAAGTCCGTCATTTCGAATGAAGTAGTAGGCCCCAGAGCCTACATAGGCAATTATATATAGGCATATTAACCCATTATTATTTAAATTTGTATTATCTTTAAGATTTAATATGTATGCTGTGGCTAATATGCACAATTAGGTAAGTAAACTTTAAAACATTGAAAATTGAGCATAGATATGTGTACTGCATTCGTAACCAAACCGACTTCGTGTTATTCATTGTGAAATTATTTTGTTTATATAATTGAGTTAGCGAATAATATCTGTGATATACTGAAAGATGAAAATAGGCATAAAGGTAAGTTATTTTCCTTATGATAAGAATTGATTAACATTCAAGTTTACGAGGTACGAGCTCGCTTTGGGTACGAAATAGTTGGGTGGAATCTAGGGGACATAACTCTCGTGCACAACAGTAAATAACCAGGCACGTCGTTAGAATATAGATATATTAAGCAGTTTTGTGCATATATTAGCACATCCTGCTATGCAGGAAGAGCGTTTTATAGTACATCTGCTACAAAAAGGTCTTTACCAGCATAGTGAGGTGAACTCTCCTGTCGCAGAGGTAGAAACATCCAAACGAAATCCGACGGCATTTTGCATGTCGACAATCTAAAACTTGATCTACGACATGGCTGGTGGTTTAATGCATGGAAAATACCCTTTTCAATAACTTTGGAAGGAGTTTAGACGCGAATGCTGGAGGTAAGGCATATGAATATACGATTCAAATATGTAGAATGTAGCTTGTGTATAACCTGCTGGCAGGCCACATCATTTTGTAAAAACCAAAACTTTGTTTTCCAATTTTTAATTATTCTTGTAGATTAGAAAAGGTGGTTAGATACTCATTTGCCAAGACGTGGAGCTGTTTTGAAAGGTATAGATATTCATTAAAAGAATAAAATAATCAAGAGAAGTTCAAACTACATTGTTAATAACTTTGAACGGCACAAAAAAGTACAGCAATTCCGATTTTTATGGGTATTATATTTCATCTAATGTATATTCTATTTCCAGGAGCTGAGCAAGAGCAAGAATGCGGCTTATTTGACTTCAAATTATTGTTTGTAGGACAGTTTACCGACAACAGACACTGCTGTATGTAGAGACTCTAGTGAATTCAGTCAAAATGAATCTTTTTTATTTTCTCTTTAAATACTCTTTTATTAATTATGAGGCTTAATTAAACAGTACATCTTTGATCCAATAAAGATCTTTAGTAAACATTGAGCATCACGTTTTCAGTAGAAATAACTGAATTATCAAAAAAGCTTATAATATTTGCTAGTTCATATATATTGATAATAAATATAAATAAATTAGAGAAATTCAAACCAGTGTAAGTGGGACTATTTTTCAACAAAAAAGGCCATCAAGACCTGATGGGCCTATGGCATGGGTCGTCCTCCATAAACTTTTCGACGTTCTCCAGAACCGCGACACCCCCAAAACTGAAAGTTTGCAGGGAGGTACCTTGCACCTAGGGAATCAAAGTTTGTTCATCTGGACCTCACTCCCCCACCCCCTCAAAAATGGGCTTGGCAGGCATTATTAATGAACCTACCTTCTCAAAAACCAATAGACATAGGAAACCAAATTTCAGATAAAAAGCTTTTACATTGAGACTTAAATTTGACCCCTAGTCCCAACCAATCATATATGGGCATGCCAGGGTGTCCAGCCTAACAACGTATTCCCAAGGACCAGTAATGCTAGAAGCTCAATATTTGAAAAATTATCATTGATGAGGTAGAAAATAAGGGTGTAGCTGGATCAGGGTTTGGAGAAAAATGCTTTCAGGATGACTGGAAAGAAGGGACAATGGGTCAGGGTCATCATTATTGTGGCATTATAGTACAAGCCTCTAATATGGACAAAACAATAGAGGTCAACCCCTTCATCAACTTCCAAATGCAAGGCATAACTCTTGCCAGTCTGCATTACTGGCTGATTTAACCCTTGCGGTATTTCCCTCGCTTTGTTGTGTCAAGATAGTGAATCGTTGCACCAGAAATGCATAGCGGGCTTGGATTTTTAAACACAGATTTCTTGAGGAAATACTGCAAGGCCTAAATCAGCCAGTAATTGAGACTGGTAAGAGTTATGCCTTGCATTGGGAAGTTTTCCCTTCATCAGAAGAATGCTTTAAACAAATACTTGTTATGTCTTCTTTAAAATGCAAATGTCTATAATAATTAATTATTTTTCATGTTGTAATACCTTGATCAATGTTGATTATGAATTGTAAAATTTGGTGACTTCACTGAATTGGTAATGTCTTATTATTTGCTATGTTAGACTTTATCTTAGAGAAAATGAATAATGTAATACCTGTAATGATTTTCTCATCATTAACTCGTTTAATAAATAATTTTTGTGTGAGATCTTCTATATATATAACATTGTTATCTTTGGGATTGTTACATTTTGGCTAAATTTTCCACAATAGTACAAATTCTTGTACTTTTCAGAACAGGTCCCTTGTAGGTTTCGAACCCACACCTTCAGTCAGGCATCAGCTGTCAGTACTTACTGTACCAACAGCTTACCCATGCCTATTAGTCTACCACAACTTCTATCTAAAAAACTATGTATTCCCAGATATAACGGTCTAAAAAATAACAATGTTAGCATTTGTTGACTACATGAATGACATTATTCCTTATCATAAATATGATAATATGATTCAAATTCTTAACCCAAGTTCCTGGTCAAGAAGCTATTTTTGTAACAGTTTTGTTTACAGGTTTTATCATCTACCACAATACTAGTTTTAATAATATCTGAATTCTATCAAACCTTTTTCAGGTGCTGCGCGGACATGGCTAGTGATTGGTTGATAACAACAATGCCCTGATGTGAACAATGTGATGTGAATGCCCTCCATGTTCTTGCTGAGACAACATGCTCTTTCTGGAACTGAGAGAACATGATTGTCATTCAACTACGGAAAAGATAAAATCATAAGTATGATAAAAGAAAATGTCCATTCATGACAAATGCAATATCTATCTTCTCTCCTAAGGTAGAACATTTATTTATTATCAATTGTGGCTACCCAACTCATTATAATTATCATCCGGCATAACAAAGTTGGCGAAAGTATAGACATAACCTCCATCCTCCTGTTCATCAGTGCGTCAGCTGGCCGTCCAGGCTTTCATTTCTGAACCAGAACACATAAACTGTAAGTCCAGGAGCTCATTGAAACTTGGTATGTGGTACAAACATAATGTGTAGAATGAAAGTTCGTAGAAAGTTGAAATGTCATGTACAGACTCTTTAGCCAATTAGGATTATAAATTGTAGTAAATGAGACCCTGTGGCCCAAAATAAGGGTCTCGGCCAATGACCTTAAAACCTATTTTCATCTTCTTCTCCAGTATAAAAGTCTTAGAAAGTTAAATGCTGTATACAGATCGACTCCTTGGCCAATTAGGATAATAAATTGTAGGGGTCACCACCTGTGCTGAATGGGATTATATCATGGTACAGCATCATTTGAAGCATTTATATTTTACAATGTCTTTCGGAACAACTGTCCCTAAAGAGCTGAAATGTTGTGTACAGGTTCCTATTGGAGAGGGGATAGTAAATTGTAGATTTGATTATCCGGCGACCCCCTGTAAGGACCACAGGCCTATTCTAGAAAAAACTATTTCTGACCTCTTTTTAGGACTTAAATGTCCCAGAATGATCTTGAGTACAGGTATCAAATCGGGATTATTAAATATAGATTAGGTGACTCTGTGATCCCACAGATGTCATGACTTCTCCCCATCATTACCTTTTACATGCCTTGCATCTGTATTACTAGCCAAGGGATAAAGGACATGTACCAATTTCAAACCATTCTTCTTATCCAAACTGTTATACTATTGTTGACTGGTGATGCGGTCAATACCTGTTTTTAAGGACCCGAGAAAACAATATTGACCAAGGACGAGGTCCCTGGTCAATATTGTTTTCTCTGGTCGATAAAACCAGGTATTGAACGTATTCATCAGTCCATAATTGTTTTATTATGTATTTGATAAAGAATTGAAAGGAAAAATACAGTCAAAAATGTAATTTGGTTTGAATAGCTGGGATTATGGTCAATGACGTCATGATAACAATAGCATGACGTCATGCAACAATCTTTTGACGTCATGCATCAATTGTTTGACGTCACACAAGTCAATAGGGCTTTTGGTCAGACTCGGGCTGGAGTCAATATGCTTTTCTGTCAACAGTCACGTGATCGCCTCACGACCAATCAAATCTCTGAAAAAATATGCTAACATAATAATAAATAAAATTCCTTACTATTCAGCGTACTACCAACCATGGTTGGCTAGTTTCAGTCGATGCTCAATGTTTTTTTTTAGCTCATCTGGCCTTAAAGGCCCAATGGAGGCATTGGCATGGCGTCCATCTGTTCCTTAACTTTTACCTTCTTTGACTTCTTCTCCAGAACCAGTAACTCTAGGAATCTGAAGTTTTATGACTCCTTGGACAATTGGGATTCTGAACAACCTAAAAAGAACTTGTAATTCACAGGTATTTCTCTGATGAGCATCTGTGGCCACCAGCCTTTACATTATTATAGTCTTGTTGAGACATCACATCAGCTCATTCTAGGTACATCTTCAATTCAACTTAGATAAACAAAATTGTCAGGTTTTGGGAAATTTATCCAGTAAAATACAAGATAAAGTACTAATACTTTAAGACAAATCAATTAAGAATCCTATTTGTATGACAAAATAGTTGCACCACTCAAATATGGGCGATTCTAGTTCATCAGACCTGAAAGGTCAGATGGGCTTATGGCATCTGCCGGCGTTAGTAAACTTTTCATATTTTAAACTTCTCCAGAAGAACCGCTACACCCCCAAAGCTGAAGTTTGTCTGTAAATGACTTCTTCTCAAGAACCAGTGGTGTTAGAAAGCTAAAGTCTGGGAATATGATATTGGATAGATGTAAGATTTGTACATTTCATTATCTTACTCCTACTCCTACTATATTTAAGGGTGTGTCACTCCAGGGGTTCAATTTAAAGTGTAAACCCCTTTACTGACTTTGATGAAATGTCAGAAACGATCCTATTGGTCGTAATCTTACCAGCACAAATTGAAGCCTGTATCACTATAATTTAAGTAAAAAAATAAATTAATTTTAAATATTATATAGGCAAGGCTCCTTGACTGTGAAACCTTGTAATCAGGGCTGCATGATCTGTGTGACCTAATCTGGGTGCATCAGCCTGCGGCCAGTGTCCAGCTAGGAGAGGCAGTTCGTTATCAGTGGGAAGAGAGAGGGGTAGAAGATGGTGGAAGGAGGGGTGTAATAGCAAAAAATAGTTATTATTCTACTTCTAATGAGTGACCTATTATTTCAGATATAAGTCTTGATATGCATCATACAAAGCCTGGTGAGAAGCAGAGCCAGTGGCTCTATTTTTTAACATGCAGTATAGAAATATGGAGAAAAATAGTAATCACCTCATCAGCCCTCTGGTTCACTTTTTGTCAGCAATAGTTTTAACCCATTACTTATTTCTATAGATAGTAGGTAAATGAAACTTTGCATATACAACAATGTGAAGTGGTGCTGATTACTCTCTCTATTGTTAAGTGCCACATGTGAGGGATTTGATTATTTCATGCTTGTTTTAAAGTTATATATACTCTTACAATCATAATTCTCTTTTCAGATTGGCTTCCCAGTGAAGATTTACCCATGCTCCACATTCCAGTATGAATTCAACAGTTTTTGTCAACAACAAATTTGAAGTATTGCTGTTGAAAGTACATTTTGCAATAAAAAAAATCTTTTTATTTAGTATTTGATTTCTTTTGCTCTTTATTCTGTAATGATACAGAGTGATACAGCAAACACCATGTCTGACTGAGGTTATTCAAGGATTTGCAACCGAGACGATTGACATCTTGTTTCATGTACTATTACATTCATTGATTTATATATAATAAAATACACTTACTTTGATATATTTCACAAGTCCATGTCTTTTGGTTGGACTTGGGTTGAAGTTGATACATTTATGGTCACAATGATCAATAAAGATATTGCTACAATTAAAGCATCGTGATATTGATAAATCATCAATAAATGACATCTTAATGTTTTACATCACTGAGAACACACCTGAACATGCTATGACATCACAATTACATGTATGATGATGTAACCAAACAGCTCGATGGTGATTATGTTGATTACATCACAATAATAAGACATCGGTAAATGCAGTGCTCAATATTCCTAATTGCAGTTTTGTGTTCAGATGTCTCATTATGAGAAAGAAGGAATTTCATCAGAAGAACAACATACATACGAGTACTATAACAGAATATGGCGCCTATATCCAGCTCCACTGCTCAACGTAGATTTGATTTCCCAGGATTTGTAGTAGGAAATATAACAAAGCTCTATTTTTGCGACTCCCTTTCTAAAAGTTGTCTACGATCCTAAATTGTAATGATGTGTGTTTTTTCACACTTCGATTGTGTTGTGAGCTACATATTGTTGCTTCATATCCACAGTGAAAACGCCCCTTAATTAAGTGAGATTCGTATTGCATTCCGTGATAAACACAATTAAACAGCGTTCCAGGTAGCTGACAGTGCTTAAAGGTAGTGTTAATAATCAGCTCAAATGATCTTCCACAACAATAATCAACAACTGTTAACAAATAAAACAATTAGGGAAGTTTTAAAAGATAGCTAACGTTGTCTATGTATTCATCTTTTCACCAAAGAAACATTAGTAAATGTACACCTACATGGACAGCAATAAATTTGGGTTACGGTACAAAGACAAGATATTTTAAAACAGGACCAAAAATAGAGTTTTACTCAGTTGGGCCGAGAGTTACCATGAAAGTGGGGCTTAGCAGCAAATTATTTTATACAAAAGAAGCCTATTAAAGGTCTGAACTTTATATTATTTTCACACAGGATGTGTCGGGTTATTAATATGTGTACCTGATGCAATGATACGATTTTCACACAGAATGTGTCGGGTTATTAATATGTGTAGCTGATGCAATGATACGATTTTCACACAGGATGTGTCGGGTTATGAGATAAATATGTGTATCTGATGCAAAGATACGATTTCCACACAATATGTGTCGGGTTATGAGATAAATATGTGTATCTGATGCAAAGATACGATTTCCACACAATATGTGTCGGGTTATGAGATGAATATGTGTATCTGATGCAAAGATACGATTTCCACACAATATGTGTCGGATAATGAGATAAATCTTGGTATCTGGTGCAAAGATACGAATTCCACACAGGATGTGTCGGGTTATGAGATAAATATGTGTATCTGATGCAAAGATTCGAATTCCACACAATATGTGTCGGGTTATGAGATAAATCTTGCATGGTATCTGGTGCAAAGATACGAATTCCACACAGGATGTGTCGGGTTATGAGATAACTATGTGTATCTGATGCAAAGATACGATTTCCACACAATATGTGTCGGATAATGAGATAAATATTGGTATCTGGTGCAAAGATACGATTTCCACACAGGATGTGTCGGGTTATGAGATAAATCTTGGTATCTGATGCAAAGATACGATTTCCACACAATATGTGTCGGATAATGAGATAAATCTTGGTATCTGGTGCAAAGATACGATTTCCACACAATATGTCGGATAATGAGATACATCTTGGTATCTGGTGCAAAGATACGAATTCCACACAGGATGTGTCGGGTTATGAGATAAATATGTGTATCTGATGCAAAGATACGATTTCCACACACTATGTGACGGATAATGAGATAAATCTTGGTATCTGGTGCAAAGATACGATTTCCACACAATATGTGTCGGATAATGAGATACATCTTGGTATCTGGTGCAAAGTTACGAATTCCACACAGGATGCTTCGGGTAATGAGATAAATATGTGTATCTGAAGCAAAAATACGAATTCCACACAGGAGTTGTCGGGTTATGAGATAAATCTTGGTATCTGGTGCAAAGATACGATTTTTACACAGGATGTGTCGGGTTATGAGATAACTATGTGTATCTGATGCAAAGATACGATTTCCACACAATATGTGTCGGATAATGAGATAAATCTTGGTATCTGGTGCAAAGATACGAATTCCACACATGATGTGTCGGGTTATGAGATAAATCTTGGTATCTGGTGCAAAGATACGATTTCCACACAGGATGTGTCGGGTTATGAGATAACTATGTGTATCTGATGCAAAGATACGAATTCCACACATGATGTGTCGGGTTATGAGATAAATCTTGGTATCTGGTGCAAAGATACGATTTCCACACAGGATGTGTCGGGTTATGAGATAACTATGTGTATCTGATGCAAAGATACGATTTCCACACAGGATGTGTCGGGTTATGAGATAAATCTTGGTATCTGGTGCAAAGATACGATTTTTACACAGGATGTGTCGGGTTATGAGATAACTATGTGTATCTGATGCAAAGATACGATTTCCACACAATATGTGTCGGATAATGAGATAAATATTGGTATCTGGTGCAAAGATACGATTTCCACACATGATGTGTCGGGTTATGAGATAAATCTTGGTATCTGGTGCAAAGATACGATTTTCACACAGGATGTGTCGGGTTATGAGATAACTATGTGTATCTGATGCAAAGATACGATTTCCACACAGGATGTGTCGGGTTATGAGATAAATCTTGGTATCTGGTGCAAAGATACGATTTTTACACAGGATGTGTCGGGTTATGAGATAACTATGTGTATCTGATGCAAAGATACGATTTCCACACAATATGTGTCGGATAATGAGATAAATCTTGGTATCTGGTGCAAAGATACGAATTCCACACATGATGTGTCGGGTTATGAGATAAATCTTGGTATCTGGTGCAAAGATACGATTTTCACACAGGATGTGTCGGGTTATGAGATAACTATGTGTATCTGATGCAAAGATACGATTTCCACACAGGATGTGTCGGGTAATGAGATGAATCCGGGTATCTGGTGTAAAGATACAATTTCCACACAGGATGTGTCGGGTTATGAGATAAATCTTGGTATCAGGTGCAAAGATACGATTTCCACACAGGATGTGTCGGGTTATGAGATGAATCCGGGTATCTGGTGCAAAGATACGATTTCCACACAATTTGTGTCGGGTAATGAGATAAATATTGGTATCTGATGCAAAGATACGATTTCCACACAGGATGTGTCGGGTTATGAGATAACTATGTGTATCTGATGCAAAGATACGATTTCCACAAAGGTTGTGTCGGGTTATGAGATAAATCTTGGTATCTGGTGCAAAGATACGATTTTTACACAGGATGTGTCGGGTTATGAGATAACTATGTGTATCTGATGCAAAGATACGATTTCCACACAATATGTGTCGGATAATGAGATAAATATTGGTATCTGGTGCAAAGATACGATTTCCACACATGATGTGTCGGGTTATGAGATAAATCTTGGTATCTGGTGCAAAGATACGATTTTCACACAGGATGTGTCGGGTTATGAGATAACTATGTGTATCTGATGCAAAGATACGATTTCCACACAATATGTGTCGGATAATGAGATAAATCTTGGTATCTGGTGCAAAGATACGAATTCCACACATGATGTGTCGGGTTATGAGATAAATCTTGGTATCTGGTGCAAAGATACGATTTTCACACAGGATGTGTCGGGTTATGAGATAACTATGTGTATCTGATGCAAAGATACGATTTCCACACAGGATGTGTCGGGTAATGAGATGAATCCGGGTATCTGGTGTAAAGATACAATTTCCACACAGGATGTGTCGGGTTATGAGATAAATCTTGGTATCAGGTGCAAAGATACGATTTCCACACATGATGTGTCGGGTAATGAGATGAATCCGGGTATCTGGTGCAAAGATACGATTTCCACACAATTTGTGTCGGGTAATGAGATAAATATTGGTATCTGATGCAAAGATACGATTTCCACACAGGATGTGTCGGGTAATGAGATGAATCCGGGTATCTGGTGTAAAGATACGATTTTCACACAGGATGTGTCGGGTTATGAGATAAATCTTGGTATCAGGTGCAAAGATACGATTTCCACACATGATGTGTCGGGTAATGAGATGAATCCGGGTATCTGGTGCAAAGATACGATTTCCACACAATATGTGTCGGGTAATGAGATGAATCCGGGTATCTGATGCAAAGATACGACTTTCACACAGGATGTGTCGGGTTATGAGATAAATCTTGGTATCTGGTGCAAAGATACGATTTTTACACAGGATGTGTCGGGTAATGAGATGAATCCGGGTATCTGGTGTAAAAGATACGTTTTTTACACAGGATGTGTCGGGTAATGAGATACATCCGGGTATCAGGTGTAAAGATATGATTTTCACACAGGATGTGTCGGGTAATGAGATGAATCCGGGTATCTGGTGTAAAAGATACGTTTTTCACACAGGATGTGTCGGGTAATGAGATGAATCCGGGTATCTGGTGTAAAGATATGATTTTCACACAGGATGTGTCGGGTAATGAGATGAATCCGGGTATCTGGTGTAAAAGATACGTTTTTCACACAGGATGTGTCGGGTAATGAGATAAATATTGGTATCTGATGCAAAGATACGATTTTCACACAGGATGTGTCGGGTAATGAGATGAATCCGGGTATCTGGTGTAAAAGATACGTTTTTCACACAGGATGTGTCGGGTAATGAGATGAATCCGGGTATCTGGTGTAAAAGATACGTTTTTCACACAGGATGTGTCGGGTAATGAGATGAATCCGGGTATCTGGTGTAAAAGATACGTTTTTCACACAGGATGTGTCGGGTAATGAGATGAATCCGGGTATCTGGTGTAAAGATATGATTTTCACACAGGATGTGTCGGGTAATGAGATGAATCCGGGTATCTGGTGTAAAAGATACGTTTTTCACACAGGATGTGTCGGGTAATGAGATGAATCCGGGTATCTGGTGTAAAGATATGATTTTCACACAGGATGTGTCGGGTAATGAGATGAATCCGGGTATCTGGTGTAAAGATATGATTTTCACACATTATATATGTTGGCAATGAGATATCTTTAACCTAAGTTGCATCAAAATCAAGTATCATGCCATCGCCAGACTTAATGCAGACAGACAGGAATGTTTCTTGTACCAATAGTAAGTTAGCTACTGCTTCTGCCTGTCACCAGCTGCAGTTGATTCTATGATTGGCTGATTCTCTTCAAACACGTGTTTATTCTATAGAGACAACCTTTGCTAAACTTGCGATAGCAAATCAATTCAAAGTTCAAATTAAACCAATTCGCTGGCATCTGCCTAGTATCAGGCTTAAATCCTTGACTATACTTAGACGGATTGTGTGACTGAAAACCAGAGCCAGTTGATGGATTATTTACAAGTCTGATAAACTACAGAGCTTTCAATACTTGAATAGAAAAAGAATGTCAAAGATCACATATTTTTATTCAAGGATACGTTTTCAAATATATTTGGTAAAAAAAGGAAAAAGTGTTAACTTTGGGATGCCAGCTATTTATGATACATGACACATGGTTAACTCCGAATTTGAAAACCAAATATAACATATTGTGAAAAAAAATATTGTGATATGTCGGTTATAATGATGGGATGAAAACATCAGTGTTGCCATGGTGACATTCGCAGAGTATTGAGTTTGAAACAAAAAATAGAGCCATGGGCTCTGTAGCTAATCAGGGTTTATATTGTTTAATGATGAAGACTGTAATAGATTTTAAGGTCATGGCCCCTGAGGGGTCACAGGTTACCAAATTTACAATTTAGAATCTCCATTGGCTAAAGAGTCTGTACACAATATTACAGCCTTCTAAGTCTTTTCTTTACGGAGAAGATAAAAATAGGTTTTTAGGTCGTGACCCCTGTGACCCTATTTGGGACCAGAGTATTGAGTTTGAAACAAAAAATAGAGCCATGGGCTCTGTAGCTAACCAGGGTTTATATTGTTTAATGATGAAGACTGTAATATATTTTAAGGTCATGGCCCGTGAGGCCCTCATTTGGGGTCACAGGTTACCAAATTTACAATTTAGAAGCCCCATTGGCCAAGGACTCTGCACATGAAATTGCAGCTCGCTAGAGTCATTGGTTCTGGAGAAAAAGTCGAAAAAGCGAAAAGTTTGCGGATGGCTGGCCGGACGCCAGACGCCATGCCATTCCATAAGAAACAACAGGCCTATCAGGCCTGATGATTTAAAAAAGTCAAAAAGACATGAATTTACTGATTTTATTACTCGGCATCACATTATCACATCATGTTAACCGTGTTATTAGATATCCATTCAGTAATATAGATGATAAAAATAGAGCCATGGGCTTTGAAGCTCATCAGGGTTTATATTGTTTGATGATGAAGACAGAAATATATTGTCTCAATATAATGCACAATCCTTAGCCCTGACAAATCTTAGTCTTGAAATTGAGAGAGAGCACTCAGCAAGGGTCAACACACAAGAGATTATATGCAATATGCTGACCCCTTGGCTCTGGTTACGAGCCAGCTGTGCTTTTACAGCCAAATTATTTAATAGCCTCTGCCTTGCACTAAACACTGGCAGCACTGATCTAACTGTATAAGGCTTAGAGAGCACAGGCAATGTGATGAATCTCATGGTACATAGTACAATTTAGAATCACCATGGCTAAATAATCTTTGCACAATTTTAACGGTTCTAAGCCTTTTCATCTAAACATTCTGAACACAATATTCCTTCTAGTTTGTTCTGGAGAAGAAGATGAAATAGATTTTTTGTTTTGACCTGTTAGGGCCTTTTTTTAATAATATCCACAATATTCAGTTCATAGGCTATTTAACAGTTCTTATTTCACATTGATTACATCAATTTGACAAACATATTCATAATGGAGACTTGATCTTCGACATTTATTTCACATTCCTACTGAATAAGATTATCTTCAAAGTTATTGTTTTTCTCAATTCTGCATTTCTCAAACCCAAGTTAGGACTCACATATCTAAAAGATGAGATGACCCTCCCTCAGGTATTTTAATAAGAAACCAGTAAATAGTAAATGAAGTGCAAATAAAATATCAGTTCAAAATTCAATTTCAACAGGTTTTTAGGCTGTGGCCCATATTTGGAGTCACAGGATCACCAAATTTACAAGTTAGAATCCCCATTGGCTAAAGAGTTTGCACACAATATTACAGCTTTCTAGGTCTTTTTGTGCCGAGGAAAAAGATGAAAACAGGATTTTAGGTCATGGCCTGTGAGGCCCTTAGTTGGGGCCACGGTCACCAAATCTACAATTTAGAATCTCCATTGGCTAATGACTCTGCACACAATATTACAGCCTTCTAGGTCTTTTCGTTCTGGAGAAGAAGATGAAAATGGGAGTTTAGGTCATGGCCTCTGAGATCCTTATTTGGGGCCACAGGGTCACCAAATCTACAATTTAGAATCTCCATTGGCTAATGACTCTGCACACAATATTACAGCCTTCTAGGTCTTTCGTTCTGGAGAAGAAGATGAAAATAGGTTTTTAGGTCATGACCCCTGTGACTCTATTTGGAGTCACTGGGTCGTCAAATCTACAATTTAGAATCTCCATTGGCCAATAAGTCTGAATATAAAATTTCAGCTCTCTAGAGTAACTGGTCTAGACCCAGTGGTTCTGGAGCAGAAGTCGAAAAAGCGAAAAGTTTACGGACGGACGGACGCCATCCCATGCCATAAGCCCATCGTGCCTTTCAGGCCTGATGAGCTAATAAAAATAACAACCACTAGCGGATCCAGGGGGGGGGGGTCCAGGGGGTCCTTGTAATTGTAAATTTGTTTCGGCATTTTTCGCACACCCGAAGGCAAAGTGCAGAGCCAGTTCAAGCGTTGTTCTGTCCTTATAATGCTGAGTGGCAAGCAAGGCTGCAATAACTCTCATCTTTTAACGTCTTTTAGTATGACACGACCAGGAATCAAACCCCAGTTTTCCGAGTGATGAGCGAACACTCTACCAACTGTTGTATATCCATAGAACTTGTTTTCCTTCAACTAACAGTAATATTAGTTCTCAGCTTAAAGTCCATATGAGAGTTTGTTTTAAAAATATAATCCATTCAAAGAGAAAAGTATTTTAACATGTTCTCTAACTTACAATACCCTAAGAGCTTGGTTTATACGTATCTTATGTACAGAGAAAAGGTTTGGGAAAAAGTATGTACATTGATGCTTTACATAGCTACTGGTAGCTGGCAGAGGAACATGCTTTCTTAACTTTTAAGTAACAATTCCTTTTTGGGTTTGAAATCAAAACAATCCACACAATTGTTCATTTTGACTGACATTGAGGGAATTGACAATTCTGTTGGAAAGGTTTCCTGGTCATCACACTAAATTTTTCTCAGCATTGAAAATGATCTCTCTGTCTCTGCATTGGAGTGTGGAGGAACCAGCACAGTTCTGGCCACCTTGTATAAAGTTGAAATCATGGTTTCTCTGTGTGGAGTGACATCTTGTCCATGTTGATCCAGAACACGTCCAGCCAGTCCAGGACTTCTTCCTCTAACTCATCCATCATCACCCCAGGGGAGAATCTGGTAGCAAGGGCAGCCACTGAAACAAGGAATTCTTAAGTAATAACCATTTACAATATTACAATTGTATCCAGTAACATTGTCTTGAAACATTCTGGTCATTTAATAGTATCACCATTATGGACAACATCACAATTAAATCTCTTAAAAGCATAAAATTTGTTTTACTCATATATTGTTGCAGGTATGTGCCAGAGCTAACTAGATGATGCACAAACTAACTCAATAACAATATAAATAGAAATATATATGAATATTTCCATCATAAAATTGATGTACTTAGCATAGCAGTTTACACATAAATAAACTGTTTTGTCTTATAACAGTAACTTTTCAAATAATAACAATTTCTGGCCGCTAAGGATTTACTTACTTAAAGAACGTCTCCTTGTCGTTGTCATTCACTTCATCTGAAGCAAGCAGCGATCTTGTCTTCATGCCTCCATGGATATAACCATCTGACAGCTGAAGGGTTTCATCTTGGATGTCAATCTGGTTGATCTTAGCTGCCGAGGTGATAACTTTGGCTTGAACAAACTTTCCCATGTATTTCTTAGAAGCCTGAGCATCTCTTCATGGAGGTATCCGACCGAACATGGATTCTTCTGCATGAAATAGTTAAGGAGATATTAATATATATTGATATTAACATATAGATTAATAATATTAATATTTTTGCAGTATGCATTACTTATAACATTGTATAAATGGTGTGAAAAATTATCCTCAGTACATTTGAATTGTATTATAATATTTGACTAAAATGAGTAAAGAGATTTCATCTGTGAAATAAAATTAATTAAAAATAGAGCCATGGGCTCTGTAGCTCATCTTCACTTGTATTGTTTGACGTAGAGAAAACAGAAATAAATTGTTCTCAGCTTGTTCTAGAGCTTTTCATTGTGAAGAAGATGAAAGAAATACAGGTAGTTGTATTACGTCATGACCCCTGTGACTCATATTTGGGGTCATTAATTTCTACAATTTCAGAATCCCATTAGCCAAGGAGGTGTACCAACATTTCAGCTTTCTAGACCTTTGGGTACTGGAGAAGAAGATGGAAATAGGTTTTTAAGGTCGTGACCCTTATGACCCTATTTGGGACCACAGGGTCACCAAATCTACAATTTAGAATAACCATTGGCTAAAGAGTATGTACACAGTATTACAGCCTTCTTAGTCTTTTTGTTCTGAAGAAGATGAAAATAGGTTTTTAGGTCATGGCCTGTGAGGCCCTTATTTGAGGCCACCGGGTTACCAAATCTACAATTCAGAATCCCCTTTAGCCAAGGAGTGCGCACATAAAATTTCAGCTCTCTAGGGTGGGTTCTGGGGAAGAAGTCGAAAATGTGAAATGTTTACGGATGGACGAACGCTGGACGCCATGCCATGCCATAAGCCCATCAGGCCTGAAAAAAAAGAGCTAAATTTTTTTTACCTGAAATGCTGTGTTTAATTCATTTAGTGGCACCAAGATGAATTCCAGGAGATTGAAGTGGAGGAACACGACGGGCTTGTTCAGTTCCTCCATACACCTGATGCGTTCCTCTGACGCGACCACTCTTCTCCTGGTCTCTGTGGTTGGAGAAGTAGCTGTGTAGAGCTGGCCAGTGTCATGTAGGAAACGTCCAACACTGTTATGAAGGGATAGCCATCTAGTGTTTCAAATCTTCATTGGTTCTGTCTCTGTGAATTCCAAGAATTCTTTATACTCGTTTTTCCTCTTTGCACTGCAAAATAAAATAATAAGCTTTTTACTGAAACATGAGGAACAATCTTTACAATCAGGGTAATTGAAATGAATTTATTTTCATTAATCCCTGTCTAAAATTGTCCTCCCTATATCCTTGACAGTACAGAGTTGTTTCTGCCTATCATGACCCTGGCATTGTCGCTGCTGTAGCCAATGCAATCTGCCACAGAACAGATCTACCCCTAAAACTGAAAAATAACAAATAAGGTTAGCGGAAGCCGTCATATTTGTTGTGTGTGGAAACAGTTGTAAGCCCCGCACTGAAGCCTCACAACATGTAATGTATTTTAAACAATTTTTTAAAAATATTAACGTGCATTAGAGAGATAGTTATTAGAAATTGCCTGATTTAAAGATTTTAATACCCTCCATCAGCATGATGAATGCAACAGGTTTCATCAAACAGGTAATCAAAAAAAATAACGTAAGAATTCAATGTCAGTGTGTGTTGCAAGCAAGCTTGCTCCGTTCGGGGAGGTTTGAATCCTGCTTTAACATCGTACATTTTTCGAAGTAAAAAATGCAAAACGTTTACAGGCGGATGGAAAGACGGCAGACGCCATGCCCATCGGACCTTTCGGGGCTGATGAGCTAATAAGATAAGTCACCAAAGTTTACAATTCAAAATCAACATTGATCAACGTATGTCAACATGAAAAATTATTAATTTAAATTTAAAAGAAGAAATAACAAGTATATTTTTAAAGTTCACCATTTTTCTGATGAAGGGGTTGATAACATCCCAAAATTTTTTGCATGCAAACAACAACGAAGAAATGGATAATAACTTGTTTTATACATAATATTTTAAAGGTGTAGCCTCTACTGTTTTGTCACGATTAGAGGCTTGTACTATAATGCCACAATAATCTCTAAGACCCTTGCACTCCCTCACTGATCCATTATCCCTTCTTTCCAGTCATTCTGAAAGCACTTCTTTTCAACAATGTGTCATACTACAAGAAAAAAACACTTTATTTTGAACCCCTGCCATGCCCCTATGTTTGGGATGAGAGTATTGAACTTAACGATTTTCAGTCTCCATCCATCAAAGATCATATTCATTCATAATTTGCACTTTCTAGCATTACTGGTTCCTTGGAAGAAGCCGTTTAAATATTTCATTTTGAACCCACCGCCACGTACATATTTGAGTGAGGCAGGGGCTGGGGACCAGGATGAAATGAACAAATTGAAGTATCCAAGTAATAAAATCGTTTTAACTGGTTTAGAGAAGAAGTCATTTATAGGAAGGTATAATGCCTGCCAAGCATGGTCCCACTTACACTGGTTTGAATTTCTCTCACTCAGCTCCTGAAAAATTCAATATACATGTACATTATAAATAATATATATAATATTAATAAAATTATAATATAGCAAATATTATTGTAGGATTTTCTGATAATTCAGGTATTTCTACTGCAGTAGATGTTCACTAAAGATCTGTATTAAATCCATGATGCATAATGTTAAATTATTGAATTGAAGATGTATTCACAATAAATTAAAAAAAGATTCATTTTGACTGAATTCACTAGAGTCTCTACATACAGCAGTGTCTGTTGTCGGTTAACTGTCCTACAAACCATAATTTGAAGTCAAATAAGCCGCATTCTTGCTCTTGCTCAGCTCCTGGAAATAGAATATACATTAGATGAAATATAATACCCATAAAAATCGGAATTGCTGTACTTTTTTGTGCCGTTCAAAGTTATTAACAATGTAGCTTCTCTTGATTATTTTATTCTTTTAATGAATATCTATACCTTTCAAAACAGCTCCACGTCTTGGCAAATGAGTATCTAACCACCTTTTCTAATCTACAAGAATAATTAAAAATTGGAAAACAAAGTTTTGTTTTTTACAAAATGATGTGGCCTGCCAGCAGGTTATACACAAGCTACATTCTACATATTTGAATCGTATATTCATATGCCTTACCTCCAGCATTCGCGTCTAAACTCCTTCCAAAGTTATTGAAAAGGGTATTTTCCATGCATTAAACCACCAGCCATGTCGTAGATCAAGTTTTAGATTGTCGACATGCAAAATGCCGTCGGATTTCGTTTGGATGTTTCTACCTCTGCGACAGGAGAGTTCACCTCACTATGCTGGTAAAGACCTTTTTGTAGCAGATGTACTATAAAACGCTCTTCCTGCATAGCAGGATGTGCTAATATATGCACAAAACTGCTTAATATATCTATATTCTAACGACGTGCCTGGTTATTTACTGTTGTGCACGAGAGTTATGTCCCCTAGATTCCACCCAACTATTTCGTACCCAAAGCGAGCTCGTACCTCGTAAACTTGAATGTTAATCAATTCTTATCATAAGGAAAATAACTTACCTTTATGCCTATTTTCATCTTTCAGTATATCACAGATATTATTCGCTAACTCAATTATATAAAAAAAATAATTTCACAATGAATAACACGAAGTCGGTTTGGTTACGAATGCAGTACACATATCTATGCTCAATTTTCAATGTTTTAAAGTTTACTTACCTAATTGTGCATATTAGCCACAGCATACATATTAAATCTTAAAGATAATACAAATTTAAATAATAATGGGTTAATATGCCTATATATAATTGCCTATGTAGGCTCTGGGGCCTACTACTTCATTCGAAATGACGGACTCCACCAAAGCTGCATATATGCAGTTTGATTTGTGAGAAAAGATCCTTTATTCAAATAAAACACCTATTGCACTGTATGAATATGCCTGCATAAACTGATTATTTGCATATATCATGTTACTTATCCAGTATACGCATTCCAAAAAAATAAATATTTAGGTCTATCGCCTTCGCCTAAAAGCTGTACGTGTAGGCCTATACTGTCCTACAAATAATTGAAAACATGAATCTCTATTATCTTTCACTCCTTTCAAACATAGATAAATGTTATATTCTCTTTTTTACGCACCTTACATATTCAAAGATGTTTCGTCAATATGGCGTCTTGGTAGATTTTCAAATGATTTTGTTAATGAAGAAGAAGAAAATTGTTAGTCTCCACAGATTGGTGAGCCTCGTTTTAATATCTAGAATGATATTATATTTGCTTTGCTAGTAGCAGTAATAGCATGTCTCCGGAGACAGGGAGACCGTCTCTGCTCTGTTAGTAGCGATCTAACAAAGCTAATAAGTATCTACTAGTAGCAGCTAAAGTTTCCTTCATCGGGTGGAATTATATTCTCTACCAAGTGGATTTTATGTCCTTACTTGACACGGAAGTACATGCCTTCACAACGCATGTAGGCCTACATGTATCTCGAACTCCGACACCCGTGAAGGCCCTACGTGATTGACGACCACTGGGTGTAATGTGTACGCGAGCACGTTCGTTGTAACTGATTTGTCACCTAACTATTACAGCGATGGACGTGTTATCATCGTCCATGTCAGTGAACAAAAATGAAAATTATTATCAAAATACCGACAATATATAGAGGGTACTTATTGCTAAGGCATAACTTTAGTCTAATACACAGTGGGAAGTCTTGTACGGAACCGTAGAGGGGACATTTCTCGAGAATTATTTTTTCAATATTAAGTCGTGGCCACGAGATAAGATGTCGTGGCCACGAGATAAGATGTCGTGGCCACGAGATAAGATGTCGTGGCAACGAGATAATAAGTCGTGGCCACGAGTTAATATGTCGTGGCCACGAGATAATAAGTCGTGGCCACGAGATAATAAGTCGTGGCCACGAGATAATAAGTCGTGGCCACGAGATAATAAGTCGTGGCCACGAGATAATAAGTCGTGGCCACGAGATAAGATGTCGTGGCCACGAGATAATATTTCGTGGCCACGAGATCAGATGTCACCACTTCATATCTCGTGGCCACGAAATATTATCTCGTGGCCACGACTTATTATCTCGTGGCCACGACTTATTATCTCGTGGCCACGAAATATTATCTCGTGGCCACGACTTATTATCTCGTGGCCACGAAATATTATCTTGTGGCCACGACTTATTATCTCGTGGCCACGACATATTAACTCGTGGCCACGACATCTTATTTCGTGGCCACGACATCTTATTTCGTGGCCACGACATATTAACTCGTGGCCACGACTTAATATTGAAAAAATAATTCTCGAGAAATGTCCCCTCTACGGTTCCGTAGTCTTGTATACACACAGATGTTTTTCTTTTTACACTTGATCACCTCGTGACTTATTTTGTCTACAAACACTTAAAACAAACGAAAAAGTCTAAAATGTAATCATATCTACTAAAAGATGAATAAACCTAGAAACAGACTGCAAAATTTGATAGACCTGCGTCCTGTTGTAACAGAGATTTTCCCGAGTTGAATCATTTTTTTCAGAAACCAATTTTAGTGTACGGATTTTTAAGTATAGCTATACAGATCGTGACCGATTGCACCAAACCTAGTAGACGGATTGTGATGATTGGCGTTTCTTAAACAAAACGACTCTGTTTAAGTAG
Organism: Gibbula magus; assembly: GCA_936450465.1. Taxonomy (NCBI): domain Eukaryota; kingdom Metazoa; phylum Mollusca; class Gastropoda; order Trochida; family Trochidae; genus Gibbula; species Gibbula magus. The sequence goes on along the minus strand of OW388298.1, from coordinate 14,188,221 downwards.
AAAGTACGGAACCGTAGAGGGGACATTTCTCGAGAATTATTTTTTCAATATTAAGTCGTGGCCACGAGATAAGATGTCGTGGCCACGAGATAAGATGTCGTGGCCACGAGATAAGATGTCGTGGCAACGAGATAATAAGTCGTGGCCACGAGTTAATATGTCGTGGCCACGAGATAATAAGTCGTGGCCACGAGATAATAAGTCGTGGCCACGAGATAATAAGTCGTGGCCACGAGATAATAAGTCGTGGCCACGAGATAAGATGTCGTGGCCACGAGATAATATTTCGTGGCCACGAGATCAGATGTCACCACTTCATATCTCGTGGCCACGAAATATTATCTCGTGGCCACGACTTATTATCTCGTGGCCACGACTTATTATCTCGTGGCCACGAAATATTATCTCGTGGCCACGACTTATTATCTCGTGGCCACGAAATATTATCTTGTGGCCACGACTTATTATCTCGTGGCCACGACATATTAACTCGTGGCCACGACATCTTATTTCGTGGCCACGACATCTTATTTCGTGGCCACGACATATTAACTCGTGGCCACGACTTAATATTGAAAAAATAATTCTCGAGAAATGTCCCCTCTACGGTTCCGTAAGAAAGTGCCAGAATGTTACATTATCGTTTGAAATGTTTTATTGTACAGATAGTAATATTACACAACAACTTTCTCATTTAAGACTACAAAAATGCATCATGTTTCGGCGTTACCACTATCCTGAAGTCAAAAATTACCATTGCACATACCAAGTTTGTCCATCGCATAAGCTCCGCCCACTTCACCCGCACATTGGCGCCATAAATATGGCGGGAACGTAATCGTCGTACACTCTTTAGTTTTTGTAGTTGTCTTGCAAGACAATTTATTTAAGAGTAGTGTTATCTGTTAGTTTTTCTATAATCGTGACATAAAAAAATAAACAAATTCACGATCTCCCGCAGTTCTGGATATTGGCCATGCCCCTGATCTGCATATTGTCTCCCTTTTGATTATCACAGCTTTCGAGTGGATCTGAAAAGACCATTTGAACTGATCAGACTGTCACTTCAACTTTTTTGTAATTAAGGACAAACATAAATTTGTTTAAATTTCACTAGAATTTGCATGTATCAATGATGCACGTTTCAATGTATCAAGTTTTATTTTGTAAAAAAATTCATTATGATACAAGCCCCTAATGTAAAATAAAAAAATAGGAAAATAATATTTAGGTCATAAATAAAACAAAATACCGGGTTGGAAAGTATTATTTGAAAAGTCATTACATGTTCCTACATTCAAAGACAATTCTTTTTGTTAAACAAAGGTCACATGAACATATTTATTGTTTCTCATTAGGCCTACCTGGTGCTTTAGCTTTCAACATTTTTTACTAGATGACAAAGATACATAAAGATGTATTTTCCCAAAGTATGAAAATTAAGCATGGATTTAAAATAATTAATGTCTGCTTGGGAAAAAGGGTTAATTCATTATTAGCAATATCTAAAATATGTACATGTATGTCAGTGAAATATCCTAATGAATATGCGAAAAACGATGAGGAAAATGCCGTTTTTAATTAAAAAGTGCTTAATTTAATTTTATTTCTCTTTTCAATGTCATTAATTTTCAAAATATAGACTTGCTATACATCCTCGAATGTGATTTAAATGTATCTGTAAGGATTATTCGTTGAAAGCGAGCGCTTCATTTAAAGAGCCATTAAGGATGTTGATGAACATATCGGAAAATTGCCAAAAATCTGTCTCCGTGAAATACATGCACTTAATTTTTCACCGATTTTTCAGACCCAAAATAAGCCGAGAAATTGCACTAATTAGTAAAGGTGTTTTCCAGTCTAAATATAGATCAAGTCTATTATTTTCAAGCGCAAAGCATTGTGGTCTAGCTCACACACTGTACACAGACACGAACGAATAACAACGTTAATGAGCAATGAAAGAAACCGAAATATTTATATTAAATATTGGCGATTATTTATCTACCATTTCATTTAATTATGTATTTTCTAAAGATATTAATAAATGTTTTAACCAACTAGGTATTTTGTTTGAATTTTTTGAATCAATGAAAATATATTTGTCTTAATTTGGTCTTATCTCAATAAAAAAAAGTACATTAAAGAGGCAATAATTAGTATATTCTCAGGACATTAAGAAACATTGTTTACAAAACATGTAGTCATCACATTCAGTAATGTTTGACAAAGATATCCTAACTTGCAAGAGAAGCACGTGCACCACGTGCATCACGTACGTTGCTATGGCGACATGCGCTAAAAAGACAGCCATCACGCTTCGGAAACGAATGTTGTGTAGTAGGGTAGACCGGGGCAAGAGGCCCAGTCCGGGGAAGACGCCCACCCTTAAAATAGAACTAAGTCTCGTGATATCTTCATCCACGTGGTGTTGAGAAGCCTCGTCTTCGAATGCGCCGTCAAGGTTTGAAAGGTCACGACCACCGCCACTCACGTAAATTAATAATTCTACAACAATGATTTTTACCACATGTTGTGTAACTTTTGCCAATAGGATAAACGTTTGTTACTCTTTCTCTATTTCTTACAATCTAAGTTCAATACATTTTCTGGATAGGTCAATATCTGATACATCACGCCAGTTGAAAAACCAGCTTCAAACTAACGTGATAGCGACGTTATGTGACGTGTGCAAAATATATAGGCCTAAGCCTTGGGGCAAAACGCCTACCAGTGTTTTGGGAAAAACGCCCACCCGGCGGGGCAAGAGGCCTAGGGTGGGCGTTTTTCCCCAAATAATATATACTTATTTAACATTTAATTATGCATTTCATAAACCTTTATTCGATATATGAATCATTCTAAAATTTGCTGCGAGCCGTATTGCAGAACCAGGCCTGGCGAAGTTTGGATTCAGTGCCAGGTGTGTTTGAAATGGGCCCACAAACTCTGCACACCCGGTACACGTCAGTTCATTTGCCCCAACTGTGAATCAGATGATGAACTTTAAATGATGAATTTAAAACATCAATTTCAGTGTTGTTTTAATTAAATTAGAAGGAAAATTATATAATGTTTGTCTTTTTTTTTTTATGTCTGGGGCAATAAGCCTAGTATAGGCTTTTTGCCCCTGTTGAAAGGGCGTTATGCCCCAGCCATGGGGCAAAAAGGCCAATCACGTAAAAAAATATAAATTGATGTGTACACGAAACTATCGCTATTAGGACTGTTCAGACAATATATATTAATCTCCTAAAATGGAAGAACTGAGTTATCAACACAGAATAAAAATAAGTGCACAATAATAGACGCTTTGGTTGTTTTCCCTTAGGGTAGGCTCCTTGCCCCGGTCTCCCCTACGTGTTATGCAATAAAAGGAATTCTGTTTATATGACGTCAGATGCGCGAGCTAGTCGAAGGGGGTACAACTCTTTGAAACCAAATTTCATTATATTGTCGTTATATGAAAATTATCTATCACATGTCATGTTGTAGATAAAATATTTCTTTAGCTATATGTTCCACAAATAATTTTGTATTTGAAACACTAACATCCTTGATGGCTCTTTAAATACATGAAATCAGTCCAACATGGCGTAATTTGCCGACGGGGCAAATATTATTAATGCCGATGATTCGCTAGTTCCAGCCGTTGCTCCCAGGTTTCACCGCAATACATAGCCACATGGTGTTACAGACTTTCTCCCTGCAGTCATGAAATAATCTTGATACCATTTATTGGCCATGTGGCACTAGAGTGTTGATAGCATTTTATCCCTAAATTAAAATTCGAACTATTTTTGTTTTCAAAATCATTTATTATACAAACGTACCACGAATGTACATGCACAGTATAATAAATATCGCAATACAGCCTTCATCTGCATTACAAAAATGTAGGAACATGCATAAACTGCTTACAATGATATTGACAATACAATGATAAAACTGTAGTTTGGGTTGATATTTTGTAAATTATACTTTAACAGAGACTATAAAATGATTTTTTATTTCATCTGATCGTCTTTGGCATTCAGAATAACATTTTATATTAAACAAATTGGAGACAGTGAAGCATAAATCTGCTTTCGATACAAAAGCTAAGAGAAACGGTCAAGTCATGAAGTCTGGTTAGACATTTTAATAAAATTGAAGTCATTCTGTAAGATGCCAACAGGTTCAATGAATATAACAATATTGGTTTCACAGGTTGGTGAAATAAATGAACAGAAGAAGTTTAAATATTAAATAAATTTAAATATGACAACTTATCTATTGTGAACGGACACAACGTTTCGAAGTATATGCTTACTCCTCACTCTTTATCAGGTGGATTGTGGGATGTGGCAAGGTTGCAACTTGTTATACCCACATAAAACCTGATGAAGGAGTAAGCATATACTCCGAAGCATCGTGTATGTTCACAATGAAGAAGTTGTTTAACCAGATTGACATTCTTGTGACAATTGTTTCGAGTGAGTGAGTGAGTGAGTGAGTGAGTCAGTCAGTGAGAGAGAGAGAGAGAGAGAGAGAGAGAGAGAGAGAGAGAGAGAGAGAGAGAGAGAGAGAGAGAGAGAGAGAGATCGAGAGAGATCGAGAGAGAGACAGAGAAAGAAAGATACAAAGAGAGGGACACAGACATTGTGTGAAATAAAGCAGGGCCTAGATTTTCGAAGCTCTCTTAGCGCTAAGATAGTCGTAAGTACGTTACGCTTAATAATTTAACATTGAATTGCGGCCATCTTAGCGATAAGACAATTCCTGAACCGTATGTGGTAAGTCACATATTATTTAACTACAGAATAACATATTCCTCCACTCCAGAAAGGCATTTAATACCAAGATATTCCTTTTCAAATGACATGTTTTAAAGTATATTCACACTTAACTTAAATTTAAAAAGAACATTGAAAATAATACACCAAACAATTGGTGCGCTGAGACAATGGTCTGACAATCAAATGAATACATGAAATTACACAGTTCATTTCATGGTATAGAGCTTATCTGGATGTAAAGGGAGAATAACCTATACACAGCATCCCATTCATTCAAAAGTATTTCCGTCATGCCTGTATCACTCCAAGAAAGCATTTGTAACAAGATATTCATTTGCAAATGACACATTCAAAAGTAAATTCACACTTAACTTAAATTTGATAAAACCATTAAACATTTGACAATTGGTGTGCAGAGAATAATGGTATCAAATGAATAACTGAAATTATACAGTTCATTTCAGTTTGGGAGAGGGGTGGTGGCGGATCAGGGGCTTCAAAAGCCCCACTTTGGAAAATTTTCCCATGTAATTTTGATGGACCCCGGAGGTGGACCCTTCCCCCTTTTCAAAATTTCTGGATCCACCACTGCTGTTGTGCTGTACTATAACTTGAACAAAATCACAAGTTACACACGACATTTACATAGAACTTGATTTATCAAATGTTTTAAAGGAACTGATGACATACTTATTATAATGCATGGTCCATCTAACATACACATGTAATAGATCTAATAAATGCCCCACTGAGTAATACAACAAATTGTACATTGTGAAACTTTGAGAACGCTCGCCCACTTCTCCATCAATTCATGTGTACACATATAATGTCCATTCAGTCTTGATACAGATCTCACATATAGTGACAAAAGTGAGTTATTGCTTAACGCTATTTCGGCAGTATTGCAGCCATTAGCGGCGAGATTGTGCAAAAAAGAACAATTGAATATCCAATATATTACAGAACATGTTAATATGGAACATAGACAGATGTATATATTTGATACAAATAGATTCAAGTTTTGTAATCGAGAGCCCAGTACCTTTTTTAAATCGCACCTTTAATGAACAGGTTAATGGGCGATTTTCATGAGCAAGATACACTTTAGAACTGAAGGATATTACAATAATAATTATCAAGTAAGTAGTTACTTAACTTTGGCATTTTGTTTTTATAAATGTTGCTCCATCGTTCAACTTCAATTGGCAAATTTCATACAGAAAGTGCAGTAAGTCCATGATTGCTAACATTTATCAACAAGGACCACTTTCAACCTAACACGGTTTCATGCAAGATTCCTTTTAACTGAATTGAAATTAAATTAAATTAAAATTAATTTCTGGCTGGCTCGACATTTTTACAAAATTCAAGATAGAACCATTCAAGACAAGTACTTTATAAAAAATGTATTGGTTGTGACATAAATAAACAAAACTAAAACATTAATCTTACAAAATAATTGGACACTGATCTAGATTAAGTCTTTGAAGGGCTAATAGAATTGAAATACACAAGAAAGTATGGTTTACTGGATAACAACTTATTTATTGTGAACATTCAAAACGTTTGAACTATATGCTTACTTCTCACTCTTTATCAGGTGGATTAAACCTGATGAAGGAGTAAGCATATACTCTGAAGCATCATGTATGTTCACAATAAATTGTTGTTATCCAGATTGATGTTGTTCAAATTGTTATTCTTAGTCATCAGATGCTAAACCAGGCAACAAGGGAATACCATACATTTCAGCAAATGTGCCCTCACATTTCAAATGCTTAAAGTTTCAGAATATATGATGATATCCTAATCTCGGCGTGCTCCCCTAATGGTAACACCATTCCTCTAGACATATCAATATCCACTGTCTTCTAAACATGTGGTTTATAAAGGCCACGTTCACTTTCCGTATTACATTGTGAACACTCGTCTTGATACGATCATGAAATCCTTGCAATTGAGGCTTACTTTTGAAACGTTGCAGAAATCCTGCACATCATGACACAGGAACTTGTTATTCATATTCATGATTAGCCATAATTATACTATTAAAGTATACTTGACTTTTAGATAGTAAACATGTAAAATTGCTACATTTGGGACCACACCTTCACGAGTACAAACTCTTAATCTTTTTACAAGAATGTGTACTAATGCAGAAAGTGAGATCCAAAATATAACAAGTTGTGCAGAAAACTTTTGAAAATTAGGATATGACATTTAAGACAAAATTGAACGGCATTTAGAAAAATATTTTAGAAAAGCAAGATAATTTTGAATTTGTTCCTAAAGGGAAATTTGAAATTTGGAATTAGTTGAATGGCACAAAGGCCCTGGTGGCCCATCATTAAGATGTGCTGAAATATTTTAGAAAAGCAAGATAATTTGAATTTGTTCCTAAAGGGAAATTTGAAATTTGGAATTAGTTGAATGGCACAAAGGCCCTGGTGGATCATCATTAAAATTAGCTGAACTATTTTAGAAAAGCAAGATAATTTTGAATCCGATTTGAAAAGGGATTTTCAAAATTGGAATTACCCGGTAGTTGAAAGGCACTGAGGCCTTTATGTGCTGAAATACTTTAAGAAAAACAAGATAATGTATAATCCAAGCCGAGAGGGAAATTTGAAATTTGGAATTAGTTGAATGGCACAAAGGCCCTGGTGGATCATCATTAAAATTAGCTGAACTATTTTAGAAAAGCAAGATAATTTTGAATCCGATTTGAAAAGGGATTTTCAAAATTGGAATTACCCGGTAGTTGAAAGGCACTGAGGCCTTTATGTGCTGAAATACTTTAAGAAAAACAAGATAATGTATAATCCAAGCCGAGAGGGGAATTTGATATATTTGGAATAAGTTGAAAGGCACAAAGGCCCTTGTGGATCATCATTAAGATGAGCTGAAATATTTTAGAAAAGCAAGATAATTTTGAATCCGATTTGAAAAGGGGTTTTCAAAATTGGAATTCGTTGAAAGGCACGGAGGCCTTTATGTGCTGAAATACTTTAAGAAAAACAAGATAATGTATAATCCAATCCGAGAGGGGAATTTGATATATTTGGAATAAGTTGAAAGGCACAAAGGCCCTGGTGACCCATCATTAAGATGTGCTGAAATATTTTAGAAAAGCAAGATAATTTTGAATTTGTTCCTAAAGGGAAATTTGAAATTTGGAATTAGTTGAATGGCACAAAGGCCCTGGTGGATCATCATTAAGATGAGCTGAAATATTTTAGAAAAGCAAGATAATTTTGAATCCGATTTGAAAAGGGGTTTTCAAAATTGGAATTCGTTGAAAGGCACTGAGGCCTTTATGTGCTGAAATACTTTAAGAAAAACAAGATAATGTATAATCCAAGCCGAGAGGGGAATTTGATATATTTGGAATAAGTTGAAAGGCACAAAGGCCCTGGTGACCCATCATTAAGATGTGCTGAAATATTTTAGAAAAGCAAGATAATTTTGAATTTGTTCCTAAAGGGAAATTTGAAATTTGGAATTAGTTGAATGGCACAAAGGCCCTGGTGGATCATCATTAAGATGAGCTGAAATATTTTAGAAAAGCAAGATAATTTTGAATCCGATTTGAAAAGGGATTTTCAAAATTGGAATAAGTTGAAAGGCACTGAGGCCTTTATGTGCTGAAATACTTTAAGAAAAACAAGATAATGTATAATCCAATCCGAGAGGGGAATTTGAAATTTTGAATAAGTTGAAAGGCACTTAGGCCCTTGTGGACCATTAATGGTATCAAAATGTGATGAATTTTGTTTTAAATAAGCAAGATAAGTTTGAATCCAAAAAGAAAGGACATTTTTGAAATAGTTTAAAGGCACGTACGACCTGGTGGACCATCAGTTAGATGTGCTGAAAAAAATAGAAATGCAAGATCACTTTGAATCCAATCCGAAAAGGGATTTTTTAAATTTAGAATTAGTTGAAATGCACTTGTGGACCATTATTAAAACGTGCTGACAATAACCTAAAAAAGGAAGTTTTTGACTCGATCAAAAAAGGAAATTTTAAATAATTTGAAAGGCATTTTAGAAGTAATTTACAAGTATGTTAGAAAGCAAATTACATGAAAAGGGAATTTTGACCATCATTGACCATCATTCAAATGTGTAATTTAGAAAAGTGTTTTTTTTTTTTTACCTAATCCAAACCGATTATTTTGAAATTTCATTAAGATGTGTGGAACATTTAAGAATAACAAGATAATTTTGAATCCGAGGGGGGAATTGGAAATTTGGAAAAAGTTGAAAGCCACTTAGGTCCTGGTGGACCATCATTAAAATGCGCTGAAATACTTTAGAAAGTTTAAAGATAAAGATAGGGGAGGGGGGAAACGTTAAATTATGAACTTGTGCTGATTAACTGATAAAGATAAAACTATTTTAGAAGAATGGAATAAGTTGAGACGAACTTGGTCTTTGCTTACCATATTAACATATTGTTATATATGGGATCAGGCCATCTGCACACTTACGGATCGTCCCAAAAGTAAAAGATTTAGAACTTGCAGATATTGTGATCCAAAATATAACAATGTTAAATAGAGAGGTTGGGCTAAAGGTCAAGATTATCTTTGGAATTACTTCAAAAGAACTTGGGTCACCATATTTACATCAGAAGAACATGTTATTTAAATAATGAATTAAAGACATTGTTGTATATAAGATCAGGCCATCTGCACTAGTACAAACTGTTTACCTTTTTGGGGACGCGTCCCTTACGGATCGTCCCAAAAGGAAAAGATTTAGAACTAATGCAGATATTGTGATCCAAAATATAACAATGTTAAATAGTGAAGTTGGGCTAAAGGGCAGGATTATTTTTGGAATTACTTCAAAAGAACTTGGGTTACCATATTTACATCAGAAGAACATGTTATTTAAATAATGAATTAAAGATATTGTTATATATGGGATCAGGCCATCTGCACTAGTACAAACTGTTTACCTTTTTGCGGACGCGTCCCCTGTACGGATCGTCCCAAAAGTAAAAGATTAGAACTAATGCAAATATTGTGATCCAAAAAATAACAATGTTAAATCACTAAGTTGTGCAGAAGGTTTTTAGGAAGAAGGTCAAGATAATTGTTGGAATGATTTCAAAAGAACTCGAGTTACCATATTTACATCAGAAGAACATGTTATTTGAATAATGAATTAAAGTTATTGTTATATTTGAGTGAGTGAGTGAGTTACTGCTTAACGCCGCTTCGGCAATATCGCAGCCATTTGCATTATATATATATTATATTTGAGATCAGACCATCTGCACCAGTACAAACTGTTTTACATTTTTGGGACCGTCGCTTAAGTAAAATATTTTGAACTTCCTAGTACTGCAGATATCGTGATCCGAAAAATAAAATAAAATAATAATAATAGTAATAATATTGAATCGTTTAGTTGGGCTGAAGTTTCTTCAGAAAGATAAAGATAATTAAAACATTTAGAATTTAATTAAATAAAACTAATATTGTTATATTAAACTATATTTGTGTATTGTTATATTTGTTGAAAATTGGTCAGTTGGTCGTCTAAAGATCACAATTCCTGCAATAATCTTGAAAAAATGTTATCCAAAAAATTCAACTGGTGTGAGCATATTCCTCCCCAAAGAATGATACAAAACATAAAATAGATTGAAGATCCTGTTTGCATGTAAAAGTTCTGTGCCAACCTCACCCCCTCACAAACACAAACTAAATCACTAACCCACACCACAATTGCTTCGTTTAAAGGTTTCAGAAAAATACCTACTAAGCTCATTTATGCGCACCTAGATGCCAAGTAACTCCCCACCAAATGTCTTCGTTTGATGTGCAGCGGTGCTGGAGGAGGTACCCATGTGAACAGTTTAAAGATGACGCCTGACGCTAAACTCACTTTTAGACCTGATAAGTCCTCATGAGGTCAAAAGCTAAAGTGAGGTAAGGTGACTATCACGACTGCTAGTATTATGGCAGGGAGAAAGCCGTTAATGCATTGCGGTGAAACCTGGGAGCATCGGCTGGAACTAGCGAACCATGGGTGATACTACGCTGAAAATGAGTGTAGCATTGCACCCAAACCTAACTGCATATATCCCGCCCACTCAACCAACAGACACTACAAGCCTTATATGTACTGATGGGCTAAGAAGTAAGACAATATTAAGTCAAACTAGTCAGCATATGCATGTCATCCTTGGGTGTCATTTGGCTTGTCATCTTCCTTGGTCATACTCTGACATAGGATCTTCTTTCACCATTGCTTATCCTCTGAAGTAAGCACCTCATCTATTAAAACAGAAAAATAGTTTATATTTTTGAACTTTCACTGTTTGCACATTTCACCTCTAATGATTAAATGAATAAGAGATGTACAACAAACATTAGTGTATGTAAACAACTAAATAAATATATAGATACTATTCTTTTGTAATCTATTTGAAAGCATTTACGTGCATAAATCATATTTTAAAAACGTTTTATGAAATGAAAAGTTGTGATAAATACTGTGCTGCATAGAAATGGTTCATACCATGATGGAATGTCATCATCTTCGGTTGTTCACTAGGTCCTGGTCCGGCAAGGTATCCTCCTAGGTCTTTCTACGACATGGCAATGTTATGGGTCTTCCTTCGGCAAAGCATCCTCTTGGTCTTTCTCAAGCAAGGAATCCTAGGTTTTCCTCTGACAAGACATCCTCCTAGGTCTTCCTCAAGCAAGGAATCCTAGGTTTTCCTCTGACAAGACATCCTCCTAGGTCTTCCTCAAGCAAGGAATCCTAGGTTTTCCTCTGACAAGACATCCTCCTAGGTCTTCCTCAAGCAAGGAATTCTAGGTCTTTCTCAAGCAAAGAATCCTCCATGGCCTTCTTCCGTCATGTTGTCCTCCTAGACCTTCCTTCGACAAGGCATTCTTCGAGGTCATCCTCTGGCATAGTGTCGTCCTAGACCTTCCTGCGGGATGACACTCTCCTAGGACTCTCAAAGCATCCTCAACGGTAACCCTCAAACATGGCGTCATCCTTGGTGTCCTTAGACTGAGAACCTCCCTTGACTGATCCTTGGAGATGCTATCTTCCAATGTTGTCTTCTGACATGGCATCTACGTCATTTCCTGGACTGACTTCCCCCATGGTCGTCCTATGTCATGGAATTATGTTGACCTCTGGTATGATTTCCCTCTCGCTCTCTTCTCTTCCATGCCAGACTGTGTCCAGTTTGCCCAGGTGCGTGTTATGAAGCTAGCAACCAGAGGTGTTGGAAACATATCTGAGGGGAGGGGGAGCCTATACCTGAGGTGTATCCTACATTCTAAACTAGTGCATCCACACGGGGAACTGTGTGGTCCCTAACTACCATGATAAGCATGGCCCCTAAATCTAAACAAGGACATGGAGCCTTGTTATACCAATCCTGGCAAAGCCTGCAGCTATTCACCCCTAAACTAATGGTGGGGATAGCTGACTTAGGATTGGACACCTCAAACAGACAAACCTCCGACTAGGGTCACGTCCCTTCACAACAGCAGTCCTTAGACGATCGAGTAGGATGGCATTCTGTTAAAAAATAAAGAAAATAAATGATGATGATCTACTCAGGATTTCCTCGTGGTGATCAACCATATAACCTCTAGGAATTTTAGATATATCTAATTTTGATGTTAAATGTAAAACATTCCTCAATTAAATTGAAACTGACAAAAATAGATACAAAAAATATAAACTGTGTTCGGGCAACTTTGATCATGCCATTAGCTCCGCCAACAATAGTGTTGCATCACCAACGAGACATAACGAACAACACGGGGGTTCACAGAATAATGACTATTGGTATTATGCAGTTATACATATTGAAGTAAGTTGGGGTTTAACGCTGCTTTCAAGAGTATTTCAACTATACATATGGAAAAAAGTTAAGCATCCCCTCGTTTTTTCACCAGCAAAACTTGTCTGAAGAAAGGAGACAGTGTTAGTAAAAGAAAACCGTATGGTATAAGAGATTCATAATCTAGCAGTTTAAGAAATTTATTCAGATAACGTTTTGCTTCTTTTAGATATTTGTATTTACATGTTATGTTATACTGAGAAATGAAAGCAGCCTCGTCACTGATTGGCTGGAGTGAAAGTTCACGAGACATGACCCCTTCATGAGCAAACAGTTCCGAACTGCGGTTGAAACGCAGCAAGCTACGAGTTAGTTCATCTCATATAAACTCGTATACGGTAGCAACAAGTGCGAAATTATAGTATAGTTATATGCTGGACTAGCTACGAGTACATGTACACTACCGGGCAAAAGAAAGGACTAGCCTAAGTTTGTTTCGATTAATTCAATATTTAAAAGAAATCAGATGTATTTGACTGTGGCACGATACAACAGCACCTCTCGGCAAACGTTTGAATGACTTAATTGGTGACTATTTTATTTTTAAACTAAAATATCATTAGTTAAAGTAGACAGGGGTAAGAAATGAAATTTACACCAACATGACCCCTACCATGTTCAAAATGTTGTAAATGCGTGCAGGACGAAGCACATTTATTGATTTTCACACAGAGTATGTGTTATATGTCGATGAACAGTTGTGTTTTATCAAAATTAATTTGGGGGGATTTCAAAATTTAAGTTTTTAATTTTAATTAAATTTTTTTTAAACCGCTTAGAGGTATTATTTGACTGATTTAATGTTTTGGACTAATTTCCCAAACAAGCCCGTTTTTTAATACGACGTCGAAAACTCGAGATATTTGCAATTGAAAATCATAAATATGATAAAATCAACTGAGGTGAGTCGTTTCTTTTGCCCGGTAGTGTAGGCCTACTACGTTCTATCTTATTTTAATGAAATTTGATGATTTACCAAACTCATTAACCTAACATGTTACCTAACGCCCGTGTCTTACATCCATATCCATCAGTGTATTTGTATCCGCTGACGATACTGCCATAACTGATCTTCTGAGGCCCAGAACTGTCAATTTGGCCATAAATAATCAGCCAGTGAGAGAACTTCTTTTCGAGCAAAAGAGGCAGTACCCGGATGAGAGAACCGACGACCGATCGTCGACGTTCAAATCACATTTCATTAGCTGAAAAGTTGGTATATACTCCAGTCAATTTAACCGGCTTCTTATGGATTTCACAAGACATTGGCTGCATTGCAACATTCATGAATTTGTTTAAACAGAGATTTTATGACTGCTTCACCCAGGATTGGCACGCATCACTTCTTTCATCAGCCAAATGTATTTATTATTCACAATTCAAATCATTACTCAGAGTTGAACCATATCTAACCAGTGAATTGCTACTAAACCAGCGGAAAATCATAACTCAGTTTCGATGCTGTAACTTCAGACTTGCAGTGGAATGTGGTCGACATACAAACACCCATATAATGATCGTGTCTGCCTCTATTGTCACTCTGTTGGCCTGAACTACATTGAAGACCAATTTCATGTGTTTTTATTATGTTATGAACATTCCCAACAAAGAAATGACTGTTTTCCAAATTATCTGACTCAACCACCGACAACTGAAAGTTTCCTTCGATTGATGTCATCGGACAATATCTCAATATTAAAATCCCTGAGTAAATACCTCACACAAGTTAGCCGCATTAGAAACATTCAGATAAAACAGTAAACTTATCTCAGCATGTATATTTATAAATTATTTTGTAATATGTATGTATTATGGGCCACAGGCCTAAACTACTGAATAAATATGTCTGTCTGTCTGTCTGTCAATTTAACCGAAATATAACGTCAACCATCAAATCATTGCAAAATAAATGATTTGTGTGTTTCTCAACGTATGAGCTCGAGTATGTATGATTGAAGAGGAAAAAAAAATGATTTCGAATTTACCTAAATAAGTACGGTGGCATATTAGGGCCATTTGTTTTTATTTTTCATCTTGAAATTTCAAGATAGTAAGTTGAAAATTCAAGATAATCAAGTTGAAATTTCAAGATAGTATAAGTTGAAAATTCAAGATAATAAGTTGAAATTTCAAGATAATACATTTATGTGATCATGAAATTTCAACTTAATATTTTGAAATTTCAAGATACTTGCCTGATTTTGCCTAAGTTTATTCATCAAATGGCTCAAATTTAACTGAATATCCTTGTGCAGGAACGTATCTAAAAATTTCGATTTCTCATGCTGAAATTTCAACTCTATGTAACGAACTAAAATGCTAAACTAGAATATTGAAGAAGATATAATTCTTAAAATTTCAAGTCAAAATCATGAATTTTGAGCTTATTATCTTGAGAATTCAACTTCGTATCTTGACATATCAAGTTAATATATGTTGAAATTTCAAGATACTTGCATGATTGATAACTTGAATGTTCAGCTTATTATTTTGAAATTTCAACTTAATATTTTGAAATTTCAACTTATTTTCTTGAATTTTCAAGAAGGGCATATTGAAATTTCAACTTATGATCTTGAAATATCAATTTTTTTGGTTGAAATTTCAAGATAAAAAACCCAAACAGATGGCCCTAATATGCCACCATAAATAAGAGTGCTCGATCCTCACAGTTTTTATACACTTGTCAAATAAACATATCGGTTGGTTTGATATTGTTTAGCCGTCATTATATTTACAAAATTATAATTACAAGTACAGACCCAATTTAATTGAATGTTTCTAAGAAACAAATATAGTAATTGTGCATTAATTTGTGCATTATTTGTTTTGAAAAACAATATCTTTTGATAGTACGAGTTCAGGTAATGTTGCCATTTTGATCCACGTAAACGGGACCGCACAATTTTGAAATCGCGAATCGCGTAGTAACTTTATTTACTTTAGTCCAGCATGCTAGACGTCTTGTCATCGCACATAAACCGACGTTTAGATTATCTGAACTATATTTACTTCAGCCAAATTTGTCATTGACACGAAGCCTTTACTTAATTTGACACAAGCCGTATATCACTTAGTCCAGCATATAACTAGACTATAATTTCGCACAAGTGCACGATGAAGGCCTTGGCCGTATACGAGTTTATATTAGATGAACTATATATCACTGTGACGTACGGCGGTTTGCACTGTAGCGTTTACATATAGATCTAAAATCATTCAGCCATTTTTTTCGTAAAACAAATCGGGAAAGTATCAAAATATCAATTA
Organism: Gibbula magus; assembly: GCA_936450465.1. Classification (NCBI taxonomy): domain Eukaryota; kingdom Metazoa; phylum Mollusca; class Gastropoda; order Trochida; family Trochidae; genus Gibbula; species Gibbula magus. The sequence goes on along the minus strand of OW388298.1, from coordinate 14,172,283 downwards.
TCTTTATGCATGCTCTCGTTGCTAGCCAAGTTGACATGCCATTTTGTTTTGTTCGATACGTGTAAGCAATGGTCGATACCCGATTTTCAAATATAGTATTGGCAGGTTCGATACATGTTACTACTTGTTGAGGTGAATTTTCATGCATGAAATCTAATTCAGATAATCTAAACGTCGGTTTATGTGCGATGACTGCGTAGGAAGTCGTCTAGCATGCTGGACTAGCATGAAATCTAGTTCTGTGTAAGTAGTGCATCTTTTATTTGCTGTTTACATCTGATGCAAATAGATAAATACAGGTTTTAAAGGGGCAGTAGCACGTTTTTTCGCTCAAATAAGTTGATGAAATGTATTTGATAAATAATGTCACTAATAGTAAAACACCCTTCTCTCTTCGGAAAATCAAGTTAAAAAATTAGTGTATATGGTTCCGTAAAGCCATGGGAATAGTTTTTGTCATTCGAAATAATAAAATGTGTTCACAATAAAATGGCCGCCATGTATTTTTGTTGCATTATACGCAACACTTTTTTTTTTTACCACAGTGGAACATTGGTTTGTGTAATACGATGTTTTACCCTCTAAAGTAAATATAAATGACATAAACTATCATTATAAATGCGAAATTTGAAAAAATAAAATTTGTAAAAAAGGTGCTACTGTCCCTTTTAAACATAGCGGTTGTCTTGTAGTCCCAACATAGATAGCCATTTTTCAAAACTGAAATTTGTTCTTGGTTATGCATTTCTGTTAAATTGAAGCACTTTCTTAGCATGTGATTTCAAAAGTAGACACCCTGTAGTTTGTTTTGGTGATTTAAGTTGTTAGTGTCACGTTTTTCTTTGTCTGTAATACTTGTAAATATTTACATATGCAATGGAGAGAGGTAGACAATGGCACCATGGCAGAGGGGATTAACTTTCTTGATCACAGTTGTTTGTGAAATTCATGTTATCTCTGTCAATATTTATTTATATTGGAATCAAATTGAAGCTTAGTTGACAGGGTTTCTGCCAAAATGACTGTCAACTTGATTTGATCTATATTTTTAGAAAATAGCAATGAGGTTAGTGGGGTTATAGTTTGGTACCATGAATAGCATTCTCCTGCTTTTTGCTCATTTAAAGTAATAAATATAATGCACAACTTCTAGCCTCAAAGTTGTGTCATTCCCAATATAGAAAACCGAAAATTAAACATAAATTATGAGGTTGTAGCCAAGATGATTCCTCACAAACTTGATAAATGTGAATACGAGTGGACAATATTCCTATCTATGAAAATGAGGTGAGGTGAGTTGAGGTTTAACGCTGCCCTGAAGAGTAATTCACTTATATCGGCTGTTAGTATTATGGTAGGGAGAAAGACCGCAACGCCATGTGAAACCTGAGAGCAGCAGCTGGAACTAGCGAACCATGGGTGATACTACGCTGAAATTCATTGCTGCATGCACCCAAACCTTACTGTGTGTAGAACAATTCTCTACTGCAAACAAAGTTGCCGTGCCCCTGGCGGGATTCGAACCCCGGACCTCTTGATCCGAAGCCAAACGCGCTAACCACTGCGCTATCCCGCCGCCTATGAAAATGATGTATCCTAGACTTACCTAGACATACCTAGAGGGGAGAGAGAGGGGAAGAGGGATAGGCCACCAAAGCCAGAGGCAGACTTAAGCCAGCGCAGCATGCTGATCATGAAAAAGAGAAAGTTTGACCACATCACTCCTTTGCTGAAATACCTACATTTGCTTCCTGTCCCATATAGGTACAAATATAAAATCGCAGTGCTTGTGTACCGCCACTTTGATGGGTCACTGCCGCAATATCTCTCCCAAGAACTGTCTACCTACCAGCCTCCACGCACTCTTCGATCATCTGGTGAGAAACTATTAGCAGTGCCAAAATGCAAGCTCAAGTCAGCTGGAGAGCGCTCCTTCAAATACAGCGCCCCTTCAGTGTGGAATGCTCTCCCCACGGAACTCCGAAACACTCCAACTCTTCCGAGCTTTAAAATCGCCCTCAAAACATTCTTGTTCAGGCAAGCCTTTCCCTAGACTGCTCCAACAGTTGTAGACAAAGCGCAATGAGTCCCACGGGAGACTTGCGCTATAAAAGTATGATACATTATTATTATTATTATTTAACGAGGTTCTAGGTCCACCATCCCTATCCATGCTATCCCATCTAAAGCTGAAGACTCTCAACCAGTTACTAGGCTGCAGGGAAACCCGATCCCACCTGCTAAATACACAGCATATAGAGTTAAATTGCAAAAAAATAAAATAAGTTCTATCTCGCTTAATTTCTATGATAGAAATATTTAGAGGATATTTGGCTTTTCTTGATAAATACCATGTTTATCTCATCGAGTGAGGTGGTTATATTTGACGAGTGCACAGCAAATATTTGCATATTCACTGAAATAGATTTGAATTTATGTTAAGTCGGCTCCAGAATGAGCCTGTCGTCTCAGTAACAATGTGACATCATGAACGTGTCATGACGTCGGAGCATTGTTTTATGACGTCAGGTCATTGTTATATCAGTCACTAGTGACTGATAACACGTTCCATTGTTATTTTCACTAGTGACTGATAACACGGTTTATTTTCATTGATAGATCCCGGTATTTCACCTGCAATCATATAATAAAATGAAAGTTGCGTTAGAAAGCTCTTGAAAACACCTTTCATTCAAATACAGACATGGCTAAAATGATATGGTTGCATTAATTTTAGCTAAATAGTAAACCACTAAAATGTTTTAACTTATAACTTTCTTACTTTTCATCCAAAAGACCTGAAATTTGGAACTCTTGATATTCACTAAACAGAGATGATATCCTCAAAATTCGAGTGTTCTATGGTCATTGGTTTCTGAGATGAAAATTATACCGTTATATGAACCCCTGTCAAAATCAAAGTATCAAAGTGTCAGTATTAAAATTTACAAATCACAATCTCCATCTTTTAAAGAAAACACTGCCCACGTTTGTGGATATCTCCTAGAGCTGGCTCATGAGAAGTTGTTTGAAGCTTTTAGGTTGAACCTCCTGAAAAGTTCATATTTCATTATTTATCTCAACCAAATTTACAAACATGCATCTCCATCCTACAAAGATGTTAATGACAAAATTTCACATTCCTATATCAAGCGCTTTCGGAGAAGAAGTCATTTAAAGGTTTCACTTTAAACATCTCTGGCGGCCATATTTGTCGGCGTTGGAATTCGTGATGAACAAACTTTGACCCCCTAGGTGCCAGGTACACACCCACCAAATTACAGCTTTGGGGGTGTAATGTTCTGGAGGAGAAGTCGAAAGAGTGAAAAGTTTACGGATATGCCGGATGCCAGATGCCGGTGTAAGATTGAAAACGTACCCGCGTTGAAAACACACCCGGCAGGTACTTTTTCAACATTGAATTATGACCCGGGGTCACTTTTCAACAGCTCGGGTATTTTTTCAACGTTGATTAATTACCCGAATGTGTAATCATTCAACGTTGACAAAAGACCCGAGGCGTTGAAAAGTGACTCCGGGTCATTATTCAACGTTGAAAAAGTACCCGCCCGGTGTGTTTACAACGCGGGTACCTTTTCAATCTTACACCGGCCCATGCCATAAGCCCATCTGGCCTTTTAGGCCTGATTAGCTAATAAAGGACCAACAAAAGGTCACTATAAATGTATTTGGTGACTGGCATGTTCCCAGTAAAAGTGGTACCAAGGTCTCAAAGATGGAGATCACTGAACAGGCAGAACGATAATTAAGATTTCCGACTCGTTTGTCCTACCGGTAATTAATAAATGCTTTCCTGTGACATATTTGAGAGCCATCTCACTTTAAACTAATGTTTTTATTTATAACTTTCACCACAGGGGCTTGTATAGTCGAAAAACAATCAACCAGGAAGTAAATGAAATCGATGATCCAGTCGACTGGTGTCTGCATATGCCCCAAATGAAGACTGGTACCAAATTTTCAGCCTATAGGTGCAGGGGTTTATGAGATATCATGCTAACAACGTTTGATAAACAATCAAAGTCTCGTAATGACCTTGAAAATGAGGTTACTCAAATCTGCTGGTGTCTGCGTATTCACCTAATGAAGACTGGTACCAAATTTGAAGACTCAGCAGTTCATGAGATATCGCGCTAAGAAGAAACAGGACGGACGGACGTTCGGAATTACGGAGCTGATAACTGTATCCCCCGCTCCGCGCTTGTAGTTTACACATGATCTGATTTTTATTCTCGACGCGGTGTCCCTTTAAGTTCATGGAGGTTTAAACTTAAAATAAAAAATAGAGCCATGGGCTCTATAGCTCATCAGAATTTTAATGATTTTTTATCTAAGGTTGAATATCTAAGTTATCTCAAGTAATACATTGTTAACAAGCAAAATAATATTGGTTTTAGATCATGACCCCTGTGACCCACATTTGGAGTCACAGGGTCACCAATCCTACAATTAAGAATCACCTTTGACCAAAGAATCTCTACACAACAATTCACCTTTCTAGAGCTTTACATATAAACTGGAGAAGAAGATGAAAATAGGTTTTTGGGTCATGACCCGTGACCAAGATTGGGGTCACAGGGTCACAAAATCTACAATTTAGAATCCCCATTGGCCAAGGAGTCTGCACACAACTTTTCAGCTCTCAAGACCTTTTGGAACTGGAGAAGAAGATGAAAATAGGTTTTTAAGGATGTGACCCCAGTGACCCCATTTGGGGTCATGGGGTCACGAAATCTACAATTTAGAATCCCCATTGGCCAAGGAGTCTGCACACAACTTTTCAGCTCTCAAGACCTTTTGGAACTGGAGAAGAAGATGAAAATAGGTTTTTAAGGATGTGACCCCTGTGACCCCATTTGGGGTCATGGGGTCACGAAATCTACAATTTAGAATCCCAATCGGCCAAGGAGTCTGCACACAACTGTTCAGCTCTCTAGACCTTTTGGAACTGGAGAAGAAGATGAAAATAGGTTTTTAAGGATGTGACCCCAGTGACCCCATTTGGGGTCATGGGGTCACGAAATCTACAATTTAGAATCCCCATTACCCAAGGAGTCTGCACACAACTTTTCAGCTCTCTAGACCTTTTGGAACTGGAGGAGAAGATGAAAATAGGTTTTTAAGGATGTGACCCCTGTGACCCCATTTGGGGTCATGGGGTCACGAAATCTACAATTTAGAATCCCCATTACCCAAGGAGTCTGCACACAACTAGTCCGCTCTCTAGAACTTTTGGAACTGGAGAAGAAGATGAAAATAGGTTTTTAAGGATGTGACCCCAGTGACCCCATTTGGGGTCATGGGGTCACGAGATCTACAATTTAGAATCCCCATGGGCCAAGGAGTCTGCACACAACTTTTCAGCTCTCTAGACCTTTTGGAACTGGAGAAGAAGATGAAAATAGGTTTTTAAGGATGTGACCCCAGTGACCCCATTTGGGGTCATGGGGTCACGAAATCTACAATTTAGAATCCCCATTACCCAAGGAGTATGCACACAACTTTTCAGCTCTCTAGACCTTTTGGAACTGGAGAAGAAGATGAAAATAGGTTTTTAAGGATGTGACCCTTGTGACCCCATTAGGGGTCATGGGGTCACGAAATCTACAATTTAGAATCCCCATTACCCAAGGAGTATGCACACAACTTTTCAGCTCTCTAGACCTTTTGGAACTGGAGAAGAAGATGAAAATAGGTTTTTAAGTATGTGACCCCTGTGACCCCATTTGGGGTCATGGGGTCACGAAATCTACAATTTAGAATCCCCATTACCCAAGGAGTCTGCACACAACTAGTCAGCTCTCTAGAACTTTTGGAACTGGAGAAGAAGATGAAAATAGGTTTTTAAGGATGTGACCCCAGTGACCCCATTTGGGGTCATGGGGTCACGAGATCTACAATTTAGAATCCCCATGGGCCAAGGAGTCTGCACACAACTTTTCAGCTCTCTAGACCTTTTGGAACTGGAGAAGAAGATGAAAATAGGTTTTTAAGGATGTGACCCCTGTGACCCCATTTGGGTTCATGGGGTCACGAAATCTACAATTTAGAATCCCCATTGGCCAAGGAGTCTGCACATAAAATTTCAGCTCTGTGGAGTCATTGGTTCTGGAGAAGAAGTTGAAAAAGCGAAAAGTTTACGGATGGACGGACGGACGGATGGACGGACGTATGGATGGGCGGACGCCGGACACCATGCCATGCCATAAGCCCATCGGGCCTTTCAGGCCTGATGAGCTAAAAACGGTGTGCAAACTGTGTATACCTCCATGAACTTAATGAATTTTGAAGTCAATTCTTACAAATAAATATACACGTAATTGATGTTTTGAAAAGTTTACATTGCTCAAAATATACAAATTTGCAACAAATAGAGCTGTACTAGTTATGCGTATGAAGAAACTAGATGTCAAATCAAAACGTCAAAACGTTATTAGCCCCGTCTACAACGCGTTCATCAACCAATGAAAATCCACACCGCAACTAGCCATGAACCTCACGTCATGGGGGCAGGGTAAATGTGATGTGAAATTAAGTTTATACAGGTATGAACTGAATCTCTATGACAGTGTTCAGCGAATCAGGTCCACGCAAAGCAATTGCTATTTATGTATTTGACAGTGTGACTTCTGAATTTTCTCATCCATCGAATAAATGATATTGTGTCTACCAAAAGGTGATGTGATGATGTGATGATGGGTATGTGTATTGTGTTTACAGTTATCTATGCATAAATAAAATAAAACAACATATAAAGCATGTTTATTACCCAATGTCAAGAACATTCTTCATGAAAAAATAAATAAATTTGGAAAGTGAGATTCATCAAACAAAAACAGGGAGCCATCATCCTTTCATACAAATCATTTGCACGTTGATTAACACACCTAAATTGCATATACATATAACTTGTAAATAAGTGGTGAATATAACATGAACCTTTTGCAAATAATCCCGCAGACAGCTAAACAATAAATACAAATAAACCTAAATAACAAAATATAGATGCAAATCGCATTGGTTACCTCCCAAAACTTAGTCAGCTGTTAGGCTATTAGACACCAAGATCTTTGACAGTAGAGAAGGAGTGTTACCACAACACCCAAAGTTTAAATGGACCAGTCCAAACTGCTGTTACATGAGAAATACAAGGACAACTTCTATATAATGGACATATAAAAAGTTTTTATGAATGTTTTATCATACAATGATGTGACTCTATCTGACAAATCTGTTATCAAACACTGGTATTTGTCAGGAAGAGACATCTTTTTTCTTTATTTTGATCTTGTCAGTTCCATTTTTAAATAACGTAACGTAACGTCACTCATTGAAAAGATGGGGGGTTGGGAGGTCTCCTTGGGGGTCCATCAAAAGTTACATACAAAACTTTCCAGCTTATCGTAAATATTGCATATAAACGTGAGGCAATCTGCGGCCTGATAACATCATATAGAAGAAGATCTGGCCACGGAGGTCAGGTTAACTATCCATCTGAACCTTCATAACTTCAATCACATTTTACAATTGTGAGTGAATGAGTGAGTTATTGTTTAAAGGGACACTTCGTTGAGGATAAAAATGAGTCATCTTTATCTCACTAAGCTGATCAGAGTGTCTGCTAACGAGTTACGCTTCACTTCACTGTCTACATGCAGTAGTTGTTATCACAAATTAAATCAATTGTCTGAAATTCGGTATCTGTGACTTGTTAGCAGACATGTTAATCAGCATGATCTGATTTTTATTCTCGACGCGGTGTCCCTTTAAAGCCACTTGAGCAATATTGCAGCTATAAGCGGCAAGCTTTAAAATTGTTTCAGTGAAAATACAAATAACATCTATATGTAATTCACTATGACAAAGGACACGAGCATTGGACACGTGTATAAAGACACAAAATATGTAGATAAATGTCAAAATATACATTTCACAAAATATTTACCGGTACTTTGAAAAATAAAGTTTATAAAAACCCCAACTAAATTACATATATAATGCAAAAGCACTTAAATGATAATATCACAACCAGGACTTCGACATTTGAGTAAGTGAGTGAGTTATTGCTTAACACCGCTTCAGCAGTATCGCAGCCATTAGCGGCGAGTTCGACATTTGAGATATGCACAAACAGTATACATGATGAAAGTGAGTAGAGCTCACGTACCCCATCAACAGTTTCGTAATCATGGTAGGATTTGCAACCAAGAATCAATTGAGCATTATTCTATGTACAACAAAAGTTTCTGACAGAACTTTGAATTGGAGAATTTGCATCCAAAAAGAACTTTCGTTGTGCCATATTGCACACAATAAAATAATAGAGAAAATCGAGCATGGCTCACAAATAACTCCTTACAAATAATATTTCGGTTTTCAAACTCGATGAAGAGTACCATCTGGACTACATGCACATTCACTTTCACCTAGATGTACTAAGTTAAAGTGTCTGTATTGAACAGTATAAAACTAAGACCAAAAAGTGGTGTTTTCATGAAAACGACAAAAAATTTAAATCCCAGAAAACTGTAAAAATAGAGCCATGGGCTCTGTAGCTCATCACGGTTTTATTGATTTATTATCAAAGGTTGAATATCTAAGTTATCTCAAGTAATACATTGTTAACAAGCAAAATAATATTGGTTTTAGATCATGACCCCTGTGACCCACATTTGGAGTCACACGGTCACTAATCCAACAATTAAGAATCACCTTTGACCAAAGAATCTCTACACAACATTTCACCTTTCTAGAGCTTTACATATAAACTGGAGAAGAAGATGAAAATAGGTTTTTGGGTCATGACCCGTGACCTAGATTGGGGTCACAGGGTCACAAAATCTACAATTTAGAATCCCCATTGGCCAAAGAGTCTGCACACAACTTTTCAGCTCTCTAGACCTTTTGCAACTGGAGAAGAAGATGAAAATAGGTTTTTAAGGATGTGACCCCTGTGATCCCATTTGGGGTCATGGGGTCAAGAAATCTACAATTTAGAATCCACATTGGCCAAGGAGTCTGCACACAACATTTCAGCTCTCTAGACCTTTTGGAACTTGAGAAGAAGATGAAAATAGGTTTTTAAGGATGTGACCCCTGTGACCCCATTTGGGGTCATGGGGTCACGAAATCTACAATTTAGAATCCCCATTGACCAAGGAGTCTACACACAACATTTCAGCTCTCTAGACCTTTTGGAACTGGAGAAGAAGATGAAAATAGGTTTTTGAGGATGTGACCCCTGTGACCCCATTTGGGGTCACAGGGTCACGAAATCTACAATTTAGAATCCCCATTAGCCAAGGAGTCTGCACACAACTTTTCAGCTCTCTAGACCTTTTGGAACTGGAGAAGAAGATGAAAATAGGTTTTTAAGGATGTGACCCCTGTGACCCCATTTGGGGTCACGGGGTCACGAAATCTACAATTTAGAATCCCCATTAGCCAAGGAGTCTGCACACAACTTTTCAGCTCTCTAGACCTTTTGGAACTGGAGAAGAAGATGAAAATAGGTTTTTAAGGTTGTGACCCCTGTGACCCCATTTGAGGTCATGGGGTCACGAAATCTACAATTTAGAATCCCCATTAGCCAAGGAGTCTGCACATAAAATTTCAGCTCTGTGGAGTTATTGGCTCTGGAGAAGAAGTCGAAAAAGCGAAAAGTTTACGGACGGATGGACGGACGGACGGAGGGACGGACGCCGGACACCATGCCATGCCATAAGCCCATCGGGCCTTTCAGGCCTGATGAGCTAAAAAGGGCCATGCATTATAAGAAGGACATGGTGAACAACTGGGTAAAAATTGTTTGATGTACACCTAACAGTGTTCTAGGAAACTGACCAGACAGGACGAAATGACCGCTATATATCCCTCTTACTTCGTAGCGGGTGTATCAATATTCTTTCATTCACTCAGCGAAAATGGACTTCAATGCATAGTTCATGTTATCAGAGTTATATACTTACTTTTCGGAGATGATAGTCTTGAGTTGATTCAGGCAAGTGGAAGAAAACAAACAAAACCTCATTGAATGAGTATTTACGAAACAATATGTTCAGTGACAGAACATATCTGGGAACTCTCACCAATAGAACGAGTCCTGCATTACCCAGGCACGGCACAACTCATTCCAGTCCTCATCACTGGCTGATTTAAGCCTTGCCGCATTTCCTTCATTTTTCTGTGCTACTGTAGCAGAGCCAACCATGAAGTTCTGGTGCACTAGCACAGAAAATTTGAAGGAATGTAGCAAGACTTGATTTCACCAATGATGGAAACTAACACAATAGCAGTTGTCCTGTACCCTGCTTGAGAACCCAAGTACCTGTGCATACCTGAGATCTCTAATTGGCACGTGAAAGGCAAGAAGAGGTCATTCAATATCAAGGCTCACTGGCCGTAAGTATTTGTAATATAAATACCATTGCCAGGAACAGATTCACTTCAACTCATATTATATAAATTTCTAGTTGGACATCTAAGAGTGTTCGTTTTTCATCTCGATCAAGATTTGTGGAGCTGCGGATGGCGTTGAAAGATAAATAACTTTCTGATTCATTTGAATAATGTTGAATTGCTAAATAAAGAGACTAGGAGAGTGTTTTTTTAATAATGAAAACCTGATTTTAAATATTTGGGTAAATTATATAAAACTTTTCATTAAGTTTGTTGCAATAAACGAAAAATCCCAAAAATATGAACAGAAAAAAAAACATGTCCTATGTAAATTTGTGTCTTTGAAAACAGATACACAAAGTTCTCTGTAAATGAAAAAAAATGTGTGGCCAACTTCTGAGTCCAACTCTATCCTGACTCTTGCAGGGAGGAAACTTCTGGTGCATTGCAGTGAAACCTGAAAAGAGTATCCCCACACTGAGAGCATTTTTCATGGAGTTTAGTTGAAACAGGGTCCCCCCCCCCCCCCCCCCCCCCCCCCCCCCCCCCACCCCCCCACCACCATCTGAGAGCATTTTTCATCCTGAGTTTCTGTTGCTTTCAGTACATGATAAACACTTGACTGCATAATGGGTCTGAACCAATCAGCTATATATAAATATATACTCTTTCTGAGACAACATTGAACTTTTCATTGTCTCTATTAATTCAAGAAAACAATAACACTTCTAAACTTCAAACCATTATAAAATTTGTTCTTACAACTCAAGATTGATGACCTCCTTGTACATCAAAAAGCCTGTAAGAAAACCGAGTTTCCACATTTTTCCATAATTGATTGTCAAATTGAGAAAATGTCTTTCTTTTGATCATGATGAATAAATAAAATAAAACAGAGATTCAGACAACTCAGCTGAACCATTTGGACATCCAGAGCTTCTGGTCTTGATCCTTTGAACTTATTTGGCAGATGATGGTCCTGTGCAGTCCTCAGTTGATTGTCAGTGAAGTGTCAGTGAACAATGGACATTGGCTTTTCAAATTGGCGACAAGCCTCATGGCTAGAAAATCTATGAGAGTTTAAAGGGTGATTCCCTGCCCCAAACTGAGGCATGAGTTGAGAGATTTCTGCCCGTGTTCAAGATGGCTAGTTCTAGCGACATCTCGCACAATCTGCCTATGCTTTACTATTGGTCCACTAGCGGGTTCTCTCTAGAACTAGCCATCTTGAACACAGGGCTGGTGTTTCCTTGGGCAAAAAATTTCATTTCAATTGCACGTCTGTCAACCCTGCATAACAATTGGGTACCTGGTGAACAATGTGTTGGAGGTGACCTTGAAAGACTGTAAGTGGCAGCTTGGGTTAGACTCATAACAAGAAGACAGTCATCAACATCCCCTGCCAGACACAAGAAATCGGAACAAGGGCAATAATTCGAGAAGAAATAATTGTGCGCTTCTCATTTTCTTTCCATTAAGGTCCATCAATACCCTCAAGCACTGTGACTGGCAGCTTGGGTTGGAATCATGAAGTAATAATGAAGAGAGTCCTTGAGCTTGCATATGGTTTGGATATGTTCACTGTATAGTCAATCCCTTATTATGATTATAGTCAACATAGTTCTAGTCTCCATCCACTGGGTTCCTGTCTTTGGACATCTACAGAGTCTGGTCGTGATCCTTCGAGTTGGTCTGTTTGGACATCCATAGATTTTTGTCCCGCACAGAACACTTGGTGCCTACCAACAAAAACATACAAAGAATTTTATTGACATGTTGTTATATTGACAAAATTTTAGTTAATATGTCATTTGCTTTCAGTTAGTTTCCTTAAAGGTGCATCCATTGTGTTTCATAAAAAATAGAGCCATGGGCTCTGTAGCTCATCAGGTTTTATTTTGTTTGATGATGATGATTGTCTCAATATAAAGCACAATCCCTAACCCTGACACATCTTAGTCTTGAAATTGAGAGAGAGCACTCAGCAAGGTCAACACACATGAGATTATGCAATATTCTGACCCCTTGGCCAGCTGTGTTTTTTGTGGTTTACCGCCAAATGATGTAATAGACTCTGGCTTGCACTAAACACTGGCAGCAGTGATCTAACTGTATAAGGCTTAGAGAGAACAGGGAATGTGATGAATCCCATGGTACATAGTACAATTTAGAATCCCCTTGGCTAAATAATCTCTGCACAATTTTAATGGTTCTAAGCCTTTTCATCCAAACATCTAAACATTCTGAACGCAATATTCCTTCTAGTTTGTTCTAGAGAAGAAGATGAAAATAGTTTTTATGTTTTGAACTGTGAGGGCCTTTCTTTTTATAATATCCACAATTTTCAGTTCATAGGCTATTCAATAGTTCTCATTTCACATTGATTACATCAATTTGACAAACATGTCCACAATGTAGATGGTTATCGCAAGTCGACATAGTGAGTGAAGTGTCATAAAATATCAGTTCAAAATTTATTTTCAAAGGGTTTTTTTAGGCTGTGGCCCATATTTGGGGTCACAGGGTCACCAAATTTACAAGTTAGAATCCCCATTGGCTAAAGAGTTTGCCTACAAAATTTCAGCCTTCTAAGTCTTTTTGTTCCGGGGAAAAAAGATGAAAACAGGATTTTAGGTAATGGCCTGTGAGGTCCTTATTTGGGGCCACAGGGTTACCAAATCTACAGTTTAGAATCTCCATTGGCTAAAGACTCTTTACACAACATGACAGCCTTCTAGGTCTTTTAGTTCTGGGGAAAAAGATGAAAATAATCTTATCTTATCATTTCATAACCAGTCATATGCAGTTCACATATATCCTCTAAAATAAAAGAATTCTTCACTCCTCTTCAATTTAATCCTTTGTCGCTTGTCACAATTTTCAGTTCATAGGCTGTTCAATAGTTCTCATTTCACATTGATTACATCAATTTGACAAACATGTCCACAATGTAGATGGTTATCGCAAGTCGACATAGTGAGTGAAGTGTCATAAAATATCAGTTCAAAATTCATTTTCAAAGGGTTTTTTTAGGCTGTGGCCCATATTTGGGGTCACAGGGTCACCAAATTTACAAGTTAGAATCCCCATTGGCTAAAGAGTTTGCATACAATATTACAGCCTTCTAAGTCTTTTTGTTCCGGAGAAAACGATGAAAACAGGATTTTAGGTAATGGCCTGTGAGGTCCTTATTTGGAGTCACAGGGTCACCAAATTTACAAGTTAGAATCCCCATTGGCTAAAGAGTTTGCATACAATATTACAGCCTTCTAAGTCTTTTTGTTCCGGAGAAAACGATGAAAACAGGATTTTAGATAATGGCCTGTGAGGTCCTTATTTGGGGTCACAGGGTCACCAAATTTACAAGTTAGAATCCCCATTGGCTAAAGAGTTTGCCTACAAAATTTCAGCCTTCTAAGTCTTTTTGTTCCGGAGAAAAAGATGAAAACAGGATTTTAGGTAATGGCCTGTGAGGTCCTTATTTGGGGCCACAGGGTTACCAAATCTACAGTTTAGAATCTCCATTGGCTAAAGACTCTTTACACAACATGACAGCCTTCTAGGTCTTTTAGTTCTGGAGAAAAAGATGAAAATAATCTTAACTTATCATTTCATAACCAGTCATATGCAGTTCACATATATCCTCTAAAATAAAAGAATTCTTCACTCCGCTTCAATTTAATCCTTTGTCGCTTGTCACAATTTTCAGTTCATAGGCTATTCAATAGTTCTCATTTCACATTGATTACATCAATTTGACAAACATGTCCACAATGTAGATGGTTATCGCAAGTCGACATAGTGAGTGAAGTGTCATAAAATATCAGTTCAAAATTCATTTTCAAAGGGTTTTTTTAGGCTGTGGCCCATATTTGGGGTCACAGGGTCACCAAATTTACAAGTTAGAATCCCCATTGGCTAAAGAGTTTGCATACAATATTACAGCCTTCTAAGTCGTTTTGTTCCGGAGAAAACGATGAAAACAGGATTTTAGATAATGGCCTGTGAGGTCCTTATTTGGGGTCACAGGGTCACCAAATTTACAAGTTAGAATCCCCATTGGCTAAAGAGTTTGCCTACAAAATTTCAGCCTTCTAAATCTTTTTGTTCCGGGGAAAAAGATGAAAACAGGATTTTAGGTAATGGCCTGTGAGGTCCTTATTTGGGGCCACAGGGTTACCAAATCTACAGTTTAGAATCTCCATTGGCTAAAGACTCTTTACACAACATGACAGCCTTCTAGGTCTTTTAGTTCTGGAGAAAAAGATGAAAATAATCTTATCTTATCATTTCATAACCAGTCATATGCAGTTCACATATATCCTCTAAAATAAAAGAATTCTTCACTCCTCTTCAATTTAATCCTTTGTCGCTTGTCACAATTTTCAGTTCATAGGCTATTCAATAGTTCTCATTTCACATTGATTACATCAATTTGACAAACATGTCCACAATGTAGATGGTTATCGCAAGTCGACATAGTGAGTGAAGTGTCATAAAATATCAGTTCAAAATTCATTTTCAAAGGTTTTTTTTAGGCTGTGGCCCATATTTGGGGTCACAGGGTCACCAAATTTACAAGTTAGAATCCCCATTGGCTAAAGAGTTTGCATACAATATTACAGCCTTCTAAGTCTTTTTGTTCCGGAGAAAACGATGAAAACAGGATTTTAGGTAATGGCCTGTGAGGTCCTTATTTGGAGTCACAGGGTCACCAAATTTACAAGTTAGAATCCCCATTGGCTAAAGAGTTTGCATACAATATTACAGCCTTCTAAGTCTTTTTGTTCCGGAGAAAACGATGAAAACAGGATTTTATATAATGGCCTGTGAGGTCCTTATTTGGGGTCACAGGGTCACCAAATTTACAAGTTAGAATCCCCATTGGCTAAAGAGTTTGCATACAATATAACAGCCTTCTAAGTCTTTTTGTTCCGGAGAAAACGATGAAAACAGGATTTTAGATAATGGCCTGTGAGGTCCTTATTTGGGGTCACAGGGTCACCAAATTTACAAGTTAGAATCCCCATTGGCTAAAGAGTTTGCCTACAAAATTTCAGCCTTCTAAGTCTTTTTGTTCCGGAGAAAAAGATGAAAACAGGATTTTAGGTAATGGCTTGTGAGGTCCTTATTTGGGGCCACAGGGTTACCAAATCTACAGTTTAGAATCTCCAGTGGCTAAAGACTCTTTACACAACATGACAGCCTTCTAGGTCTTTTAGTTCTGGAGAAAAAGATGACAATAATCTTATCTTATCATTTCATAACCAGTCATATGCAGTTCACATATATCCTCTAAAATAAAAGAATTCTTCACTCCTCTTCAATTTAATCCTTTGTCGCTTGTCACAATTTTCAGTTCATAGGCTATTCAATAGTTCTCATTTCACATTGATTACATCAATTTGACAAACATGTCCACAATGTAGATGGTTATCGCAAGTCGACATAGTGAGTGAAGTGTCATAAAATATCAGTTCAAAATTCATTTTCAAAGGGTTTTTTTAGGCTGTGGCCCATATTTGGGGTCACAGGGTCACCAAATTTACAAGTTAGAATCCCCATTGGCTAAAGAGTTTGCATACAATATTACAGCCTTCTAAGTCTTTTTGTTCCGGAGAAAACGATGAAAACAGGATTTTAGATAATGGCCTGTGAGGTCCTTATTTGGGGTCACAGGGTCACCAAATTTACAAGTTAGAATCCCCATTGGCTAAAGAGTTTGCCTACAAAATTTCAGCCTTCTAAGTCTTTTTGTTCCGGAGAAAAAGATGAAAACAGGATTTTAGGTAATGGCTTGTGAGGTCCTTATTTGGGGCCACAGGGTTACCAAATCTACAGTTTAGAATCTCCATTGGCTAAAGACTCTTTACACAACATGACAGCCTTCTAGGTCTTTTAGTTCTGGAGAAAAAGATGAAAATAATCTTATCTTATCATTTCATAACCAGTCATATGCAGTTCACATATATCATCTAAAATAAAAGAATTCTTCACTCCTCTTCAATTTAATCCTTTGTCGCTTGTCACAATTTTCAGTTCATAGGCTATTCAATAGTTCTCATTTCACATTGATTACATCAATTTGACAAACATGTCCACAATGTAGATGGTTATCTCAAGTCGACATAGTGAGTGAAGTGTCATAAAATATCAGTTCAAAATTCATTTTCAAAGGTTTTTTTTAGGCTGTGGCCCATATTTGGGGTCACAGGGTCACCAAACTTACAAGTTAGAATCCCCATTGGCTAAAGAGTTTGTATACAATATTACAGCCTTAGGTCTTTTTGTTCCGGAGAAAACGATGAAAACAGGATTTTAGGTAATGGCCTGTGAGGTCCTTATTTGGGGTCACAGGGTCACCTAATCTACAATTTAGAATCTCCATTGGCTAAAGAGTCTGTACACAACATTTCACTCTTCTAGGTCTTTTCATTCTGGAGAAGAAGATGAAAATAGGATTTTAGGTAATGGCCTGTGAGGCCCTTATTGGGGTCACAGGGTCACCTAATCTACAATTTAGAATCTCCATTGGCTAAAGAGTCTGTACACAACATTTCAGTCTTCTAGGTCTTTTCATTCTGGAGAAGAAGATGAAAATAGGTTTTTAGGTTATGGCCTATGAGGCCCTTATTTGGGGTCACTTGATCACCAAATCTACAATTTAGAATCCCCATTGACCAAGGAGTCTGTACATAAAATTTCAGATCTCTAGATTCATTGGTTCTGGAGAAGAAGTCGAAAAAGTGAAAAGTTTACAGACGGACGGATGGACGGATGGACGGACGCCATCCCATGCCATAAGCCCATCGGGCCTTTCAGGCCTGATGAGCTAAAAAAACAAATTGGCTTTAATACGCTCCAACTCACCATATGTGCTGTTAACAATACAAACAAGCAAAAAAGTGAGTGTGGCTCACTAATACCCCGACTGTTAAAGTTTGACATTTTTATTTTACTTATAGAGAGAGGTGTCTGCACACCTAAGGATTGATTAGCTACACGATACACATTTGTGATAAAGTAGTTCTCATAGATACTTCTCATAAAGCCCAACAATGGTTTTTGCACATCAAGAGCATTTGCATTTGCTAAAACCTACAATTTTACCTTACAAAAGATATACTGATGATATATGTACATATTTCACTTAAAGGTGTTTAGTTTAAAATTTATGAATTGAATTTATTAAGTTCATGAAGGTATAAACTTAAAAAATGCTGTGCAAACTGTGTAAATCCCACTCATCAGCCAATGATAATCCCCAACTCGACTTGCCATGATCCCCACGTCATGGAGGCGTGGCTAAATCTGACGGTGACGTCACAAAATTATGTTTATGCAGGTGTTTTGCAATAACTGTTTTGTACAATCTGTACCGGTATATATACTGATATACCTGTAACATTGCACAGCCCTACTTAACATTCAAGAGACACAGAGGGCTATGTGTTGTCAATATTTAACATTCAAGGGACACAAATCGCTACGTGTAGTCAATAATTAACAATCAAGGGACACAAAGCGCTACGTGTAGTCAATACTTAACATTCAAGGGACACAAAGCGGTATGTGTAGTCAATATTTAACATTCAAGGGACACAGAGCGCTATGTGTAGTCAATATTTAACATTCAAGGGACACAAAGCCCTACGTGTAGTCAATATTTAACATTCAAGGGACACAAAGTGCTACGTGCAGTCAATATTTAACATTCAAGGGACACAGAGCGCTACGTGTAGTCAATACTTAACATTCAAGGGACACAAAGTGCTATGTGTAGTCAATATTTAACATTCAAGGGACACAAAGTGCTATGTGTAGTCAATATTTAACATTCAAGGGACACACAGCCCTACGTGTAGTCAATATTTAACATTCAAGGGACACAAAGTGCTATGTGTGGTCAATATTTAACATTCAAGGGACACAAAGCACTATGTGACGTCAATATTTAACATTCAAGGGACACAAAGCCCTACGTGTAGTCAATATTTAACATTCAAGGGACACAGAGCGCTATGTGAAGTCAATATTTAACATTCAAGGGACACAGAGCGCTATGTGTAGTCAATATTTAACATTCAAGGGACACAAAGCCCTACGTGTAGTCAATATTTAACATTCAAGGGACACACAGTGCTACGTGTAGTCAATATTTAACATTCAAGGGACACACAGTGCTACGTGTAGTCAATATTTAACATTCAAGGGACACACAGTGCTACGTGTAGTCAATATTTAACATTTTGAGTTTTGTGGCTGCCGAATGAATACATGTGGCTTACCGTTCATTAAAGGCTGTAAGGAAATAGGAATATCTGCATTTCCATGGAGATTGTTCCACATCGACTGGTTATCTCTGGGAAAAATATGACAAGAAAAAAGGGCTCTTAATGTGGTCTTAAATATATATATATCTATATATATAACAATGTTGTTTTGACAAATAATGATTTTGTAGAAAAACCAGACTTTTTTTCTACATCTACATCCCCACAAAATTTCAGCTTTGGGGGTGTAGCGGTTCTTCTGGAGAAGTCGAAAATGTCAAACCTTTACAGACACGGACAACGGACGACAGAAGCTAAAAAGACACTCAATTTTGACAAAAGCTTCATATCATGTCATTGAAAAACAATTATTGATACATTTACCAAATTAAATATGAATCTATAGTCTTGGTTCTATTATCAAGTTCTCAGATAGAAATGTAGTTGAATGGAGAATTCATCATGTGAAATTTATTCTGAATAGACAAATTCAATGAGTAAGATGTATGGTAACCATTGCAGTTCTTAATTATTTGCCTTTACTGTACAATGTTTTATTATGCATTACAAAGTATACTCGTTTTCTGACTATAAAGATATACACAACTACGTAAGTTGAACTGTGGTAATTGTACCCACAATTTACCACACTTTTGCCAATTTCAAAATGTGAACGAACAAGTGACCTTACATGACTACATTTAGGATAAACAACATAAGATTCACTATCTAAGTGTTTACTATCTAAATGGCATGTATTTCTAAAATAAGTGATCATTCATAATGTCATTTTCTGATCTTTCAAACTCTACAAACAATAGCCTTTGAATATCTTCACGCTTTTTTTGTATTGGACGGAAAATGTACCCTTTGACCCCATGTTACCTGGAGTTAGACCTTATCTTGACACATGTCATAATGATTATGTTCAACAATTATTTCAGAATGGTTACAATTCAAACTTAACTTGTATATTTGTTATACAGCACATTTTAAGGCAAATACGTCAGTAAAAGAAGCATTATGTATGTTAAAATATTTATTTGAAAAAGTGACATAACAATTATAATATTTACATAGAAGTACAAAATAATAGAGACATGTGGAAAATGAGACATGCATTCTTTGGTTTTGTTATAATTCCTAGTTAAAGGGGCAGTAGCACGTTTTTTCGCTCAAATAAGTCAATGAAATGTAATAATAATGCCACAAATAGTAAAACACCCTTCTCTCTTCGGAAAATCAAGTTAAAAAATGAGTGTACATGGTTCGGTAAAGCCATGGGAATAGTTTTTGTCATTCGAAATAATATAATGTGTTCACAATAAATGGCGGCCATGCAATTTTTGCTTTATACGCAACACCGTTATTACCTCTACAGATATTTGTTTTGTGTAATAAGATGTTTTACCCATATGGATGAAAATAACTGAGTTAATATTATAGATATGAGCAGATGTGCACATATCATGTTTGCCTAGCAACCATTGTTTCACCGTGACTTCTTGTCTGTTACGTCATAAAACGATTTTTCGTGACGTCACTGTAGCTTGCCGTCGCAAGAGAAGTGGGTGGTTTACTGGCTAATTTTACGCGATGCAAATGGAATAAAATGGGTAATAAAGAAATTATTACACTCGAAAGTCATGCAAGTCTATGTATAACCCTCGCTCTCGCTCGGGCAATAAAAAAATTCAGCCTCGTTTCGTAAAAGTCATACTTCCTCGGGTAATAATCTCATTTTATCCTCTAAAGTAAATATAAATGACATAAACTATCATTATAAATGGGACATTTGAAAAAATAAAATTTGTGGGAAAATGTGCTACTGCCCCTTTAAAAAAGAAGAAAAGTTAACTTAAGTACAAAAAGAGTTAATACTGACAGAACATGTGTACAACAAACAAATGAATAACACATCAATTTGTGAAACAACATTAAAAACCAATATAAAGTGTTTGCTGAAAAGTGAATTTTCATTAATTGAATAAAATACAAAATAAGCATTGGACAGGAAAGAATAAACACAACCAATTGATGAAACAGAAAAA
The DNA here is from genome assembly GCA_936450465.1 of Gibbula magus. NCBI lineage: Eukaryota > Metazoa > Mollusca > Gastropoda > Trochida > Trochidae > Gibbula > Gibbula magus. The sequence goes on along the minus strand of OW388298.1, from coordinate 14,151,540 downwards.
AATGAAAAGATATTAATATATAAATAGAGCAATACCATTATCAAAGTAATAAGTACCAAGTGCCAAACTATAGGTGAGGGGCACTGCGTCCAGGATAAAAATTAGATCACTTTTATCTTTCTTTGGTGTTTAGTGTGTCTGCTTATGAGTTATGGTTAGTTTCACTGTTTACATGCAGTAATCTTTACTACCAATTACTTCAATTGTCTGACATTTGAGGTCTGTGACTCCTTAGCAGACAGGTCAATCACCATAGGTAGATAAAATTGATCTCATTTTTATCCTCGACGCAGTCGGCCTTTAAAGCTGCTGTAATGTAAAACATGCAACCATTGGATTCAGTTGAGAGGTACAGTACATCCAGGGAATGTTGGATGAAGAGATATTGGAGGAAGTTTTGGTTTATGTTATACACACCTAATTAAAACAAAACTTTAAACATTTTGATTTGAATATTATGTTGACGAACCAATCTCATTAAAATCAGATCAAACGTACTCTCGTACCTTGTTCGCCGATCTGAGCACTACCCTCAAAGGTCATGACCTTCACTCTGAACTTTCACCTTCAATAATTTCAGCCAATCAGAGGTCTTACTAGATACGACATTGAATGTGGTGTTTTCGTATGTCAATTTAAGTCGGTCCTAATTTTATTTTAGCCTCGTCTCTAATTTGTTGGAATAAAGGTCAGATCAGAAACGCTGCGAGGTGAGTGTCACGCGATATTCGATCTGGTTTAAATGAGATTGGTTGATGAACATTTGCTTTGAATTAATAGTATAAGTACCCATACATTACATACAACATTTAGCTTAGGATATTATATAGCAGGGATGCAGAAATCGGTCTATTTGCCGGACATGTCCGATTGTAAATCCAGTTTGACCGAATGGAAAATTAATCTATCGGACATCAGTTGACCGACTGCAGAAAATAAAAGGAAAACTAAACAAACACGCCTTACAAGCATTAAATAAAGGCAAACCGCCCTGCTTGTGTCGGTCATAATTGTTTATGAAATTGAAATACGTTGATCCAGTCAAGAAGTCACATTTATTCTTCACAGCACGAGGCATGACATCAATCATCATCATTATCTTCAGTAAATTACAGTTGTCTGCAGATAGTTTTTATTATTGCAGAAACAACATTTACCGTTTGATTTAATTGATATTCTCAGTGTCATTTAGTTACTGAAAGATGTGACCCATTTCACAACATTATTTACGAAAAAGATTTCATCAACATCGCATTTTAAACAAAAAAAACATTGCATGAACGTGTGGCTTCATCGTACCGGTGATTCAAGAATTTGTTACAGATTAAGATGTTGCAACTTTGAAAAGTTCAATCTCGATTATCAATTATCTATATAATATATAGATAAACATCCATTATATATTTTCCCTTTCATCTCCACAAAACAAACCTGGATGTACCGTACTGTCTCGTTTAATACTACTAACAGTCAGTCATACTATTCCAAGAGATTAAAGGGGCTGTAGCACGTTTTTTCGCTCAAATAAGTTGATGAAATGTATTTGAAAAATAATCTCACCAACAGTAAAACACCCTTAACTCTTCGGAAAATCAGGTTAAAAATGGGTATACATGGTTCCCTAAAGCCATGGGAATCGTTTTTGTATTTCGAAATAATAAAATGTGTTCATATTAAAATGGCCGCCATGCAATTTTTGCTTTATACGCAACACCGCTATTAACACTATTAATAATTGGTTTGTGTAATAAGATGTTTTACCCTCTAAAGTAACATCATAAATGGGAAATTTGCAAAAATAAAATTTGTAAAAAAACGTGCTACAGCCCTAAAGTTTCATCCCGCTCCATCAGGGTATATTTATCCACAAGGATTATTAGCATTGCCTCTAATCAGGGGATAAGGCAACCTCCCCGACAAGTCATAACTCATGCCTGCCTTGCTGCATTTCATTTACTTTTCTGTGGTAGCATAGCAGCATGCACTATGAAGTTCATGTACAGTGGGATGATACGCTAGTACAGACGAGTTAATGAAATGCAGCAAGGCTTAAATTTCCCAGCGTGAGACTGGTGTGAGTTACGATTTGCAAGGGAAGTTGGGGATTTAGAGAAGACTCGTGGGTTAAAAAACACCCTGATAGAGCAGGACGTTGTAGGTTCAGCTACAAATATATACATATATATATAAAGATGCTTGAGCGCCACCTCAACCAAAATGATTAGAAATAACATACATACATACATATATACAAACATATATATATACTCACACAGTAGAACCCTGTTTACATTTTTTGTCAGTTTGGCTACTCGCTGCAAAATGAGGGAGGGAAACACCATATAATATATATAATAAGTAAAATGGACAATCAAAAATATTATTTATGTTTATATTATATAAATTATAGAGGTGTGACGATGTAGATATTACAAGATACATTACGTATCATGATATCTCAAAACGATACCATTTGATACGATCGATATATCACGAAATGCTATTTTTAGTTGATTTAAAAACAAATGTTAGCAGAGTTTAAATTTTGATACAACCTGAACATTTATAAGGTATTATTCATAGACATATTTTTTTACAAATCATGATACAGAAAAAAGGTTAATTTATTTATTGATATTACATTATATTTCACATTTCGATCAACCGGATCCCCTTAAATTGTGCATCCCTTATTAAAAGTGACGCTGGGAAGAAACTAAGTATAAGAATCCATGCAATATCTGTTGCTACACAAAGCTAAAACAGATAAACAACTCTCTGGTTTACAGAGAATTAAGCCATAACCTTGTAGGACACATTGCTCTATTTCTAGCCTGTCAACACTTAAAGGTACATCCATTGTGTTGTTGGGGGTCAAATATGCCAAACGTTATAAATGGTCTTATTTTATCGAGAAATACCAACTGTTACCGAAAACAATCATTTTCATCATGCTCGACTTGGTCTATTGACGATATGAAGGTAAAAGTAGTGATTTCTGATCGAAAACCGGACAATGCACCGCGTGTGGCGCGCGCCAATGAATCAAACGTAATTTTGGAATCTTATTTACACCAGACAAAATAACAAATTTGGGTTGAAAATGTTCAATAGGTCATATAACTACTGTGCATGTAAATATTACGTGCACTTTCGGTTTCTCCACATGCATAATTATGTTACTAGATTTTAATTGGGAACTAGTAATTATGATATGTTTGGTGATTGGGGATGAATATGGAAGCTAAGTGAATCTGTTTGTAGTGTAAACAGCACATATGGTGTGTTGGAACGCATTAAAGCCAAATAAAATTTTATGAAACACAATGGATGCACCTTTAAGCCATAACCTTGTAGGACACATTGCTCTATTTCTAGCCTGTCAACACTTAATCATTCTTTCTTGTCACTATTTATTAGGTGAGTGAGTGAGTTATTGCTTAACGCCGCTTCGGCAGTATCGCAGCCATTAGCAGCGATATTTATTAGGAACTCATGTCTTGGAAACAGGATCATCAGCTATGTATTTTGATCATATGGACAGGCAAATCAGAAACAAATTACACTAGAAAACACCTGATAAATCTCTATACATGAATATGGCTGGTAACCATGGTGATGCTCCACTAACATACATTGGTGCCGACAAAGTATTGGCTTAATGTAGGTAACTAGAAAATCAAAATGGAAAGCTAAATACATTTGTATATCTACACCGAGGGGCAAAAGAAACTACATGAAGAAACGAGTCAAACACAAAATATTTCTGCCGGGTAAAGTCGTTTTGAATGTCTTTGATGAGTATATATCCCATAATGTGAATAAAAGACTTGACTTGACATAAAGAGGTATATACACAATTTCATTCATGGGAGTATGACACTTAATATTTTATATCAGTTTAAACACACATGAGGTGCTGAATTTGTCTTTTCAAAGGTTTTTTGGGCATATAAAGATAACAAAATAAATTTAGTTGGCTTTATGAGACATGGTGTAACAATGTTTCAGAGGAGTCTATCCCTCTTGTATTATAACATTTTGCCTTTTTATTGAATTTGTATTTTTGCCACTGGGTGTACAAATAGGCAAACTTAAAGTGTTCAGACAGGCGCAGACTAAAAGCCGAGAGACTAGATGGAGACTAGATGGAGACTAGTTGTAGACTAGAAGCAGACTAGATGCAGACTAGAAGCAGATGACTATTGTTGAGCAGACAGGAGGAAGTCCCCATGACGTGACCCTGGAGGTGAGATATAGATATTTTTTATATGACGAGCAGTGAAATACTTGGATTTATCAGTGAAATAAATAATATCATATAATATATAGAATATCCGTTAATTCTTGACAAATACCATCTCATCTCGTGAGATAGAAAAGTTGTATATTTTTACTCGTTGCTGCGCCACTCGTTAAAATTATCCTTTCTACCTCACTCGATGAGATAAACATGGTATTAGTCAAGAAAAGACAGATATCCTCTATTTATTACATGTATGTGGAAGATATAGAAGTGGAGTACAGGTAGATTAAAGGCGCTGTAGCATGTTCTGTTTACCAGGGTCGTGAAATAAAGTGCTCTCCCAAAAAGTCAAATAATTGTTACCAATGTCACGGCTGCTAGTTTTATGGCAGGGAGAAAGCCAGCAACGCCGGTACCTGCGAGCAGCGGCTGGAACTAGCGAACCAAGGGTGGTACTACGCTGAAATTTTAGTGTATCATTGCACCCAAACAATTTTCTACTGTAGACGACAGTGCAGTGCCCTTGGCGGGATTCTAACACCAGACCCCTTGGTTCGAAGCTGAACGCGCTAACCACTGCACAGACTAGAAGCCAAAAGACTGGGGAATAGTTGTAGACTAGATGAAGACTAGAAGCAGACAACTATTGTTGAGCAGGTAGGAGGAACTCCCCATGCAGTGATATTGATATTTATTTCACGTAAGTGAAAATAGTATCTCAAAGAGTGAGTGAGTGAGTGAGTGAGTGAGTGAGTGAGTGAGTGAGTGAGTGAGTGAGTTATTGCTTAATGCCATTTCAGCAGTATCGCAGCCATTTGCGGCGAGGTATCTCAAAGACAACCTATCACACTAAGGCCAATGATTGCTTCATTGTTTAAGATGACGTTCACCCCTGTATAAAACATACTAACCCCATTATCTGAAGTACTTAATTGTGTATCAATGTACTAACTCCTGTATCTGACGTACTCACCCTGTAACTGACATACTCACCCCTGTATCTTACGTACTCACCCCTGTATCTGACGAACTCACCCCTGTATCTAACGTACTCACCCCTGTATCTAACGTACTCACCCCTGTATCTTACGTACTCACCCCTGTGTCTAACATACTCACCCCTGTATGTAATATACTCACCCCTGTGTCTAACATACTCACCCCTGTATGTAATATACTCACCCCTGTGTCTAACATACTCACCCCTGTATGTAATATACTCACCCCTGTGTCTAACATACTCACCCCTGTATGTAATATACTCACCCCTGTGTCTAACATACTCACCCCTGTATGTAATATACTCACCCCTGTGTCTAACATACTCACCCCTGTATGTAATATACTCACCCCTGTGTCTAACATACTCACCCCTGTATGTAATATACTCACCCCTGTGTCTAACATACTCACCCCTGTATGTAATATACTCACCCCTGTGTCTAACATACTCACCCCTGTATGTAACATACTCATCCCTGTATCTAACGTACTCACCCTGTATCTGAAATACTCACCCCTGTATCTGAAATACTCACCCCTGTATCTAACATACTCACCCATGTTTCTAACGTTCTCATCCCTGTATCTAAGGTACTCACCCTGTATCTGAAATACTCACCCCTGTTACTGAAATAATCACCCCTGTATCTAACATACTCACCCCTGTATCTAACGTACTCACCCCTGTATCTAACGTACTCACCCCTGTATCTGATATACTCACCCCTGTATCTGACGAACTCACCCCTGTATCTAACGTACTCACCCCTGTATCTAACGTACTCACCCCTGTGTCTAACATACTCACCCCTGTATGTAATATACTCACCCCTGTGTCTAACATACTCACCCCTGTATGTAATATACTCACCCCTGTGTCTAACATACTCACCCCTGTATGTAACATACTCATCCCTGTATCTAACGTACTCACCCTGTATCTGAAATACTCACCCCTGTTTCTGAAATACTCACCCCTGTATCTAACATACTCACCCATGTTTCTAACGTTCTCATCCCTGTATCTAAGGTACTCACCCTGTATCTGAAATACTCACCCCTGTAACTGAAATAATCATCCCTGTATCTAACATACTCACCCCTGTATCTAACGTACTCACCCCTGTATCTAACGTACTCACCCCTCTATCTGACGTACTCACCCCTGTATCTAACGTACTCACCCCTGTATCTAACGTACTCACCCCTGTATCTAACGTACTCACCCCTGTATCTGATGTAGCGCCTCCTGACAGCGTACATGACGAGGAAACCGATGACGATGAGAAGAAGACAGATGCCGACCCCCGCTCCAATTCCTTGTAGGAAGGTCAGTGGGTGGTTCGTTGCTGTAGTACATACACAGGTGGTCAAGTTACAGGATTCATCACTCCTTAAAGGGACACCGTGTCGAGGATAAATATGACATCAGACTTATCTACTTTTCCTGTTTAACGTGTCTGGTAACGAGTCACAGATCCCCAATTTCAGACAATTGAAGTAATTAGTACTAAAAACTACTGCATTGTAGACAGTGAAGCGAAGTGTAACTCGCTAGCAGGCACGTTAATCAGCATTGGTAGATAAAAGTGAGACTCATTTTTATCCTTGACGCAGTGTTCCTTTAATGAAGGGAATAATCCAAGATTTTCTAGAGATTAAAGGTAGGCTATGTTTGGACATACAGGTAGAGGGTTTCATATATCTAGATCTCCGTTTGTGGATCCATACTTCAAAGGCCCGTAACAAAAAGTTAAATTTTTCTTAGGCACATTTTTTTGTCAAAAGTGATGGGGGTGTTGGGAATATTAAAAACGTTTTTTGTTTGAAGAAATAATGGTGAAGGAGAGGTACATTTTTTTCATACAGCTTGGAAATGACAGAAGTATACAAAACAGAAAAAACACAGGTCTATATTAAAGGGGCAGGAGCTCCTTTTTTGAAAATTTTATTTTTTCAAATTTCCCATTTATAATGATGGTTTATGTCATTTATATTACTTTAGAGGGCAAAACATCTTATAACACAAACACACTTTCCGTAGATCCAAAAACGGTGTTGCGTATAAAGCAACAATTGCATGGCGGCCATTTTATTGTGAACATATTTTATTATTTCGATTGATAAAAACTATTCCCATGGCTTTACGGAACCATGTAAACTCAATTTTTAACTTGATTTCCCGAAGAGGAAAAGGCGTTCTACTATTCATGGCATTATTCTTCAAATACATTTCATTGACTTAATTCAGCGAAAAAAACGTGCTACTGCCCATTTAAAGTGTGTGTGAGAAACATTGGGAGTTTTTTTTATTTTTACGTGCTGGTAGTCACAATTTCACAAAATTTGAGGAAATAGATCTGAGGACATTCCGTATAGATGCATTTTCAGTACCAGTTTATCGCAGACAAAGCCCAGTAAAAAAGCTGACCAATCACATAATAGTTATAAATGATCGCCGTTTTGAAAGCATTTGGAACAGACAAAAGGATAGCTGTTTGGAGTTATCTGTCCATAGTTCTCGCACCGAAAGCTTTTGTTGGATGTCTTGTGATTGGTTAACCGAACTGTGTCAGAACATGCAAGCATATACCGACTGTTATCAGACCTCCGAATGAAATGAGTATCCCAATAAATGTACTATTTTGCAACGTTTATTCCTCGGAAAACTGTCTATTGTAATCAGACTGATTTTACATAAGATAAATAATGACTGTACATTATACTCACTGCCTACACTCCTCACAGCTGTCCGACATGTAGTGATCACGTGTCCACTTTGTCCGAACTTGTTGAAGCTGAATAAATAGAACCTATACAGCGTGTATGGGGCAAGGTCAGTGATATTTGTGAAGACATCAGTTCCCTCCCTTTGATCCTTGAAATCTATGGTGTGGTTCACTGTCTGGCCGCTAGGTGTCGCAAACTTGACGTGAAAGCTCTGTGCAGCTCCGTTGTCCTCTTGCGATACCCAATGAAGCTCCAAGCTCGTATCATCGTGGTTTGCACAGTAGAAGAGGTCCGGGGAGCCAGGCGAATCTGACATGGAATAAATAAAGACCTCATTAAGTAAATATTGTCTTCAAGATGAGGACGAGGCTCATAGAATATTACACAAGGAACTTACTTTCACAGGGATCACATATAAAATTAAATATACTGTAAAATCATTATATTTCGCGTGGGTTTAATTTCGCGCATTTCGCGCAAATATATAATGCGCGAATATTAAACCTCGCGAATTAAAATGATATGAAACATAAAGAAATAAAACAAAAAAGTAAGATGGTTGATGTTCATTTTATTACCAGTACATCATTAATTAACGTACTCACGGTTCACCAGTCACAAGTCAACTAAATTGTCACAATAATTAAATAAACAATACCGCACTTCTGGGTTTGTTTGTTAATAAAAACAATTCGTCTGTTATCACAACACTCAACAGTTTGAGGTTCACAGGTGTTTACACAGTTACGTAAGCACTAGTTTAACAGTTCTCACAATAATGCGATGTCAACTTGCACAGCCGATGTGGGGTCGTCATGCACAGTGCTTTCTGGTCATGTGATAGGCCAAGCTTGTCACGTGTTGAGCTTTGACCAATCGGCGTGGAGATTCGCCAGTTCGCGCTTGATGATGCAAGAAAGTTTTTTTCATGCTTCGAACAGTTGATTCGCTTACTTTCATTTTTAATTCAGACGAAAATTTCCTTGATGCTTTCATCACGCCGTTTAGTAAAATTCTACTTTCAAACCTTATATACCAGTCTATGAACAATAGAACCTCTCAAATAATTAGCATTTCCGTATGATCTCACCAAGCCTGTCCGGATGTTTTCGTTGTTATTACAAGTTGGATAACTGACAGGTTAGTGTTAAAATCACATTTGCAAGATGCTATTATCCCCTATAATTCTACAAGATGTGATTTGCGCGAAAAATTACCCCCGCGAATTGGTCACTTTTGGTAAATGCGCAAAATTATGCCCCGCGAAAATAAATGATTTTACAGTACAATATATCAACTGTATCTAATATTCAGTTCCACAAAGCAATGATGATGGATAATGGTTATAATTGGTGAAGAAATAAATTTTGTTTATGTACCCAAATTTTGTCAAGGAGCATCTGTGCTAACTCTAAATGACAGGGAGCAAACTGAAAACATAGGGGGCAGGTGCTCCTACATTGAAGGTGAGGTGAGGTGAGTTGGGGTTTAACGCCGCTTTCAAGAGTATTTCACTTATATCGCGGCTGCTAGTATTATGGCAGGGAGAAAGCCCGCAACGCCATGTGGCTATGCATTGCGGTGAAACCTGCGAGCAACGGCTGGAACTAGCGAACCATGGGTGGTACTACTCTGAAATTCAGTGTAGCATTGCACCCAAACCTTACTGCGTGTAGAACAGTTCTCTACTGCAGACAAAGTTGCCGTGCCCCTGGCGGGATTCGAACCCCGGACCTCCTGATCCGAAGCCGAACGCGCTAACCACTGCGCTATCCCGCCCCCTCCCACATTGAAGGTTTCTATATTGAAGCCTGATGGAATATATGAGCCAATTAAGTGCTTCTCTGTGCAAAGTCACGCTAAGAAACCTAAGTTTGGATTTGTCATATTTTTGGGGGAATCATAATCAGAAATTATGAATATCTGCCTTTAAAAATATTACAAAACCATATATTAATATGTTTATCTTATTTCATAACTAAGAACTTAGCTTGGATTTGTTATACTTTTGGGAGAATCATCATCAGAAATTGTGAATAGCTGTCTTTTGGATTGTTTCATGAGAAATGAACTTTCCCCCTTTTTTTAAAATTCGAACCAACCTGCAGAGGTTGCAGATTCTTTGAAGAGGATCCTCCTTCGGGTACATATAGCATAAAAATCATAATTTTTGAGATATGACAGTTGAAATTTAATATTTTTAATAAAATAACTGTAAAATAATAAATTACTAAAAAATAAACATTTGGACCACACTAAGTGGGCCCCAACCCTCGCAGTTGCTAACCACGCCAAGGGCAGGTAACTCTCATCTCACCACTTATAAATCTGACAGGCAGACAGAAGGGGAGGCAGGTGGCCCTACCCGAAAGAGGATCCTCTTCAAAGAATCTGCAACCTCTGCAGGTTGGTTGGATTCTTTTTCAGACGGGATCCTCCTTGGGGTACATATAGCATAAAACAGACTCCCAGAGAAGAGTCCAGGCAGTGGAATTCTGTCTGTTAGACCATATGTGATCAATTGCTCATAGATAATTTCTAAGACGAAAAAGGTTTTTTTGGAAAAGGACTATTGGGAGAGATAAAAAAAAACAATATCACCCGTAAACCCCTGAGAAGCAGCCCCCTGTCCTTACACAGGGATTTTAATTTCTCTTTTAGGGACGGAACATTGTGGAGTTAGTATAAAAACGAACAGTGCCATTAAAAACAACCTCGGAAAGCTCATTCAGCTAAAGGAGTTATGACTCTTGCCCACTGGAGAGAACTGTCTGACTGGAGTGCTTATCCAACTGGTAATGCCGAATGAATGTGCTCGGATGACTCCAGATGGCTGTGGAGAAGATCTTTTCAATGAGCAGGACAGCAGCAAACGCTTTGGACGTCACTACTGCCCTAGCCGAATGAGCCTTCAAACCTTCAGTACGGTCTGCCCCGAGGCTTCCTTTTCCGCCCCGAACCTTGGACCAAGGTGTGGTGCCCGGAGCCGGAGCTCGGGTCTTTAGCCGGAGGCACCTTGGAGCTTCGAGTGTCAGGCTGGCTCCGAGGGCTCCGAGGGAGATCGGAACCCTGGAGCCAGGAGGTAGAGGGTACAGCAAGGTCTGAGCCTTGGTTACCGCCTCCCCCTGCGCCACCAGAGCCACTAGGGACTCGGGGCTGGCCAGGTGCATCTGGGTCAGCCGGTGTTCAGGCCTGAACTGTGGTGAGATCACTCATTAGATAACAATGAGTTGGTTACAAACATGCGGGTGTGAGAGCACAAGGTTCCTTATCCTCCAAATCAACAGTTTTAATTGTAAGGGTAATTTCATGACCTATTAAAAATAAATCAGCATGTCAAGTATCAAGATATGTCAAGACCTATCACCATTCAATAACAAATTATGGCCATGGTTAAGTTTCTCACAAAATGGATCCTACATCAAGTTCAAGGTCACATGGTCAAAGATTATAACTTCAGTGTGTGACATTTGAAATATATATATATATATATGTTCAAATAACAAAAATAATAATAACTCTTTATTGTCCGTAATACAATGTACATAGGAAATTCTTTGTGTGCAAATAGCACCCGGCAGCCACAGTGCAGCGCCAGTTCAAGCGTTGTTCTGTCCTTATAATGCTGAGTGTCAAGCAAGGCAGCAACAACTCCCATCTTTTAACGTCTTTTGGTATGACGTAACCAGGAATCGAACCCCGGTCTTCCGGGTGATGAGCAGACACTCTACCAACTGAGCTACATCCCCGGTGCTGACAAATTAAAAGTTACTGCCAGTGTGAAATTGGAAAGCTGAGCCCTCTAAGTCAAGGGCCATAACTCAGATAATATTAATCTGATCAGTCCCAAAAAGCACATGCATATCACCGATGTACATTCAAAGCATGTGTAAAGTTTCAGAAAGATTGGTCAAAAACTGTGGGAGGAGTTGATTTCAGAATACAGGTACTGTCAGTCTGAAATTGGAAAGCCAAGCGCTCTAAGTCAAGGGACATAACTCTGAAAATATTAATCTGATCGGTCCCAAAAAAGCACATGCGTATCGCCGAAAGTTTCAGTAAGATTGGTCCAAAACTGTGGGAGGAGTTGATTTCAGAACACAAATACCCTTTTCGGGATGGACTGACGGAAGGACAGACGGAGGGACATCCGGGGGTTAATAAATTAAATATTATTTCATCAAAAATGATTTTTGTTTTAAGTTTGTAGGTGTATGACATGTGTAGACACCCACCATTTAGCGACCTGTTTTGTTTTGACTGATATTCATACACATTTTATCCGATCAGCTGGTTGTTGTTTTGACTATTTAGTTAATAAAATATTGATATGTAGGGTTGAGTGATAAACAAAATACTAAAACTATGCAACAAGTGAATAGAATTTGGTACCAGATAAATAAAAGTGAGTTTGATACCAAATTGTATTCACAAGTTGTATAAAAATGTTATCACATTACAATGAGTTTAGTATTCTATATGTAGGCTCCTAACTACAGAGTCAACACAAACTACTCACCTGCTCTCATCAAATGCAGATTCCAGGTAAAACTCCCCACACTGTTTACAACATCAACAGTGTAATTACCGTAGTCACTCAAATCAACGTCCGAGATTGTCAATATTGATGTTGTGGTATTATGAACTTCCTGGTAGCGGGGCCCGGTGATGTTCTGCACGCTGAACCCGACAGGACGGGACCAGATAAACAGGGGGGCGGGGTAACTGATGATAGACACGGTGAAAGATACAGGTTTCCCGACTCTAGCAAGCACCTGTTTGTGAGTTATCACCCTCTTGTCCAGTCGAGGTACACCTGCAGAGTACATGGCAATCTGGGTGTACATAGATGGTGAAAGTAGGGTTTAATTTGAATCTGGTAAACTTAGTCACGTCAATATATGGAAAATAAAAATAAAAATCATTCTTTAGTAATTATCAGCACAAAAATGAATAAATGAAAATTTATATTTGTAAAGGAATCTATACACAATTTCAAGATCAAGTCTCATACAACTACAGCCCCTACCAAACCATATTGAATGGCACACATTTAAAAAAAAATCTGTACATCTATCTATCCTGGCCGTGGCGTCGATAGGGAATTTTATGTAATTACTAAGGATATCCCAGGTAATTCTGGGAATGGAAGGACAGGTTTTAGAAATAAAATGTTTTCGAAATAATTTAGGACATCCCGGATAACTCTGGTAACGGAGGGATGAGTTTTAGAAATAAAATGTTTTCGAAATAATTTAGGACATCCCGGATAACTCTGGTAACGGAGGGATGAGTTTTAGAAATAAAATGTTTTCGAAATAGTTTTGGATATCCCGGATAACTCTGGTAACGGAGGGGAGGGTTTTAGAAATTAAAAGTTTTCGAAATAATTTAGGACATTGCGGATAATTCTGGGAATGGAGGTATGGGTTTTAGAAATTAAACTTATCATACTTACAATTCACAGAAAGCTGAATTGTTTGAGCTGCTGGAGATCCGATGCCATTTTCAGCCTTGCACTCATACTGTCCGCCATCATGACACGTGGCACTCTTGATGACGTAAACACTTTTACGTGACGTGTCTTCTTGCTTGACGATTGTTTCAGTGTATCGGTTAGTCCAGGTGACGCGTGAGGTAGGGTTGGAGTCAATCTCACATAGAAATTTTACTGTCGCCCCTTCCGCTATAGTGGTTTCACCTCGACTAGTGCTCAGAGATACTGATGGGGAGTCTGCAATTGTAATACCAATATTTAGGTACTTGCGTCATAAATTAAGTAATGAACTTTCCCCCTTTTTTTTAAATAGAAAAAATTCTGGATCTGCCTATGGAAATCTACTTCTCCACATTGAAGTATAGAACATACGCACTGACATACTATAATCTTATTAATTAAGTATTTCCATATTGGCCCTGTTACAGGTCTGAGGTTTGAAACTCGGTCAATACAGAAATACCTAATTAATGACAATTTTATTAAATAACCTCTTTCCATTCTATATGCACTACACTAAAATTCTCATTTATATTCAAAAAATAATTATAAACAAGATTGGTGAACAGCTATCATGGGTCAAAGTTGTGAAGTGATAGTGAGACTGGTGGGTAACTCATTCTACCATTTCACTTATTCTGTGTGATCACTTACATTCTGGCTTACATCCGCTTTTGTTACTCAATAATAACTACAGAACCAACACCATTATGTTATCATCAAGTGAAAAACATTGAAGCTGTTGACATCTAGACTTATAAATGAAAAACAGAGGCATCCAATTTGGGTTAAAAATTAATATATAGAGGATATTTTACATTTTTCGTCGAATACCATGTATATTTCATCGAGTGAAGTAGAATGATTATTTTCACGAGTCTTGTAAATATATTATTTCTACTTCACGAGATGAAATATACATGGTATTTGACGAGAAATGTCAAATGTTTTCTTTATTAGATTTAATAAATTATGCATAGTTCGTAGTTCGCACCCATGGCTTGCCTTGCTTTTTGCGCTCTTCCTATGACGTCATCCTATTGTTACGATGATGTCATATGATTGAAAGTGTTATTTCACTGAGTACAATAACATGTTATTTCACTCAGTGAAAATACGGATTTTATTTTAACCGATAAATGCCATATTTCACCACTGAAAATATAATAAAAACATTTATTCCTTCTCGGGTCGGCCGTTACAGTTCACGTGAGACAGACAGAAAGTACATGTAGAAACACTTCCTTTAAGAGACAAGGGCTTACTATTTTTTTACCATTTTTCATACCACTAAAAAAAATATATGACAAAACCGTTACTGATGAGCATGTTAAATGAATCAGTCTGATTAAAATCGACCTTGTACAGAGGAAGAAAAATTGCAAAATAATGCATCTACCGGGATATGAACAAGTTCTGTAGATTCCTCGCCACAAGGTCTGAGGACACCCCGTATAGGCGCGTGTTCAGTAGCAGTTTATTGCAGACAAAGCCCAGTCAAATAGCTGACCAATCACATCATTGTTTTTGAACGGTCACCGTTTTGAAAGCATTCGGAACAGACGAAAGGATAGCTGTTTGGAGTTATCTGCCCCTAGCTTCTCGCACCGAAAGCTTTTGTTGGAGGTCTTGTGATTGGTTAACTGAATTGCGTCAGAACATGCAAGCCTACGGACTGCTATCAGACGGTTTGGCGTGGAAACCTCCGAAAAGTTTGTATCCCAGAAGATGCACTATTTTGCAATTTTTATTCAACGGAAAACCATCGATTTTAATCAGACTATTAAATGAAAGTGCTTGATCATTGCTACAGATTACACTCCAACAGAAGCAGTTGTAAAATCTCAACGTATGTTGAATACTCACATTGCACATCCAAGTTGGCACTGGCAGTTGACTCTCCGATCATGTTGTAAACTCTGCACTTGTAGCTGCCTGCCTGGCCACGCTTCACGTCCTCAAGGGAGAGAACTCTTCCACTACCCAGTACATTACCGTCCTTGACCCAGCTAAAAGAACAGTTGGGGTTACAGGTCGCTGTGCAGGTCAAGGTCACAGATTCTGTCTCTGTCATCACGTGATTAGCAGGGGAGATAACTACACTTGAATCTGGTCCATCTGGAGGTGAGAGAACGAGAACATCAGTTTTATTATTTGAGATAATTTATATCAGATGAATTATTCATAGATACAGATGATTGATGCTTAAAACAAAGGTGTAATTCATGAAATACATAAAAAATTGTTTTGGAGCTTCTTCAAGGGACACTGAAAATGAGATCAGATTTATCTACCTATGCTGATTAGCCTGTCTGCTAACGAGTTACTGTATACATGGAGTTGTTTTTAATACCAATTACTTCAATTGTCTAGTTAGCAGACACATTAGTCACAGAAGAGGTAGATCAATCTGATCTCATGTTTATCCTCGACGCGGTGTCAAAAAGAAACTTACTGTGTGTTGACACTTAAAGTGAGAGAGAAAATTCACAATTTAAAATAAAGTTTATAAATATGTTTTTGTAAGATATTGGTTTCAACTGAAATCAACCCATTTGTTTATATGGTACGTTTTTGTCCACGTTTTATGTGAAGCAAATATATTTCTTGTGTTTAAAGTGTTCACACAAATGTCGGTCAACTACTGTTTTTCTTATTTAAATGACGCCCGTCTCATTAAAATAGCCTCAACCTGTGATTGAATACCTTTTGGTAAAGAACAACAAACATACATTGCACATTAAGTTGAAGACTTCTGCTTTCCTTGGTGACAGAGTTCACCGCATGACACGTGTACACATCGCTGTCTGTCCGGCTCACGTTGAGGATCTTAACAGCGCCATCTAGTGATGGGACAGGCTTGTTATCTCCCCTGTGCCAGGTCAGATGACACGTTGGATGGCAGTTGGCGAAACATGTAACCTCGAATTTGCTGTGTTCTGTGACGTTCTGTGAGAGGTGGGGAGGAACGAACCACAAGTGGTGACCTGCGCCGTCTGAAGGGTTATAGGTCATGGGTCAACATTGAAATTTAACAAAAGTGTTTGCTCAAGATTGTTTAAACATTAACCTCTTACAGTATTGTTAAGAAAATTGAAAAATCAATAATAATGAAAACAAGAGAATTAGTGAGCACAGCTCACTCATGATACCCCCGCTTTTAACATTGGTAAAAAAGAAATGTTTGAAAATAGCAAAAGGGCATCAATGTTTAAACTTTTGTATGAACAGACCATTATATATAAATATTATTAAAGCAGAGTAAGTATTACACTTGTAAACATGTTTTAGAAGTAAAAGTAAAAAAATTTGAAAAATGTCATTAAATATGCAAATGAGGATATGAAACATACAAATATGCAAATGAGGGTAAGAAATATAAAAATGACAGATGTTCACATCAGTGGTTTCGTAACATTTGAACAATTAGTGTCTGAGTAATGAGTGCAACAAAAAGTGTGAATGGCGAGGATGAAAAACGGAGAAAATTTGCATAAATAATGCAAATGAGGGTATGAAACATACAAAAGGCAGATGTACACATCATGGTGATTGTACATATCAAGTTTCTTAACATTTGGACAACTGCTTTCAGAGTTATGAGTGGAACAAAAAGTGTGAATGGTTAAGTCGAAAATGGAGAATATTTGCATAAATTATGCAAATGAGGGTATGAAACATACAAAAGGCAGATGTACACTTCGTGATGATTATATGTATCAAGTTACAAGACATTTGAACAATTAGTATTTGAGTTATGAGTGGAACAAAAACTGAATGGCAAAGTCGAAAAACGGAGAAAATTTGCATAAATTATGCAAATTAGAGTACAAAACATACAAAAGGCAGATGTACACATCATGGTGATTGTACATATCAAGTTTCGTAAAATTTGAGCAACTTGTTTAGGAGTTATGAGCGGAACAAAAAGTGTGAATGGTTATAAGTCGAAAACGGAAAAAATTTGCATAAATTATGCAAATGAGGGTATGAAACATACAAAAGGCAGATGTACACATCGTGATGATTATATGTATGAAGTTACAAGACATTTGAACAATTAGTACTTGAGTTATGAGTGGAACAAAAACTGAATGGCAAAGTCGAAAAACGGAGAAAATTTGCATAAATTATGCAAATTAGAGTACAAAACATACAAAAGGCAGATGTACACATCATGGTGATTGTACATATCAAGTTTCGTAAAATTTGAGCAACTGGTTTCAGAGTTATTAGCGGAACAAAAAGTGTGAATGGTTATAAGTCGAAAACGGAGAAAATTTGCATAAATTATGCAAATGAGGGTATGAAACATACAAAAGGCAGATGTACACATCGTGATGATTATATGTATGAAGTTACAAGACATTTGAACAATTAGTACTTGAGTTATGAGTGGAACAAAAACTGTGAATGGCAAAGTCGAAAAACTGAGAAAATTTCAACAAATTATGCAAATGAGGGTACAAAACATACAAAAGGCAGATGTACACATCATGGTGATTGTACATATCAAGTTTCGTAAAATTTGAGCAACTGGTTTCAGAATTATGAGCGGAACAAAAACCGGACGGACGGACGCACGGACGTGCTGACCACTTTATACCCCCGACTACTTCGTAGCGGGGGTATAATAACCTAAATTCAAAACTCAAGTATTAAAAATTATTTTCAAAAGATATAAAGCTGGTGTAAACTTTACACAATCGTATATTCATATGCAATAAAATATTACCATGGACAAGATTAACTTATGTATTTCTCTCAAAATATGTTGTTTTTATCATATTTTTCAAAGTGGTTACTGTGTGGGTACATGTATCATACATTGAGAATACTAAGCGATGTTCTGTTTAATAACTTATTTATGAAACGAGTGAGTGGTTTGTGTTTAACGAGCGAAAGTGAGTTAAATACAAATACCATCACACGAGTTTCATAAATATGTTATAACAAGGAAACGAGTTTAGTATTTTATTTATTACTCGCTGATTTAAATGCCACTTTATTCCACAAACTCGTCGATAAATGAGACACATTCCATTGCGACCGCGGTGCTGACATTGTGACATCATATTTTTGCCATTAAGACGTCACGTCAATTGGCAGCACACGATGTTATTACACAATGTGTAATAACATTGTAGATTTATTAAACCGTGATATTTTCAATTGAATTATATTTTCAACGGGTGAGTAATAAATTTAATTACGTGATATAGAAATGCCAAAGTGTAATATATAAGCAACTGCCTTTGCAATGAATATTTATATAGTTTGCCACCACATAGGCGTAGGAACAGGGGGGGCCCGGGGGGGGGCCGGGCCCCCCCACTTCTGAAACTGGGGGGGCATGGCCCCCCCCCACTTTTCACCCACGAAAAACAAATTCAATAGCGCTTTCTAGGAGCAAATAGTACGTGTCAATTTTGAACAAAATTTCTTTTCTCATACTATTTTTTCAGAAACAGATAATATGACGAGTCCTCGCCCTATTTTTAACACTAATATGGATGAAAATTTTGATCCTACAGCATCTTCTAGTGACAATACGACATGGCAACCCCAATTTTCAGACGAAATTGAAAATAATGTTGTTCCTATAGCTGTGTTTGGTGGGAGGAGGGTGCTTTGATAAGTTTTTAATACGTTTCAAAATTCGGAAAGTGTGATCTCAAGAACGAAAAAGCCAAGAAAGCTGAAGTCTTGTGTACATACTCCTTAGCAAATGGGGATCTTAAATTGCAGAGTTTGTGGCCATGGTGGTCCTCGGATGCCATGGCCCAAAAAACCTATTTTAGGCTTTTTCTCCAGAAGTAAGAGCTAGAAAGTTGAAATATTGACTCCTAAGACATTTGGGATTGAAATTGTACATTTGGTGACCATGTGACCCCTAGTAAGGACAACATTGGCCACTCCTGAAAACGTTTTTAGCTCATCAGACCTGACTTCAAAAACCTATTTCGTCTTTCTTCTCTAGAACCAGCTCTGTAGTGACTACAGACAGTTGGCATCTCGTGTACATACAGCTGCTGAACAAAAGTTTGTTACATTCACAACACTCGTAACATTTGTTTCATTATTTTCCAAAAATCTTATAAATGTGATCTTTTCTTCTCATAATAAGGTAGTCAAATCATGTTAAATGCAAATGAAGTTAGGAAATTGTTGAGACTATGCAGATATTAAGTTAGATCCTGGTTGCACTGAAATTAGTGCTGAAGTTGCAAATATGAATACCAAAGGTATCATCAGTCCATTGCGGTAAGTTCATTCCTTTTTTGCATATGAATTTTAAAATGTTTCGAAACATAAATATTGCATATTTCTTCAATACATAAATTGCATTTGAATACAGTGTAAACATTATTTAATTCAATGGGAAGTTTTTAAATTTACACAGGTTCTGAAAAAAGTTTCAAAGCTTGAAGCCCGTTATCTCTAAGAATTTATATAGCAAATGAATAATGCATCTTCTTTCATTGACACAATTGTCTCAGACAACTGGTTATATCTACATATAATGCAGTCAATATGTTAACGGGAAGAATTACAACTTTTAATTAAAGAACCTGGATTGTCACCGTCAGGCACACCGGAATGGAATGGATACCATTTCAAAAGTAATGATCGAAATATACATGTGCAGGGTCACAAATCATGGTATGAAGAAGTTGAGTTTAAAACTTCATGCTACAGAATATGTTATTGATGCAGGAACATCTTGCAGACTAAGAAACACAACTAATGGAGAAGTGAGATTGACACTAAATCAGTGTATGAGAACAGAATCTCAACTCTTATCATCCTGAGGGGTATTGTGCAGAAAAGGGTTGATTTGTGGATCAGCCACATGACTATCTCCAGCCATGTTCAACAATTTTGGTTAGAATG
The DNA here is from genome assembly GCA_936450465.1 of Gibbula magus. NCBI lineage: Eukaryota > Metazoa > Mollusca > Gastropoda > Trochida > Trochidae > Gibbula > Gibbula magus. The sequence continues at coordinate 14,131,171 of OW388298.1, read as the reverse complement.
CTACGTCTTCGTGCAGGAGCCTCTTTTTGAATGAGTGGATAAAAAAACAAATAAGATACTGGAGAAGAGCATACGGATATTACCGGGGGCCAAATTGGAACCATGTTCCTTTCGCTGACAAATCTATTTTCACATGTCTTAGTAATATTCGTAAGATGTAAGTAAGGCGTCTTCAAAGTAAAAGATACAGAATATATTGCCCAGAGGTGACTGTTTGTGACATTTTGGGGAATATTTTCAGAAAATGGCACTTGGAATCTTAAAAGGGGGTTGGTATTCCTTAATTCCCAGAAATATAAAAAAGGGATCATTAATGACCTTAAACACAATATGAATATCTTGTATTTCTGATTAAAAAATCAGATTTCTGCAAAATCAATCTATTGCTCATTTTTCTGAGAGCAGTCGTTCATTTTTGGCTGTTCAGAACATACCATAATTGGAATCCCAATATATTAACCTTATTTAGACTCTCTAGTACATTATTGGTAAAACAGCTGCTAAGGGATTGCCTACTCTAAGCCAGGAGCTTTGCAAGTTGGTAAATAAATATTGGTTTTTGGCTGAGAAGATAATTTTCGCAGTCTCCAGGAATTCATGCCTTAACAAATACACCCACTGAGACAAACAAAAGGGATTAATATTCCTTATTGGATGTTCTTTCTTTCGATACCAAATAGTGCTACAATACAATCATTTATAAACTTGTTATTTGTGTATGAAGTCTTCAAAGTCATGTAAACATAGCAATGTAACAAACTTTTGTTCAGCAGCTGTACTCCTACTGTCACTCCTTAGATCATGGATATCTTGTTTAATAAGGGCCCAAGGAACCACAGCATTAAAACCTATTTTCGTCTTATTCTCCAGAATCACTGATTCCAGAGAACTGGAATCATTAGTACAGTTAGCTTGGCAAGCGGAGATTCTGATTCATATATTTGGTGACCTTTTGATCCCTAATAAGGTCCTCAGGGGCCACAAACTCAAGGACTATATTTGTCTTTTTCTCCAGAACCAGTTACTCTAGAGAGTTGAAGTTCTGTGTACAGGCACCTTGGCAAGTGGGGATTATAATTTATAGATTCGGTAACTTTTGGGTGTCATGGTTTTATGATCTTCTACAGAATGAAAAGTCTTTGTATTGGTCTCTTGGATTATGAATTGTCATTTTTCAAACAATATGTCTAGTGTTTATTTAAAACCTGATTTTCGACATCATTTTGGATGCTATTTCAGGATTAATTCTGATCGAACTGAGATATGAATGTTCTTTCTCAGGCTCTAGAACAAGTCAAACTTGTCGACTTTATTTCAATCCTATTTTATTTCCATTTTATCGTGACTTCCGTTGTCTTGTCTGCAAATATTGAAGCTCATACAGATCCCTTGCAATTACAACTATATGGGCCTGAGTACCCTAACACACGCACTCAAACATTCCAAATTGTTGCCATTATGGACTAATCGTGGCCTAGTGTAAACGCAGCATATGCAGATTAAACATTTGTAATGATTATTATCCGAAATATTAAGAACAAAAGCACTAGGAATATGATACATGCTAACTTTCAACTTTCTCGCGAGTATAGGTCTCTGTCCCTTTCACAGCTAGGACATACTGTCCTTTCTCTCAAAATGAATGATTTCTATTATAAAAATTTTTAATTTCCGCCTTTAAAAATATTTTAACGGTGCTTATTCTATTCAGGTGCATGTTTCAGTTCAAACACATTTTCAAATGTTAATTTCTAATTTGATCTAGGTACAATTTGGTGTATTTTCTTGACATAAAATTTAATTTTTTACAGCCACACCTGTGTCAAGTGACTTTTTTTGGCCTCAAAAGCAAGGTCACGTGACATTTTTGGCTTCCACAGCAACGTCACGTGGCTTTTTTTGGCCCCAAAGTAAGGCACGTGAATTTTTTTTGGCCCCAAAGTAAGGTCACGTGACTCTTTTGGCCCCAAAGTAAGGTCACGTGACTTTTTTTGGCCCCAAAGCAAGGTCACGTGATTTTAAATTTAAATAATCAGTCAAACACACTTTAAACCCCATCCAAAATGACTAAGATTTTCGTGACGCCCCCCCCCCCCCCCCCCCCCCCCCCCCCCCCCTTTAATCTTAAATATCTGGATTTGCCTTAAATCTTGATTTTGATCCTACCCAAAAATTTCAGGCTGTGAAAAAGTAGGGGGGGAGGGGGGCAGGTTTTCTTATAACCTTTATAAAAAAAATCAGTGGAGCAGCTGTAGAATATTTTTACCATGTTTCCCCATGTATTTCTCCTGTATTTTCCTTGACGCATCATCAGCCCAAAACATCCCCCAACAGAGAGAGGGAAAGGGGGAGGTGGAAACAGGGAGAGAGAAGGAAGCATTACAATTTGGTGTCAAATGGTCAAGCTTAATTCTTCATTCATAAAAAAAAGTCTACATGTTACAAATGAAATAGCTTAGACAAAGTCTTTTAAAGCCATAAAAGCATATTCTCATCAACTATAAGAAATAATGTCATTATCTATTGTACCAATCCTTGAAATGCCTAACGAACATGCAGTTGGGGATAGTACCAGTCAGCTTGCCCTCTTACATAAACAGAAACCTGGATATCTCCTATTCCTGGTTCATGAGAAGAAGCTTTTAGGGTGAACCCCCTGCAAAGTTTATATTTCATAATTTATCTGAAATAAATTTACAAACTTGTATCTCCATCCCACAAAGATGTTAATGACAAAATTTCACATTCCTATATCAAGCGAGAAGAAGTGGCTTAAAGGTTTTACTTATAACTTCTCTGGCGGCCATATTTGTGGGTGTTTGAATTCATGATGAACAAACTTTGACCCCCTAGGTGCCAGGTACACACCCACCAAATTACAGCTTTGGGGATGTAGCGGTTCTGGAGGAGAAGTAGAAAGAGTGAAAAGTTTACGGATGACGGACGCCGGTGCCAGGTACACACTCACCAAATTACAGCTTTGGGGATGCAGGAGTTTTGGAGAAGAAGATCATAATGTGAAAAGTTTACGGACGCCGGCCTATGCCGTAAGCACATCTGGCCTTTCAGGCCTGATGAGCTAAATAGGAAAGAGATGCAGCAAGGCTTAAATTAGCCAGTGATGGAGACTGGCTTAAATTAGCCAGTGATGGAGACTGGCTTAAATTAACCAGTGATGGAGACTGGAGCAAGTTATGACTTGAGGGGAAGTGTGACACGTACGATAGACCTCCACGTCGATTACTTTTGAACCGTTACTGACGTAGTTGCCAGCGACGCAGGTGTAGTTGCCGGCGTCAGTGCGTGTGCTGGCGGGGATGTAGTACTCCCCATCGTCCGAGTCGAGCACCTCCGACCTGAAGTACCACGTGTAGTTACAGGGTGGGTTGCAGTCCGACTCACAGAACAGCGTCAGATTCTGTCCCTCAACTACTTGGAATTGCGTCCCGTCGTCATGGACGATGATTTCCTCCGGACCATCTGTATGGTGAAACGAAATAAATTTTGTTAACCTATGTGTTAAACTCAGCGTATGAAGTAAATCTGAAATGTTAGAACCTCGTAAACTATGATTTTGTTAAAATTCATGCTGAAATATAGCAAATCCAAAAACAGTTTCCAGTCCTGAACAGAAATAAAACCAGGCAACAGGCCATATTTCACACACTGTATAACTTTTGGGTTTGGGATGAAACATTTTGAAAAACTGATTTTACTTTTTTCTCGTTTTCTGTTATAAGCATTAGACAAGATCAGACAACATACTGTCTGCCATTCTGCTTTTTTAGATTTTAGATTTCAAAACTGTATGAAAGTTTCCTTATATAAGCAGTCATGGTGCCAACTTCCAAACGCAAGGCATAACTCTTGCCAGTCTCCATTACTGGCTGATTTAAGCCTTGCACTATTTCCCTCTCTTTGCCATGTCAAGATAGTGAATCGCTGCACCAGAAATGCATAGTGGGCCAGGATTTCCAAGCACAGAGATCTGAAGGAAATACTGCAAGGCCTACATCAGCCAGTAATGGAGACAGGCAAGAGTTATACCTTGCATTAGGAAGTTGCCATTGTGCAGGACTGAAGCTTGATAGAAGGGATGAGTGAGTGAGTTGGGGTTTAACGCCGCTTTCAAGAGTATTTCACTTATATCGCGGCTGCTAGTATTACGGCAGGGAGAAAGCCCGCAACGCCATGTGGCTATGCACTGCGGTCAAACCTGCGAGCAACGGCTGGAACTAGCGAACCATGGGTGGTACTACGCTAAAATTCAGTGTAGCATTGCACCCAAACCTTACTGCGTTTGATTGAAGGATAAGCAAAGTTTGACACCTGTACTAAAAAATAACAAGTGTATTAGTTGAAGATAAAATCAACTCACGGTAGACAGTAACACTTGTGTCGGCCTTGTAATGTTTGTTGTAGTAGTCCTGGAGGTCGCACTGGTACACCGCTTCGTCTGACGCCCTCAACACGCCCGCAGGCAACTGGATGTTGGCTTGGTTGTTTGATCCAAAAATGGATGTGAGAGTTGTCCCCCTTCCCTTCCAGTCTCCGAAGAACTGCCCGGTACGGCTGTATTGTTGCTTGGAGAATATGATTTTGTCCTGGCCATCCTCGATCTTTCTCCAGTACACCGTCTGGACTGTTATCTGGAAAGCAAGTGAAATGTATGTAGTACCCACTCCCTTAAAACTGCCCCCTCCCAAATAAGTGCAAGTTCGAATTCTCTCATACGTGCCCACTTCCAGAATTTCATGCATCCAACGACTTGTACTCAGCAATTACTGTAAAATATAGTGCGATTTGCACTGAAATGGAGGCTATTCCTTGACCACTGTTATCTGTATAATAAGTGAGATACCGTGAGACAGCCTCTTTGGAGGCCACCTATGATATGTTGTGTTTTTTTATTTCCCTCTATTGAGAAAATTTCCTTTTAAAGCCAGTTCATTCAACGTCATACATTTATGTAATTTTTGCAGGATCTTTGAATTGCATATGGAGCGAAGACAAGAATTTACAAAAGCTTGCATGCTTACAATTTGAGAATGGAATGGCTTTGTAACTTGATAATATCTAATGAATTCTGAGTGTACAGGTTAGAAGTTTAGCTGCATATTTAGCTTACATGTTAGTAGTGGGGGAGGGATGTTCTTAAGTGACCAACTATGATTATGTTACTTTTACATGTTTGACATGCATTTAGAAGTTGGTATTGTACAGAGAAATGTAGAAGCGATCAATAACTCATATATCCTCCGCTTCTCACAAAGGCTGAGTAATATTTCACATATGAGATATTGTGTCATGTGTGACTGTGTGACAATATGTAAACCATAATGTGTGACATTGTGTGACATGTGCAACATTTTGACAAATCTTTGGTGATATGTGATACGTAGTCTTAAAGTAATGTGTGATAATCCCCTTTGCCCTCATTTTGAAACATTTTGCCTTTAAATTTGAAAATTTGGAAAATCACAAATCTGCCAAATGTGTAAATGCACTAGGGCTGCAACAATTCACTACGATGTATCGAAAATCGATACAAACTAAAGACATCGAAAATTGATTCATGATTCAAAATTTCGATTCGATTCACATTAATTTTGTTCATGCTAAAATAATAAATGTCACCTGATTTTATTACAATTAGATCGTGAAATCACATGTGAACGGGAGACCAAGTTCAGTGTCTACAATATGTAACATAGTCAATGATTGGTTTATATTACCTTTCAAGATTCTCGGTCAATCAGCGTGGCTTATACATTTCTCTTAGCAAAGCCACATAGCAACGATCAAAATGGAAGATTTTTGTTATCTTGCAATGTTAAAAAATCGAATTTAAATAAATCAAATCGTACTGTTAAAATAAAAAAAATCGAATCGAACTTGTCTAGATGAACCGTTGCAGTCCTAAAATGCACACATCTCACCTGCAGATAGCGGTAGGTGACAGCGGAGTAGTCGCAGGTGAGGTTGAGGGGAGAGAGTCCCACCACCCCACTCGTGTGGTTCTGTACCACCACCACCTGGATACCACACACACCTGGGGAAATAAATGACACTATCACTAATACGAAATTATTACTCTTATAGCACAAATACCATATTATCCTGGGTATAAGACCAGGGGGCCAGGCAAACAAACATCTTGAAAACATGGGGGTGGGATTTTAGACAGGAGAGACCCGAACTCAGATGAAAATTCATACTGGAGACCGCCAGACAGTCAAAATAGGTTTTATTAAGGTTTTGACACGTAACTTAAAATAATATTATAGATATATGTAATGTATGATCATGGAACATTTGGCAAAGTTGGGGATAGGCTTTAACCCAGGAATAGCCACAACCATTACAACCCTCTGAAAAGTGGGGGTGGTCTAAGGATCGGGTATGGTCTTATACCCGAGAGAATGTAGTACTAAAAAATAGAGCCATTGGCTCTGAAGCTCAACAGACGTTATGTTATTCATTATCTCTAAGAAAAAGATGAAGATATCAAATGATAAATAATAAAGCATTGCCCAGTCATCAAATTAAAAAAAATCAAGTCATTATAAATATAGATCTTTCATATTTGTCAAAAGACTAGACGATAGTGTTATGTTGGTGACAAAACGGTCACAGTTTGACAAACTCATTGAATCATTGAGACTTTGGATGAAAATCCGTCTGCCGTACGATTCTCGTCAACTTCGGGAATACACTGACTTGGAGAATAGCGATGATGATTGATAAAAACAGTATGATATGTCTCGTGTACTATGTTTCTCCCTTTTACTACGGACACGTGGGCTTTGTTTTGTCAACAAAGTTGTAAATGACGCACCTCCATCTGATTGGTCAGATGTATAATGAATGAACTCGTATTACTGTATTTTGACATGCGCATCACGTGCGATTGATGCAAACTGGAGCGGCGGTTCAGTTACACGGTATTGCTACTGGCACTGCTTGTTGTTGTTCAATAAATGTGAACACTTTTTAACTTAATTTTCTTTAATTTAATTCTATTTCATTTTCATGTTATGGTTATGTTATTCGTCTTGATAATGCAATAAGTATTACTGCGAAATTGCTTACCACGTGTTGACTTTTCTTTCTGCTTGTGTTTGGGACACACCTAGACTTGCTTTCTAGACTATTGTGAACTGTATTGTTTGTAATGTGTTTTGATGACACTCGGTGAATTCTGAGTTATTTAATTTTATATATATATTTTTTTCCCCCTAGTCCTAGCTTTTTGAGTGGGAATATTTAGTTTGATTAATTTGTAAATACATGTTAACTATAAATGACATTGATTTGATTGTAGGCCTATATATGCACACTATACATACATGATCCTGCCATCCTGGTAACTTATAACCGACAAAATTAATAACTAATATTGATTCTACGATTATTTACATATGACATAACATGAAATATCCACATGATCAAATTGATACATCACTGTATTACATTGACCTATTTATTTACTTTACCGCTGTCGGGTTCTCGTAGCACTCTTTCTCTCCTCTAACTTTATCATGATAGAAATTCAATGCATCTATCTACTTCAAGTTTTCTGTTTTCTTTTTACTTATGTTCACACCTACCAAATGCCATTCATTATCACTGGACAGAAGACAATCTTTGATTATATTTACATCGACAACTTGTATACTAACACAGAACATACCCACCTACAACTATATGTACCCCTTTTCTCACACACAACTGTATTTTCAAGACTTATAGATGGGGGTTGATATCACACAATATCGCCAGAGAATCGGGGTATATCATTGTAAATCTCTGAATAGAATGCAGGGTAAAATAGACATATCTACTTTCTACTTAGCAATGTTAGTTTGCACTCTTGGTATCAGGGGTATCCAAATAGCTCTTGTATTATTACTCTGTTGTGGAGATATTCACCCTCACCCGGGACCTGTTACCACTGATCTAAGTATTGTACATACAAATGTCTGTAGTCTCACTGGTAAAGTGGATTTAGTTTACGCAGAACTACACGAACATGATGTTATATGTATATCAGAAACATGGCTGCATGATGGTATTTCAAACAATGATATTCACATGACTGGGTTTCACCCACCACTACGTAATGATAGACAGACTAGGGGAGGTGGGGTTGCAATTTACGTGAAAGATTCTATTCACTGTAAGCATAGGCCTGACTTACAACTTCCAGGACTAGAGGCAGTGTGGGCACAGATCACATGTAAACACAAGAGTTATCTCATAGGAACGTTTTATCGTATAAATACCAGTTCCCACTACTGGAATATGATCGAAGAATCCATTGGTTTAGCTATAGATACTAATGTTAAAACTATAGTACTTGGGGATTTTAATGCTAATTTATTGAATAAATTAGACCCAAACATAGAACATATTAAGTCTATTTATGGCATGACACAATTGGTAAATGAGGCGACACGTATTACTCAACAATCGAAGACACTTATTGACTTAATATTTGTATCTTGTCTTGATATGGTAAAGTCCTCGGGTGTTACTCCTCCATTTTGTAGTGACCATTGCTCGGTGAGAGTGTCGCTAAAATCTACCAAACAGTCTAAGAAAGCCTATTCAAGATTAATATATAGTTATGACAATATTGATGTAGATACTTTTCGACAGAATACCACTGATGTTGATTGGGATTCCATTACAGAAGACTATGATATTAATATTACTGCCCCGAAATTTGTGAATGTACTAACAGATCTTTGTTCTTCAAATATCCCAAACTAAACTGTTATTATTCGTCCTAATGATGCTCCATGGATGAATGGATTTATTAGAAAACTCATGCGTAAAAAGAATAGAATTCACAAAACAGCAAAACGAAGTAATTCATCTGATGACTGGGAAAAGTTTAGAAAATTTCGCAATAAGTTAATCTCTGAAATACGGAGAAGCAAGGCATTGTACGTTGAAAAACTTGATAACGTTGTTAATACGGATCATGGTAGCAAATGTTGGTGGCATATTGTTAAAAATTACCTGAAGAATACAGACAAAGCTAGACTTTTTCCACACATTGAACATGATGACGTAGTATATGAAGATGACACTGATAAAGCTAATATATTCAATGATTATTTTATCAGTATGGCACGGGTTAATAATGACTCTGACGATGTTGTAGATATTTGTCCCACTATTGATGCCAAACATTGTCTTTATGATTTAAGATTACAACGTACTGAAGTTAGTGATATTTTATTGTCGCTTGATGTTACAAAAGCAACGGGACCTGATCATCTTAGTAATCGCGTCCTAAAATGTTTAGCTGAACAATTGTGTGTTCCACTTTGCAATCTATTCAATCTTTCGCTAGAAACATCTCAATTTCCAGATATATGGAAATGTGCATCTGTAGTCCCTATACATAAGAAAAACGATGTTCATAATTGTACAAATTACCGACCTGTTTCACTTACCAGCTGTTTATCAAAAGTATTTGAAAAGTGTGTCTTTAAACATGTATCTAATTTCTTTTTAGATAATGAAACTATCACCCCATTTCAGTCGGGTTTTACGACTGGCGATTCTACTTCGTACCAGCTCACTCTTTTGTATGACTATATAGCTAAGGCAATGGATAGCGGTAAGGAAGTACGTGCTGTGTTTTGTGATATTAGTAAAGCATTTGACAGGGTATGGCATAAGGGTCTTTTGCATAAGTTATGGGCATATGGAATACGGGGTTCTCTCTTGTCTTGGTTTGAAAGTTACTTACATAATAGAAAACAGTTTACAGTAATTAATGGGTACAAATCAAATGTTAAATCAATTGAAGCTGGGGTTCCACAGGGGTCAGTTTTAGGACCTTTACTCTTTTTGGTGTATATTAACGATATTGTTGAAGATACTCAGTGTAACATTAAACTATTTGCTGATGATACATCTTTATATGTGATAATAGATGATCCTGTTTTATCTTCCAATATGTTGAATGATGATTTAGAATTAATAAGTAATTGGGCCCACAAATGGAAAGTAGATTTTAACCCTACAAAAACAGAATGTATAACTTTTTCAAGAAAGAAAACAATTACATTAATGCCAGATCTTGAAATGAATGGTGCACCAATTAAATCTGTTGACTCTCATAAACATCTGGGATTGACTTTGCAAAGCGATGGTCACTGGATTACACACATAGATGATATTATTTTTAAGGTTAGTCCCATGATTAATTGTTTGAGAAGTCTTAAATATCGCCTTCAGAGAAAAACATTAGAGACCTTATACAACTCATTTATTTTACCGATATTTGATTATTGTGATTTTATCTGGAATAATTGTACGCAAACTCAAGAGTTATTACTAGAAAAATTTCATTTAGATGCCCTTAGAACCATTTGTGGATCCGTTAGAGGAGTAAGTCATTCCAAAATCTATTTTGAAACTGGTTTTACATCTCTAAGCGAACGTCGCAAGACGCATCAAATGCGTGTATTTCATAAAATGTTCTATAATAAAACTCCTAAGTATTTGTCAGATTTAATTCCTTTAAATTTATCCTCTGTATCCATGTATGAATCCAGATCATCTAACATTCTACAAGTACCTCTTTGCCGCACAGAATCATATAAGAGATCATTTTTACCATCTTCTGTGTTAGAATGGAATATACTCAATGATGAAGTAAGAAACATTGACTCCGTTGCATCGTTCAAAAAACACTTTGACCGAAATGTATCGTGTAATGTGCATCACATCTTCAAAAACTTTGGAACAAGATACAATCAAATTATTCACTGTAAATTACGACTTGGCTGCAGCGACCTTAACGCACATAAATTTGATCGTTTTTTACAAAATATGTCAAGTTGCCCTTGTGGTCATCATTACGAAGATTCAATTCACTTTCTATTCATTTGTCAAAAGTATGCCCAATTTCGATCAAAGTGTTTCTTTTACGTCAATGGTTATGACATTCAAACTGTTTTATTTGGAAATTATTCTATTTCTGACGATATAAATACAAAAATTGTTGAATCTGTACATTACTATTTTACCCTCACAAAACGATTTGCTAGTTAATTTATTATTGCTTATTACAAAGTCTTTAAATATAATAGGATTGTTTTTGTCAGTGATGATGAATGTAACACCATGTATTATGTAAATGTATATTTTTGTATGGGAGAGGTATTAAGATAGGCTGCAAGCCTGTTTACCAATCCCTTTCACTTATTTTTGAAATAAATATTGTTTAAACCATATAGATCTTTGCATTCTACTGTTTTAATTCTTATTTGCATTATGGAAATATCAAGATGTATTACATATTGAAAACAAGCCTCAATTTCTGAAAATCGGATTTCTCATAGGATCCTTTTCAATTATTTAATAAAAAGGTGTAAAGAAATTTTTTAATTAAATGTACAAAAAATATTTTGGAGTATATCTCCTAAACCATTATCGACCATGTGGTCCCTTTTTCGGTAACTTTCCCGATTTACTGAACGGTCTATTGCAATATTTTCGTTCGAAATCTAAATAAATGGTGTGACTTAAATATTCATTTTAACACTGAAGTTGTAGGTGGACACCCTGTCACCAAGTTTAGAACATGATTAACTATTCACATATTTGAAATTTGTCTCCGAATGAGCTGACCCTCTCATTGTTAGATTGTTGAAAACAGTGATTGAGCGTTTGTGCCAAGTGAACCTTGGATATTTTCTTTATTATCTAATTCGTTATATATAATTTCGGCATTTCTCTAAATGTGAAACACGATCTATTTGAGACATCTGACAACTTTCTTTTGTAGTTTTATTTTATTCTTCTGTGAACTTATTTGCATATATTTAAAGGCGCTGTAGCACGTTTTGTTTACTGAAAAAAATGATCTAAATAAAGATAAATAAGTGTTACCAATGACTAATTACGAAATTATTATTTTCAAAATATGGGTGGTTACCCATTGCTCTATATATCACAAAGCATTATCTTGTCAGCCAATGAAATTTCATGATTTAAAGGGACACTACATATTTTTTTATGAAATTTTATTTAGATTTGAGACATACAAAAATATCAAATGTCCTGATTTACGTCCAAATCATCTCATTCGACTTACATATGATTCCCTTACGCCAAATATTTGACAATAACTTGTTTTCAATAAAACTTGAGCAGGGGCTTATTACACGACGAGAAGCCGAATTAATTTGCCTCATTTACAAGTATACCATTTATATGTTCCATTGAACAGTACCAACCAAAGTCTGTCCCTTGTCTGCAAGATATATATATATATAAGTTTTCAAAATTACGTTTGAACAATTGACAACCGCCAGCTGAGGAACATTGTCTGGTTTTCGAACATAATCACGACTAAACATCTTAATAATGTAACTATACTGAACAGATTGGCACTAAAAGGGCATTTTTCAACAACAGTCATTAATTCTCGATAAAATAACACCCTTGGTAACTTTTGACATATGTTACTACAATAACATACAGAGTGTCCCTTTAAAATTTGATGGGTGGCTCACCGATTTTTCCCATCAACACATTGTCAATATTTACTGATTTCAAGTCATTTTATTGTTTGGTTGGTTATCAAGAGGTAAATACTTTGAAAACGCTATCATGTAAATGATGATTTGTCAAGAAATGTCTTATCTATCTATTATTGAGGCAAAATCTACAAAGACAATCAGGGCTTTGAAGCATAATAATATATACTATTTGACCTCCCTTTTAGTGAGTGACTATAGCCTCTGGCTTATTGACAGGCTTGATGGAAAACGACAATGGAGCATGGCAAAAAAACACTCATAAGATGCTCTTCTTGGAAGAGTCCTTTGCACGGGGCGCTTATCAATAATAAAGAAAATGGGGTTAGTTCATCTCAACTGCATGTAGAAGTTTATTAGATGTAGTTTGTTTGAGAGGTTAATGGCTAACGGGCAAATGTTCTCGCCTGTTATAGAAATCTTATCGTACAAAGGCGTCATATTTTTGAACACCTCACTTTTCAAAGGCCTCCATCCAAAGATGATGATTAACACAGCAAACATTCGGTTACTAGCAGGATAAAGAGTTGACAAAGGCTTAACAAGTCCACGCATGGAGGAACTTCCTCATGAAAGGGACGGTAGATGATTGCACTCCCTGACACAATAATCTCACACAGATGTGTTATTTATATAGACCAAGCGGACTGCAGGGACATCTAACAGCCTCATTTGCAGGACGAGATATTAACACTGTAGTGTAGGCAGTGTGTGAAATATTATAAGTCTCAAGGGTCACCAGTTCAAAATTATGGTTTTGTAAATTTCCATGGTAAAATTAAACAAAACCTTCATAAGACCTAAACAAAATAAAATGTTTCTGGTCTTTACAGACTGACAAAAATGATGCGACTTTTTTTTTATTTACGACATTTTTTTTTTTTGGAATGAAGAAATTAAATACAATTTATTAAAATTAAAGAAAATTAATACAATTAATTATGTAAATAAAGCACAAACCTTCTCAAATATGTGTTACTATTCCAAATAGTCAATAATCTCACCCCTACACTCCATCTCAACAGAAACAAGTGACATTTTCTTTGTCCAAAATTTTCTGAGACTAAAAAATTACAGTTATCTGCCCCTTACTTTTGCAAACCTAGAAAAAAAAGACCTGAGGCGTGGTTTTGAAACTGATGTGGGCGGAAATTTGGGTTTAATACCACATCCATGGCATCACCCCGGGGTAACAAAGGGTTTTTTTAGGGTCTAAAAGGGGGTATTTTTCCTTCCCAAAGAAGTTTATTTTAGCACTGTGCTGTTTTTCGTTTCTAATCAATATGTCATATATTTAACATAATTGTCTTCTTTCATTGTTTATCATACACACAATTCCACCTTTTGAATTTTAGTTTAATTATTTATCATTTGAAAAATAATGAATGAGAACAAGTTCTATGGATAGTTAACTTCTTTATTTTTTTCACAGTAATGCTTATTTCTTCAAGCTAATGTATATTTCCATAGTGACTTTTAAACTACCGTATTTTAATGAACCAGATATTAAAATAAAAAAACTCATAAATAACTAATATATCAATTTCACCATGCTGTAACCATAGTAACTACAAGAAACTCTGTATACATATCATTGATTTCACATGGGAATTATGAGAGACAATATCATATCCTCGTGAATGCAATATATCATCAATTATTGTACTGCACATGATACATGTGTCATCAGTGTGTATCACAACCAATATACTCACAACACATGATACATGTGTCATCAGTGTATATCACCACCAATATAGTCACGACACATGATACATGTGTCATCAGTGTGAATCACCACCAATATACTCACGACACATGATACATGTGTCATCAGTGTGAATCACCACCAATATACTCACGACACATGATACATGTGTCATCAGTGTGAATCACCACCAATATACTCACGACACATGATACATGTGTCATCAGTGTATATCACCACCAATATACTCACGACACATGATACATGTGTCATCAGTGTGAATCACCATCAATATACTCACGACACATGATACATGTGTTATCAGTGTGAATCACCATCAATATACTCACGACACATGATACATGTGTTATCAGTGTGAATCACCATCAATATAGTCACGACACATGATACATGTGTCATCAGTGTGTATCACCACCAATATACTCACGACACATGATACATGTGTCATCAGTGTGTATCACAATCAATATAGTCACGACACATGATACATGTGTCATCAGTGTGTATCACCACCAATATAGTCACGACACATGATACATGTGTCATCAGTGTATATCACCACCAATATACTCATGACACATGATACAAGTGTCATCAGTGTGTATATTACCACCAACATACTCACGACACATGATAAATGTGTCATCGTTGAATATCACCATCAATATACTCACAACACATGATACATATGTCATCAGTATATATCACCACCAATATACTCAAGACACATGATAAATGTGTCATCGTTGAATATCACCATCAATATACTCACAACACATGATACATATGTCATCAGTATATATCACCACCAATATACTCAAGACACTATCACTATTAATACATTTACGGTAGTTACGACACATGATACATGTCACAAGTGTTGTCAGGGAAAATCCTATGACTAAACTCGGGACACATGATGTTTCATCGTAGGTCAATACCTATCAATATGCTCATGGCATGTGATACATCCATGTGTAAATCGACACAATTTACAATTAATAAATAAAAAAAACGAAAAAACAGTATAGACTAGTAACTTGACTGTTTGCTATAACTGTTGGGCATAATCTGAATGTAGTGCAGCTGCTGTAATGTTGAGCTAAAAGGATGAGGTGTGGGTGATAGAGACGGCGACAGAAACAGCAATTAGACTCCACATTTTGACTTGAATATTGAAACAAGATATATATGATAAGGCTGCTACTTCCTCAGACACATTTATTTCAAAGAGCGGTTGGACTTTCTTTGCATTTTTCTGTCGGAAAAATAATGATGCGGGAGGACTAGATTTTATTTTTTTCCATCAATATAGCCTGGAAGGCGTAGAAGTACAAAAAAGCAGCTCATCCGTTCTTATACACCCATATATTTATTTAGTGGACAAATGGATTTTGGGGTTTAGCAACAATTATGTGGCAAATTCTTCATTTCTTTTTTCAAGTGGCAATAAAAAGCTGTTACGGGCACAAATAAAAGTGATGAGCTGATGCCCGAGAGACATTTTATTTTTTATAGTTCTTGAGAAGACAAAATAGGCTTTTATTATAATGTTATTAATTAAGTATTAAGTCGAGGGCGAACTACGGACCGAGGACCTGTAACTCGGCCAATACGGAAATACTTAATTAATGACAATTTTATTAATTAACTTCTTTTCATTCTATTTGCGCAACACTAGACATCTCATTTATATTGAAATAATAATTATAAACAAGAATGGTGAATAAATACCACGGGTCAAAGTTGTGAAGCGATAGCTTCGGGGTTTCACCAAATGTGCAACTGCGCATGCTCAGACTCGTATTGGCCCAGTTTGTCTCGTATTGGCCCAGTTTTCCCGTATTGGCCCAGTTTCCCCGTATTGGCCCAGTTGTCGAATCATATGGTCTAGGCTGTAAATGCCGTATACGTGTCATAACATTGATAGTTAATTAATAAAATTTGGTATTGGGGTCCCTGTGGGCGTTATCTGTGGTCATCCACATTGACCTGTGCACCATTTCCCAATAGCCAATGCTTCTTCTTTAGAAGTCTAAATTGCAAAAATATATACGGGCAATCTGATGTTAACACCAGGCCATAACATAAACCTATTCGCAACTAAGGTGCGATGTGCTAAAATGTGATACATTGTTACTCAAATGATTCTACAAAAGTTTATAAAGTGATACAATAAATTTTTTAAGGAGGTGATATCAACTGTTATTTCCTTATTGTCTTGTTTGTTCCATATACCCCGGTATATATGAAATAAGACATGTTCGACTGCCATACTGATAACTTGTGGGTTCAGGTTTTTTGAGGTTTTTGAGATTTTTGTTTGATTTGCCATAAAAAATGATGAAATAAAAATTTTAGGCTGGTAACTTTGCAGACATATTTCATACGATGGACATACAGATAGTCATATTTGATGCCTAAGCGAGAAAGCGATCATGCCTCTAGACTTGCTGGCCTTGCAGGTTGATCATGCGTACCGATACATAAACCGCTTGAGTTAAACAGCGTAACGAGCGTAGAGCATAGCGACTCATTGATTTTTCAAATGTTTATATAATTGATCATGACCGAGGCCTAATCGGCCTGAATGGTGAAAGTCCTGCATGACTATATATTGATGGCGAGAGATCTATAATTACTAATTTAAAAATAAAATAAAAAATGTTTGCTTAAAAATTAGTTATTCTTATTGTATATCTGTTACCTCCAAAAACTCTCCAATGCAATGGAATTTAACTGCTGCTATACCAAGGAGTCCTTATATCATATTAATGAAAACTTGCCTCAGTTGTCCATTGTTTCTGCGGTTGCCTCGGACAACGTCTGTACAAGACAATGGGATGCATGCTTGATGCCTTCCAATATCATAGTATAATAATGCACATTCTTCCAAACTGCAGTTCAGTCGACCAAGGCCAAATATTGAAATTAATGCCTGTCGTAGTTTACATCATTTACCTGCAAACCTATTTGGTTTTATTTGGCCTTAGTTGACCCAGAGACATATACAATACACGTCCTTGGTTGACTGCACTCGGGAGACGGTGGAGGAAATGTAAATTTAGCTTCCGCATTCCATTTGGAGTGTGACAAATAAGTTGTGGTTTGGAAAAAAAAGGGGGGGGGGGGGGGGGGGGAGGTTGGTGGTGGGGGTGGGGATCCGGACCCCCTCCCCCCCCCTTTCAAAATTCCTGGATGCCTGAGACTGAGTGTAACAATTTCGAGCCAAATTATGTATACAACACAAAGGCAAAAACTCTGCTACCTTCAAAGCGACAACAGAGGACATGGTACTGTACTGTCACCTCGTTGTTTTGCATCCCCAACTGATAGTATACACTGTACTACTATAGGTCTATATATCTTACTCGAGTCCCAAAGTTGATAGGTGTCATCGTTTGAATGACTCACTAAATGTTCCTCCTTCCCCAAAGCCCACGAGAGACCCCCCCCCAAATAACGACACCCCACCTACCTGAGAGAGACAGAGCCAGTAACAGAACCGCTTCCATCCACATGTCGCACCTCCCCCTCGACTCGTCTCTTTTCGCTTCGTATACTTTCAGAGTTGCCTCCCTTTACTATGCTTCGAACCAAAGAGCAGGGAAAATATTTAGGAGTCTTGTCGAGGCTAGGTCAATTTGTCTCAGATGAAGGGAATAGGGATATATTTACACCAAATATATTGTTAAACTACATACATGTATCGCTGTATCTAATGTTAGAAGAAAGTAAAAGTAAAATGTTTTTGAAAACATTTTAATCATTGATTTAATTTATATCTGTTACATGTAATTAATGGTGATATGGGGTTATGGATCAAATGTTAGGAGCTAATTTGGACATTTCAGTGGTCTCTTACGTTCGTTAATTTGCAATTGCTTAGCCGTTTTTCTTTAAAAGAAAAGTTACTCTCGTTTGCTTTTGAGGGTATAAATTAAACACATATTCTTACAACAATAGCATGTTTTTTTTTTACATTTTACAGAAAGAAATTGCAATTTTAAAGAAGACACATATATTAAATGCATCGATGAAACTTGTGAAAAGTATCTCAAGTTGTAATATATTATATTATCTGTCATCCAGAACCCTTAATTTTTTAAGCGCCTAGGCAAGTCTACAAGAAGACTCAATAATATTAAGAGCTCAATTTCTGAAAATTAACACATATCAGAGGCCCCTTTTTTATTTTATTTTTTTTAAATTCTGAAATTTAAAAAAAAATCACTTCAGAGGCGAATTGTTAGATAATAGGACCTATATTATAAAGACATCAAGGTAATATGATATTATCGTGGTCGTGTAATAAGTATACGAATCTATTTATTAACGTTACTGTATTTGACCTTAATAAATATGTAACCATATACCATGGTGACGTCAACGTTTATTTAGCCTGATAATCCTTTACATGTGGTCGACAAGATGGGAAGTTATAGCAATCCCGAAGTCTCGGCACGTGTAGTTGATGAATGGGGTACACTGTGGGGTGTCAAAGGTCATGTGCATGGTGGCTGCCAGGCAGTGCTGTCATCACATATATACAGCCATTTTATTTATTTATTTATTTATTTCCCATGAATTTTAATAGTGTATGCTTATACCCGAATCTTCTATCTCTTCAGGTCCTATTTCGATAGCTAGAACAAACAGGTTCCGCAATTCTTTTGTTCCTGCCGGTATTAAATCTTTTAACAACAGTTAATAATTACGTACCTTTTAGCATTGGCAGCCACTTTACATTACTGTCATTTTAACAATCATTACAAGTCATACATCTTATCCTTAATTCTATTTTAGTGCTCTTACCTATTCATTTATATCTTAGTGCTCGTTGTTGTGTGATATGTTGTGATTTCATGTTTTGTTCTGTTATATGTGTTTTATACGATGTAACCAAAATTTCCTTCGGGATAATCTTGTCTTATCTTATCAACTTCAAAGCTTCCTCTAAGCATACATGTATATATGTGTACACTTTCACTCTATTTAACAAGTGCAAACGTTTATTCACTCAACTGCTGTTATTAACGCCTCAGGCATTATATTAGCGGTCGGTGATTGCTTTCTATATTCGACATTGCAGTGTATCTTATCTCCAATCAAGCTGACCATACGCTCCTGGCTACCTTTGTCCAGCATCCGGTATGTGTTATAATGTACCTGCACCACCAATTTATCGCCATATTTATTAATTAACTATCAATGTTATGGCACGTATTCGGAAACTGGGCCAATACAGGAAAAACAGGGCCAATGCGAGACAAACTGGGCCAATATGAGTCTGAGCATGCGCAGTCGCACATTTGGTGAAAGCCCGAAGCTGTCGCTTCACATCTTTGACCCATGATATATGTTCACCAATCTTGTTTATAATTAGTATTTGAATATAAATGAGACGTTTAGTGTTGTGCAAATATAATGAAAAGAGGTTAATAAAATTTCATTAATCGAGTATTTCCGTATTGGCTCGAGCCAATACAACGGACCTCGGACCTGTAACTGGGCCAATACGGAAATACTTAATATGCAATCTTCCAAATGAGCTCATCGTATTGTATTAAAGAAGATTGATCCAGTCAAAACCATCTGACATATACTCTTTTCTATATATAACCCTACTTCACGCGATATATATAATGTAACACGTGGCCTGTCTCTGCAGACTCTGCAGAGTTCAAATTCACTATTTGATAGATACGCCTGTTATCAATATGAAGAAAACTGGTTTATAACGGTGCCACGTGCTCACTTACGTCTTAGAAGGCCATTTAGAAGTGGCATACATAAGAACAGGCAGATTTTCTGGACAACAACTACTGTCTGTGAAAATACACGACGTTTCGGAGTATATACCGAGTTTTGCACTCACTCCTTCCTTCATCAGGTAGAATAATATACAGGTATAACAATCTTAGCATTTTGAATCATTTATAATTTCAACCTTACCATATCCGAGGTAGAATGGTTTATCTATATTATCAACCGTTTTTAAGTTTAAAATACGCTTTGTTATCGCGTTATGGAGTATCCCTGGTAAATATAAGAGTCGCTCGTAAAATCCATGAACTCGTATGACAACCTGGTAACGGCTACGAAATCTATGAAAGCTGCTTAAATACGTTTGGCTTCGATCTGCCTCCGTGGCGCAATGGGCTAAAGCGTCAGCTCACGAGCGACAAGTCTTACTGGTTATGGGTTCGAGACGCACTTTCGTCAAAATATTTGGCGTTCATAGTGTAGTACTGTACTATATATTAATTTTGAGAAAATTTTCAAAATCAGTCTAAGATAGTTTCTTCAGATCTATGCCTTCATATCACCATCTTAGGAAAATATCAGGGTTTACAATCATTGTAATTCCCCCTAACAGGGTTTACAATCATTGTAATTCCTCCTAACAGGGTTTACAATCATTGTAATTCCTCCTAACAGGGTTTACAATCATTGTAATTCCTCCTAACAGGGTTTACAATTGTCTCTAGAAACTCTCCTGGAGGGACTTACAGCGTTGAGAGACGATCTCTTTCCATCAGTAATTAAGATATTGTTTGGCATTATGCGCAACCCTGCATGCTCTCGGTGTCCACTCCTGTGTAGTGTGTGGCCTTGATGATTTTATGTTCGCTTCATACAAGAGAGCAACGCGATCTGTCTGTTCAGATTGTTAGATCCTGGTCGACGTACTGTCTGTGCAGATTGTTAGATCCTGGCGTACTGGCTGTGCAGATTGTTAGATCCTGACGTAGTCCATCTTCGGTTACCCAGGGATTTATATATGCTATGATATAGCGGAGAGTAACGGAGCATATATAAAACCCTGGGTAACCGAGGATGGAGGTAGTCCACAAAGTAGTCATCCTTGGCCGTGTCAATTAGCGATTACTTTTAAACCTCTCTTGAACGCGATTGCTCAATGTAGCGCTACGTAGTTCTGAACCGTGTCGGTCAGGAGAGAATGAGCGTTACTTGAGCGCTACACTGAGCGATTATAAGCGCTCGCTGTTATGGAGCGGAGCCCTGGTTTGTGCTATACAGGTCAAGGTGAGTAACCATTTCCACTTAATGAATCATGTGATGTGCATGGTTGTTACAGTCCTAGAAATACCGCTCCATCTTTGTCTGAACGATTTCTTCTTTTAGACTGGAATTTCATATACACAGTCATGAGACTGGAAGAATTATTTACCTGCATGTGTAACGATGGTGGGATGGGATAACCGTGTTCTTACTGTCTATATCTTCGGATATCACTTTAAATAAGTTGGTAGTTTCAACTGTGATTTATTTAACGCCCAAAGCCCTCTGAAGTGCCATTTTGCCATTTTGCCATTTTGCAGTCTGTCAACTCATTTCTTCACTTCCAAACCAGGTACGCGATGGAAACCAGAGGAACTCGATCCCAACTAAAATGGAGGTAAAATGAAGGTAACAATATACCATATAATTACTTTATTTGTATATACAGGGTTTATTTTTAAAGCTACGTTTTACCTTCATGTTAATTACGATATCGAGTTCCTACGGTGGAACTCTCGGTGAAAAGATAAACAGTTTGAATACAAACACCATTAAACAGTAATGGGACACAGTAGTGATGCAGTTAGTTTGCTGGCCTCCCACGTCATATATAGGTTCGGGTTCGAATCCCCATGAAGACACCAACTGTTTTTGAACTGGGCCTTATATTGCGTTACGCCACTTGGCAAGGTACTTATTAGAAAAACATGCCATTGTACTAAGTTCATTCAGCTGTTTGAATGATACCTAAACACAAAAAGTGAGAAGTGCGGACCAAAACGCTTCATAGCGTCACCAAAAGTACACTTCTTTCATGTAAGTAGCGCCACACAAATGAACACTGGTTGTCATTATCATGTACCATATTAGACGTAAAATGACCATTAACTTTATATTATCCAGATGGGTTCTCAAAATGTTGGTTGAGCTGTATTTCACTTATATCGCGCCTGCTAGGATTATGGCAGGGATAAAGCCCGCAACGCCATGTGGCGAAACCTGAAATACGCTGAAATTCAGTGTTTGCACCCAAACCGGCATGTTCCCAATGTGCCTACATCCCAATGTGCCTACACTGCTATCAAAACAGAGACATGCATGGGTGGTTTGTGTATTGGGTTCATCCAACCTATATGATAATGGACTATTCCACTTGACATTTCATGCTTCTTTGAAGAAGACACACTGATACATCTGACTGCACTTAAGTATTTTAAATCAATGTCATTGCAATTTGACTAGAGGCCCCACAGCATCAACAAACTGCAGCGGTGTCTTCATCCCTGTGGACAGCTGGTTCTTCAGTCTCTGGATCTTGGTGTCCAAGTCTCTATATACCCTTGACCGCTGACGTCTGGTACCATCGTGTTCTAACTGCCTCCTTAGGACACGCTCTTCCCTCTCCATTTTCTTTAGTTCCCCGATTAGTTCGTAGATGTTCGGATGAGACTTCTTGTCTCTTTTTTTCAACCCGTTGTGATATCCTTCCAAATGATTGTTTGTCCTTGGTCCAGTGTTGTCG
Source organism: Gibbula magus (assembly GCA_936450465.1). Taxonomy (NCBI): domain Eukaryota; kingdom Metazoa; phylum Mollusca; class Gastropoda; order Trochida; family Trochidae; genus Gibbula; species Gibbula magus. Next base: position 14,108,328 of record OW388298.1, on the reverse strand, counting down.
TGCTGATTCCACATTCTCACAGGGAAGCGGGCGTCAAAGTCTACCCATGTTGAAGTCATGTAGTCGTTGAAGACTTGGATCTTGTCGCCATCTGGTCCAGACTCCATGACTTCAACCCATACGTCCTGGACGATGTCAGCTGGCAATAGTGGCAGAGCAGCAGCTCTTCTCACATGCGACTGTACACGTTGATCTTCACGGTACTCTTGAGCAAGACCTTTCTCGGAGACATGTCGCCACAGTGCTTGGCTGTAATGAAAAAAACATCCTCTGATGTTAGCTCCTGGGAAGACGTCCTCTACGGCTCTGATTGCAGCACACTCAAAGTCAGTCTGCACAGTGTCTGGAGACAGTTCAACACCGAGTCGTGTGGAAACCTCTTCTTTCAGCAGGGTAAACAATCTGGTATACGTCGCACGGGTCTTATTAGGTAGGAGACAGAAGGCAACAGGGAACATCTTCCCCTCTACAAGACAGTGCACAGTGTACAGCTGCAGCCAGAGAACAGGACACACGAAGAAGGTACCGTCCATGAATATAGTGTCAGATTCTGATAGGATCTCCAGCATCTCTGTAGTTGCAAACACTAAAATTTTGTCCTCTTCACCGTCAACAATGGAAAGAAACTCTCGTCCATCTGTGGTTTCTGTCCAAGATCCTTCTAAGTCGACGTCACTGCGTGTCTTTGGTAAAGGTGGGAGAACCTTTCTGCGATGGCGGTACAAGGCTGACTTGACACTCGGGAAAGTGGCAACAGTCGCGGCAGCATCGACGTCCATCTCGCCTATCTCGTCGTTGTAAATTTCTTCTTTACATTTCATTATTATGTGTTTTTTTTTTATAAAGCAAAGCTCTCTACTCATTATGTGGGGAGCAGAATTAAACAATCTAACATTACTTATAAAAACATTATGTTTTATTTTGAAAGATAAGCTCTTTACTCAACGTTTTCTTAACACAGCTAATCAGTGTCTTAACCACTTTAACTCATTTCATTATTATGTGTTTTTTTTATAAAGCAAAGCTCTCTACTCATTATGTGGGGAGCAGAATTAAACAATCTAACATTACTTATCAAAACATTATGTTTTATTTTGAAAGATAAGCTCTTTACTCAACGTTTTCTTAACACAGCTAATCAGTGTCTTAACCACTTTAACACATTTCATTATTATGTGGTTTTTTTTATAAAGCAAAGCTCTCTACTCATTATGTGGGGAGCAGAATTAAACAATCTAACATTACTTATCAAAACATTATGTTTTATTTTGAAAGATAAGCTCTTTACTCAACGTTTTCTTAACACAGCTAATCAGTGTCTTAACCACTTTAACTCATCAGAACATCTAAGCAGTAGAACTGACTACGTTTTGTTAAAATTCTAATCTCCTTACATCTGCTTAGGTAACAACTGTTGATCTACGGATCATACCCACTTTCTGAGAAGGGGTGTATTTTCAGTTCCCAAAGTGCCTACACAGTTTCTGTAGGCACAATGGGATGTAGGCACATTGGCACCAAACCCCCAAACCTTACTGTAAAACTGTTCTCTACTGCAAAGTTGCCGTGCTCCTGGCGGGATTCGAACCCCGAACCTCTTGATCCGAAGCCGAACGCGCTAACCACTGCGCTATCCCGCCCCCGTAGGAACGTGTACGACTGGAAATTCTTATACTCAACGGAACGAACGAACGTGAACGAATTTCTCTGCGAGAGGTCAGTTTAGTTTTGTGCATTTGGTGTAGGATTTTGTTGGATAAATCGGTTTTAAGGTATTTATGATAACAAATATTTCAGGCTGTCAAATGGTAGACACCAGTTTTGATAAATATGTATCACCCTTTTTGGACATATATACTTGACAAAATCGTATGTTTGTTTTAAAACAATATAACGACCGCGTTTGTGTGCAAATATATTTTTCGGCATGCAGCCTCACATAAAACTGTCTCTTTTAAGCTGGTTCTGCTAAGCTTCTCATTTCTAAAAACAACTTTGTGTTTACTAATGTCTACTATTTTACAGCCTGAAATATGTTTTGTCATAAGTACCTGAAAACAGATTTATCAAACAAATTCCTTCACCAAATGCACAAAAACAAACTGGACTCTCGCAGAGAAATTCATTCACTTCCGCTGAGTAACAATTTCCAGGCGTATACGTTCCTACGGTGTGTATATACAATGATCTCAACTCAAAGAACTAGTTATTGGAAGACATTTAACTACTTGTTGAAAGGCTCTACTTCATCGAGACCCATCCCCCCTCTTGTAACTGAAAATTCTGGGAAACCGTCTGTTTTCACAGATTTTGAGAAAGCTCAAACATTAAATGAATACTTTGTATCTGTCTCAAATATTAATGACAGTGGCAAGAATGTACCACCAATAAATCATCGCTGTTCTCACAGTATATCACATATATATGTTACTGAAAAGGAAGTATCAGATATGATTAAGACCTTACCAGCCAATAAATCAGCTGGCCCAGATTGCATCCACATGAAGGTTTTAAAAAAAAATTGTCCATCGATAGCTGCACCGCTATGTATGTTGTTTAATATTTCATTGAGCGAATGTGTATTTCCAACTCTCTGGAAAACGGCAAATGTTATTCCTGTTTTCAAGAAAGGAGATAAATCTCTCCCAAGTAATTACAGACCTATTAGTCTACTGTCTATACTTGGCAAAATACTAGAAAGAATAATGTTAAAGCATTTGCATAACCATTTTTATAAGCATAGTATATTAAACAAATTCCAATCAGGTTTTACTGCAAATCATTCTACTACATCTCAACTCATTGAAATCTATCACAATATTTGCTCATCTCTAGATAGCCACCAATTCTACTGTATGGTATTTTGTGATATTTCTAAGGCTTTTGACAGAGTATGGCACAAGGGTTTATTGCACAAATTAGAACATTATGGTATTCGCGGTGGCATTCTGAATTGGTTAAAGGATTATCTGTCCGATAGACGACAACGTGTATGTATCAACGGAACATTATCAAAAGAACTACAGGGCCGTGTTCAAGATAGGTTTCAAAGTAATCGCCCAATGAGCGATTACTTTTAAACCTATCTTGAACGCGATTGCTCAATGTAGCGCTACGTAGCAAGGCGAGCAAACTTCAAGGAATTTGCACTGTATCGTTCAAGAGAGAGTTAGCGCTACATTGAGCGCTACATTGAGCGCTACATTGAGCAATTTAAGCGCTCGCTGTTATTGAACGGAACCCTGGTTACTGCAGGGGTTCCCCAGGGATCTGTCCTTGGTCCTTTTTTATTCCTTGTTTATATCAATGATTTACCTGATAACTTGCAAAACGTCACTAGATTGTTTGCTGATGATGCATCACTCGGAGCTGCTGGAAAAGATTTATATTCTGTTGAAACTTCTCTTAACAATGACTTAGTCCAATTACACGAATGGGCTAACAAATGGTTGGTTAACTTTAACCCCAATAAAACTAAATTCATGCTATTTAGCCATAGTAATAGTCACCAAGTACCTAGATTAGTATTCAATAATGATCAACTGGAACGTGTACATCAACATAAACATCTTGGCCTTATCTTCTCGGACAATACTAAATGGTCCAATCATGTTGATCTTTCCATAGAAAAGGCTTCAAAACTAATCTCTTCTCTACGTGTGTTAAAGTATGTTTTGAATAGAAGTATTTTATCACGTATGTATGAAATGTATATTCGACCCATTTTGGAATATGCTTCTGAGGTCTGGGATAACTGTTCGGATGTTTTGTGTGACAAACTTGAAAAGGTCCAACTTGAAGCTGCAAGAATTGTAACTGGCTTACCAAAGTTTGCTTCAAGAGATAGCTTATACAAAGAAACTGGTTGGTTGCCTTTAAAAATTAGACGTGGAAATAAGAAACTTTGTACTTTTTACAAAATTATTAATATACAAGCTCCAGATTATCTGATTAATTTACTTCCACCAGCCACTGAAACTATTTCTCATTACAACTTGCGTAACAAATCAAATTTATCTATTCCAAAATTTCGAACTGCAGTCCTTCAAAAGTCTTTTATTTATGACTGTGCTTATCTGTGGAATACTCTTTCCTCGAAAATAAGATGTTCAAATTCATTATCGTCATTTAAAGCAAAATTATCTGAAACAGAATGTAAAATCCCAAAATATTTTCTTTTCGGCGATAGGAAGATGAACATTATACACAGTAAGTTAAGAAATTCTTGTAGTTCCCTAAACGGTGATCTGTATCGTGTCAATTTATCTGAAAGTAAATCTTGCATTTGTGGTGCTTTAGTTGAAGATGTTTATCATTTCTTCTTGAGATGTCCAAGACATGCTGATCTTCGTTTAGAATTAAAGCAAAGATTTTATAATTTAAAGGCAGAATTTGATATTAATACAATCCTGTATGGAAACCCAAATCTTCCACAAACAGTCAATGAAAACATATTTCACCATGTTCATAAATTCATTGGAAAGAGTCAACGGTTCAAATAATACATTAATACTAATGTACGTATTTACCATATTCAAAATGCATTTTGTCATAAGAATAACATTTCCAATTGTGTCTTGCCTTAATAATGTATATTACATGTTTACCCACTTCGTCACTTGTAGATTTCTTACTTTCTTGTTATGTATTCTAGCCTTGTAAAATAGTTGTTGATTACCTGGAGAGGGCTTCTATAAGTTTCACAACTTGTGCCCAATTCATTTCTTAAATGAATAAAATATGTTTTCAATCAATCTCAACTGAGTGACCATGCACATGGATGGAATAAAAATGACACGGTAAACCATAAAAGTTTATTTGAATGATGAAAAATAAAAAAAATGACTCAAGATTTTGTCGTGTTCGAAAAAACTCATCGATACAAATGTGTACAAATTCGAAATATTGACAGTTAAATAGTGTTTATATGTACAAGAATGCTGAGAACAATACAGAAACTAAGATTATTAAAAAAAAATACACGAGAGAAACGCCACCGGTGTCGAAGGACAGAACGCACATACATCAAATTTGGTTATGTATTTAGATGTTGGAACACACTTTGGAAAAGGAATAAAGAATAACTTAACTCTTCAACTCTAACATTCTCAAAATTTGAATAATACATTTAACAAGTACAATAGATGCATTGTATTACACAATATGCTTACGAAAATGTTAATGAACTCAGTTTCCTTAATTGTCAATGCAATGAATATAACATGGTTATATTTGGGATAACACTACCTTCAATTGTACAAATTCTTCTACTTTTTCGGGCCGAGTCCCATGCGGGATTCGAACCCACACCCTCAGAGTAAGGCAACTACCGCCAGCATTGACTGCACCAAAAGCTTACAACACGACCATTTCGCCTCGACCAGCTGGCGATAGTTGCCTTACTCTCACGATATGAAACGTATGGCGTTATCTCAGAACGACACTACAATGTATACGACGTAGACTTGATACATATCAATATATCACAGTTTAATAACGTTTTAAAATTAAAAAAAAGCTAGATCAGATTTCTACATCCGGTTAAATGAACATTTTGATATTAGGGATAGGTATATGGGCAACGATATACCGTGAGCCATGATGAAGTATCACGATAATCCACGTCATATCGTCATGATCACTAATCTACCTTGGTTAGTAAACTTAAAGGGACACTGCGTCGAGGATAAGAATTAGTCTTATCTTTATCTCACTAAGCTGATTAAAGTGTCTGCTAACGAGTTACGCTTCACTTCACTGTCTACATGCAGTAGTTTTTATTACCAATTACGTGAGTTGTCTGACATTCGGTGTCTGTGACTTGTTAGCAGGCATATCAATCAGCATAGGTAGATACACATGATCTGATATTTATTCTCGACGCGGTGTCCCTTTAACTGACAAAGAGAACAACAAGATACATATAGAGAAGGTTCTATCGGGGTATTTTGGCGGGAAAATGAACTTCGAGAATATAAATATTTTTTTGACAATGTCATAAAGAAAACTGCTAATTAAAAAAAACAAACCTAAAACAATGCGAAGTAAAGCCATCTATTCTATCCATTCTATCAATATATATACTGGACAAAAATAATTAAGGATATTTAAATTATGAAAGTTTGAATATATATATTTACTGACTTAATAATGAAAATATCCCTAACTAATGTGTTCAGTATATGTTTTATTAGTAAAAAGTTGTAAAACAAGTCAAATACAGCGTTTTTTTCTCATTTCACGTTATGCACCAACACAAGATGGCGAGTACGCCGATGGAACCCTCTCTTAAAATATTGCATTGGAGAAGACTGGCAAAAGTGCGAATGCGACCTCAAGAAGCGACCCGCAAGAACAATATATATATATATATATGTGAACTATACATACCCTGTATACATTGGAACACAGATCTGATACTCGCTTATTTCAACACAACATCTAACGAAACTCCAGCCAATCTAACTTTTTAACATCAAACACATTTCAAAAAGATCATTTAGCGATAAGTACATCACTTGACATTGTCTTTATGGTATCTCAAAAGTCTTATTAAAATGAAGCTGGGAAAATCATGTTTGAGAAAGGTATGAATACGTTTCCATTGGAGTTTGAGTGATGTAGGTAGGCCTACCTACATCTCGCTATGGTGGTATCAGGAACATTGTAAAGGGATAACTGAGAACGGGTATGTTATAAAAGAAAAATATTAAAACTGTTCCCCAACTCTCAAACATTAGACTTTCTATATTTGACAAAAGATACCTTGCTCGAAATGAAATACTTAAAACTATATTTTTCTGTATTTCAGCCTAGAGTGACTGGAGTATTGGAGACCTGTGTTCATTACTTAAAGGGGCAGTAGCACGATTTTTGCAAAATTTATTTTTTTAAATTTCCCATTTATAATAATAGTTTATGTCATTGAAATTAAATTTTGAGGGTAAAAGCTCTTATCACACAAACCAGTTATCCGTAGTGGTAATAAAGATGTTGCCTATAAAGCAAAAATTGCATGGCGGCCATTTTATTGTGAACACAATTTATTATTTCGAATTACAAAAACTATTCCCACGGCTTTACTAAACCACGTAAACTCATTTTTTAAACTTGATTTTCCGAAGAGAGAAATGTGTTTTACTTTTGGTGATATTATTTATCAAATACATTTCATCAACATATTGGAGCGAAAAAACGTGCTACTGCCCCTTTAAGTCTTTAGTTTCATTAAAATGTCAGACACAATTCAAACAATGAGCGAAAATTTAACAAAAAAGAAAAAGTATGAAAATATATGAAATACATGTACATTATCAGGATATACAAAATGCTGATTGGCATATGTGTATTCATATATTCTCTATACGAAAACAGGATAACCTGTAACAGCGCGAAACATTTCAGAAAATCTTATTTTATCAAGTGATCTACATACTATATATTGTCTTCTGTGCACTTAAAAATATGATACAGCAAGTTCATTCCAATTAATAGAGATAATGTTTATAAAGATAATGTAACTTTGAAAAAAGAGGTTTGATATCAATTTCATTTTATAAAATACATAACTTTATATCCGCTAATTAACATACGAACATACTTAATATTGTGATGAAATATAAACATGAAGATAACATTGTATTTACAAAGTTTCATATTTGATCTTTGGTTGAATGCGTTCTAGTATGCTTAAAATAACGGAACGCATCTTTACACTACCTTTGTATTCAAATGGTCATCGCTAATGCTATTTCACTTCTACGTTTCTGAAAACATTTAGTAATATTTAAATTATATCTAAGTACTAATCACAGGCGCCAGACCCTAAATTTATTCATATAACTATCTACATATATACCATATAAAGAAGACGAAACACTGTCCGCCATCTTGGATCCTGCCATAGGAACGGATATGGTTTGCTGGCTCAAATACGCTTTGTAATATTCGTAGACCACTTCCGGTCCCATGGCAGGATCCAAAATGGCGTACAGTGTCTCACCGCCTCTAAATATTAAATAGGTAGGTAGGTATACATTACTCCTGCTCCATGACTGTGTAAGAAATAACAGTCTTTGATACAGTCTAGATCTTTATTCAGCAAGTCTAGATAAACTGATATGGAACTGAAAGTATTAAAAGTATATATAATCAAAAGGATGAAGGTACTGTTATTATAAATATTCCATATATATATATATATATAATATATATACTTGAAAAGACCGATATACTGGTCGAAATGAGCTCATCGTATTGTATTAAAGAAGATTGATCCAGTCAAAACCATCTGATGTTTACTATTTTCTATATATATATATATATATATATATATATAGATGAAGGTACTGTTATTATAAATATTCCATATATATATATATAATATATATACTTGAAAAGACCGATATACTGGTCGAAATGAGCTCATCGTATTGTATTAAAGAAGATTGATCCAGTCAAAACCATCTGATGTTTACTATTTTCTATATATATATATATATATATATATATATATATATATATATATATATATATATAGATGAAGGTACTGTTATTATAAATATTCCATATATATATATATATATATATATATATATATATATATATATATATATATATATATATATATATATATATATATATATATATATATATATATATATATATATATTTATTTAGGGTCTGGCGCCTATGATTCTGATCTACTGATTGTTCACGATCAAATATCGAGTTGGTAAGAAGGGTCAGCCAAGTTATACATTTTTATATATTACATAATATACATTGACATTTTGAATTATGACCATGTTCCTACTCATTCACATCGTGGCTATGTTCAGTCTGAAATTGATATCTTCCTTGTCGCAGCGACATCTATGGTTGTGTATTGTGTAGGTGGCGCTGATCTCCTGACTTCCGCATCCGGGTTCTGAGGCTGGACGTCAACCTCGACGTAGTTAAGTGTTCTTGTCGCCTAAAATAGAACACGGCAGATTTATGGGTCAGGGGTCAATAGAGACAAATATCAATCTTGACAAATAATGTAAATGATAAGTATGTAAATACTAGGGCTAGTGTGTTCTAAGTTGGAGTCTGATTGAAATCGACCTTGTTCCTATCTGTCAAATAATGCGTCTACCGGGACATTAACAAGTTCTTTAGGTTTTTTGCTAGGAAACCACTGACCGATATGAGTTCCTATCCAAGAAGATGCAGTTTATTTTTCAACATTGATTCCTCGGAAACGATCGATTTCAATCAGATTGTTATAAGTTGTACCTAATCCTTTTCTGTTAAAAAGACAAGGATATTTTTGGATGATCAGCGTCTTTATTTTTATGACGAAGTTTCGATAGAGATCCTTATGCATATCAACTTCCGAACGCAAAGCATAACTCTTGCTAGTCTGCATTACTTGCTGATTTAAGCCTTGCGGTATTTCCCTCGCTTTGTTGTGCATAGAGAGTGAATCACTGCACCAGAAATGCATAGTGGGCCTGGATTTCTAAGCACAGATTTCTTAAGGAAATACTGCAAGGCCTAAACCAGCCAGTAATGGAGACTGGCAAGAGTTATGCCTTGCATTTGGAAGTTGCATGCGTATGGGAACTATGATACAACAGCAGGTTACATACAGATAAGTATGATAAAGAGATAACAATAACAACAAGATGGGATAACAATGACAAGAGAGGTTGAAACAAGTGCAGTTGTGATGAGAGATCTATACCAGTATGATTAAAATCAAATTTGTTAAATAATGCGTCTACCGGAATAGAGCAAGTTCTGTAGATTCCTCGCCACAATGTTTGAGGACACCCCATATAGGCGTGTTCTGTACTAGTTTAGCGCAGACAAAGCCCAGTTAAATAAGTGACTAATCACATATGTTTCAAACGGCCGACGTTTTGAAAGCATTCGGAACAGAGGAAAGGATGTTTGGGTTTTCTGCCCCTAGCTTCTCGCACCGAAAGCTTTTGTTGGACGTATTGTGATTGGTTAACTGAATTGCGTCAGAACATGGGACTCTACAGACTGTTATCAGACGGTTTTGCGAGGAATTCTTTCGATTTTAATCAGACTGAGATCTATACGAAACCAAAGAAGTGGTAGTGGAAAGTCAATTAGCCAGGGGAGCACATGCGAGGACAAAATCAGGGTGAGGGGAGCCAATGAGAGGGGGCGGGGAAGCCAGAATGAGTAGATTGGATTAATTATTTGTGGACTAGGCGGTTGTAAGCTGTTTGGATGAAATAGCCTTGATCCCTATTCAGAGAGGGATTGTGTCCTAAAATATGTACTGCTTCAACTTGTCGGCGCTGAGTTCTTCCATCCTAAACACTGTTGCATATGGGCCATATTTCACAATTCTAGCAAATCCCCCTGGCGGTGGAAGTCTGCAACACTGTTAACGTCCTTATTGTTGGTTGGAGGCGCAAACCGCCTCCAACCTGATACGCAGTTGGATTTCACGCTATATTACTGTTGGAATATTCAAATTAAACTTTCGACCAATCATGCTTGGCCTCTTCAAACTTTGGAAAAAGCATATGTAAATTGAAAAGCATATACACAATTTAAATGATCGAGGTAAAAAAAATTTATTTGCGACTTTTGAATTGAATAACTAATTGTGTGATTAGTAATCAAAGCTTTTATCCCCCAAAATGACCATAATGCAGGCTTCATTTTGCTATATGTACATATGACATACATATCCTTTTTATAATATATTTTAGCCTTAACAAGATGCCTCCAACCATGCCTTTTTAAAGGCTTTTCTTGTTTTCAAATCAATCGTTATTTTACATGTGCGCTCGACTGCGACTGTCTTGTAAACAATATGGGCGGATCGCACAGATGAAGTAACACCAGTCATTTCGAAAGTTATGGAATGCTTAATATGCAACAGGGGTTAGAATGGAAGCATTTATTTGAGTAACCAACGTTTAGAGAGTTTGATATCATGGTACCGCGTTCTGCGGGAGATGATCTCATAAACTCTTCAGTTAAACTCGTAAAGGTTGTATCTACATAAAATTGCCCTTTTAATATTGATATTTATACTGATACGACACCGGTTGCCTCCACAGGCCCTTGGGTCATTGCTTTTCACACTTTAAAAAAAACCCCAAAAAAACATAAACAAGTTTGAGATGACCCCCGATTTTTATTCTGAAGGCGTAAATATCGGGGGTCATCTCAAACTTTTTTGTTTTCCAAGTGTGAAAAGCAATGACCTGTGGTTGCCTCGATCCCCTAACAAAATGACGATAACCCTGAAGCACCATCCCTATGATATCAGACTGCAGAGAGACCGCCGTCATGCATGCGTACCTGTCGCACTTCCTACCTCCGGTTTGTTCGAGTTGTCGACCATTGTCGGTCCTGTTGAACCGTCGTCGATTTCAATCTCATCATACATCCGGGGCCTTCTTTTGGGCTTCAGGTCCTTCTCATCTATTTCGTCATAGGGGTGCACGCGCTCCTCCTTTTTGGGTTCAGCTGAAACGAAATAGGATTGATATCATATAACATTTCAGTTTGATTTGATTTGTCACATTTTGAGGATGTGTCGACTGCCAGGTGACTGATGTTATTACTTGACTCGGTAGTCTACTAGACTGACTTTTTACTCAACACGCTTACACATAGAGTAGACATGGGGACACATAGGGATAAAGAGGGATTAGAGGGATACTGAGGGACACAGCGGGACAGAGAGGGACACAGAGGGACATAGAGTAGGCTAAACGCCGCCTATGGCTAGGTTTCTCGACATTCAAACCTGTTTGGTCAAATACTGTCCATCCATACACAAAAAGACGAGAAGAATACGAAAAAGCAGAATTCAACCTCTCAAACTTTTCGAAGCATGCATTTTGAATTTTATAATACGAAATATAAATATAATACGGTAGATCGTCAAGTTGTGAAAGACATCCCTCGCTGGTCTCTTATCAAACAAATGCTAATGCGCATCAGAAATTCAAGTGAATACTCATTCTGCGCATGACACTGCCTGGTGACATACAGGAAGTGCTGGACAACCCCTGGGTTCCTGTGTGAATCTACATTCAAGAGCGAGCTTCCTTTGTACAACTCAATGTGTCTCATATGCATTTAACCACAAAGAGCAAAGGCCAGCAACCAGGGCCGTGTTCAAGAGAGGTTTCAAAGTAATCGCTTAATAAACGCGATTGCTCAATGTAGAGCTACGAAGCTAGGCGAGCAAACTTCGATTTTGCATCTCAAGAGAGATTGAGCGCTACTTGAGCGCTACTTGAGCGCTACATTGAGCGATCAATGAGCTATTATAAGCGCTCGCTGTTATGGAACGAAGCGCAGATGACTGGAAATGGGTGCCCCGTTTGTTTGTTAATAGGTAACATTGTATAATTATATTCAGATAGACACAGTTTGGGGGTGATACGACAGACTACTGGCTGGGACCCTTTGTTCTGACCAATGCCCCCTCTCCCTGCTGGCTACAGGCTTCACTCTCTTAAAGGGAGGGTTCTGTCGCCATATTGGGTTTTTTTGTATTACGTTTTACAATGTTTTAAAACTAAAGACACACACTGCTAGAGTATTCACATAGTAACTCATAACATGTCATAAAACTAATAAAAAAAGTTGCTGTTACGATGTAGCGAAGTTTTTCCCACTCGCAGCGCCGATGAATGGCTTCAGTTCTCATTGTTTTTATTTTTCAACAAATGAGCACTTGTGCTTATCAAGTTGTGAAAAATAAATTCATCAAAGTATTACCTTCACTAGTATCTTTCAACTTTACTGTGTTTAAATCATGTATTAATAACACATATATGTGTAAACAGGAGTATCCTCTCGAATTTCGTTTCCACAAAAAATACCCCGATAGAACCCTCCTCTTAAGCTCCGTTTACTCTGTGCGACTTGTAGTTACAACTTGTAGCATCCACCTATGTCTCCACACAATTTGTAGGGGTGTAACAATACATCGAACTATCGATGCATCGCAATAGTTGGCTTGGCAATAGTACTATATCGATAGTATATTTACAAAAACACTATCGCTATCGCAATATTAAGGTTTACTATCGATACTATCGAAACTATTGAATTTCCCTTAATTACGAATGATTTACACAAGCCTCGCTGCATTTAATTCAAAATTTTTCATTTTAGAATGTCAACAGGGAAGAACTAGAGATAGGAAATAGCAAAATGACAAAAAGTCTTTTCATTTATCATTTCTTTACTGATTTTGGTTCCATAGTCCTTGCATCAATTAAACATTTCTACTGGAAGCTATAAGAAATCTAGCTGATTATTGCGTATTTGTACCAAAAAAATCTATCGCAATAGTTATTGCAATAGTGATTAACACTAGTCTATCGCCATTGCAATAGTAAGTGCATGGCAATAGACTATCGCTATCGCAATAGTCTCTTTGGGTCAATAGTCATCCCTAACAATTTGCATGTTCTTCGACTGAGAAGTAGACGCGACATGGCTGTTCTCACATGGAAGTTGGTTCTACAAGTCGTACCTGCAAATCGTACCGTGAAAACAGGCCTCTAGCATCCCCTACTGTTCGAAGATTCAACACATGATATATAGTGTAATTGGGCTGATGAGTGAGTGTTTCCTGGTGATATCATTCACAAGTGTTGTATATATCGGTCTGTGTGGCAAGTGTCCAGTGTCTGTGTGGCAAGTGTTCAGTGTCTGTGTGGCAAGTGTCCAGTGTCTGTGTCTAACAGGGAAGTCGTCCTCGCATGCGTGTATATTTAGCATTGGAACAAGGTTAAAACTAGAATAGCGTTTGCGGGACACCGCAAAAGCAGAGCAGCTCCGAAACTTTGGGTCTCGCCTTTCCCTGTTCCGCCTTCTCCTCAACATAAATAAAAAGGGAATTTCTTTTGACAATTTTTTTTTCATTATTCAAGTTATTCTAACAAGTTGAATCATCACTGGGGTCACTTTTTACAACTTTGTTCTTAAAACCTATTTCTGATTTCAAAATTGGATCAACAGATTAACACGGCCTTAACCAATATCTCATGACCTTGAACTTTGACCTTCAAGGTCACACCATCAATGAATTCTTTTCATTGTGTATAACAATCAGGCAATGACTCAAAGTGTTCATTGTTAGCATAAGGCATATTCACAATAGCACGCTTAATTTGTGAACTTGCTGTGACCTTGACCTTTGAAAGATTTTAGCAAAAACGTTTTCAAATCTTGGTCTTTCTCCAAAGTTGATATATACCAAGTAAGGGTCTGATAGCACAGAAGTTGTTGAAGTTATCGTGTTTACAAGGATTTTTGTAGTGATTTCAGAACTCATGACCTTTACCTTTGACCTTGAATGTGAACATGTCAAAATCATTCCTGAGATTTATAAGAAAGAAGCTACATATATGAGATGTTGATACCTTCATGGAAAAAAGTTATTTAGTGATTTCAGAACTGGTGACCTTGACCCTATCTCATGACCTTGACCTTTAAAATTCAAGGTCACACAATCAGTGATCACTTTTCATTGTGTATAACAATCATGTAATGATTCAAAGTGATAATAGTTGAAATAAGACATTTCGCAAAAGCATGTTTAAGTCTTGCCCTCGCTGTGACCTTGACCTTTGACGGATGTTAACGAAAACCTTATCAAATCTTGGCCTTTATCCATAGTTGATATACACAAAATAAGAGCCTGATAGCACAAATATTTTTTAAGTTATCATGTTTACATGGATTTCTTTAGCGATTTCAGAACTTGTGACCTTGACCTTTGACCTTGAATGTGAAGATGTCAAAATCATCCACCAGGTTTATAAGAAAGAAGCTATGTATATGAGGTGTTAATACCTTCTTGGGAAAAGGTTATTTAGTAATTTTAGCAAGGTCAGAACTGGTGACCTTGACCATATTTCGTGACCTTGACATTTTAAATTCAAGGTCATACAATCAGTGATCACTTTTCATTGTGTATAACAATCATGCAATGATTAAAAGTGTTAATAGTTGAAATAAGACATTTTCGCAAAAGCATGCTTAAGTTGTGCCCTCGCTGTGACCTTGACCTTTGATGGATGTTAGCGAAAACCTTTTCAAATCTTGGCCTTTCTCCATAGTTGATGTACACCAAATAAGAGCCTGATAGTACAAATATTTTTCAAGTTATCGTGTTTACAAGGATTTTTTTAGCGATTTCAGAACTCGTGACCTTGACCTTTGACCTTAAAAATAAACATGTCAAAAAAATTCCCCAGGGGCATAAGTAAGAAGTTATGTGTATGAGTTCTCAAAACCTTTTAGGAAAAAAGTTATAGCGAATACAAAACGCGCGTGCGGCGGCGGCGGCGGCGGCGGCGACGGAAACTGCACAAAAACTGATAGCAGCTCCGACTAAGTCGGAGCTGCTAATAAGCATACATATCATTTTAGAGCGAATCAAACACATTTTAAATGTACAGCATCCTGTATATGCTATACGTGTATTTCAATATGGGTTTGTACCGAAATGGTTGTATTTTCGTTATTTTTTATGACTCCGTGAATGTAAAAAGAATTCCCTTTGGCGTAATAAAGTACTATTCTATTCTATCTTTTATCTGAGAGATATGTTTTCAAGCTGTTCTGGTAATTATAATTCTGCTTTTCAAAGTGTGCAATTGTAAATATTGCGAAGCATGATCAGATGTGTTACTGAAGTAGTTCTATAGTATAAGGTATCGGAAAGTTTTTGAAAGTAGGGAAAAATACTTGTAATAATATGGTTCTTGGTGAATGTGGCAGATTCCCTCTTCAACTTACTTTTACTGAATAAAATGTATGTCTGTCTGTCTGGTATCGGAAACTTGAAAAAAAACGTTTGGGAAATATTGTCAGTTTTCAACCCGATTATCAAAGCAGTTTCCAGTCAATCCGTTGCTGCAATGGAACAGACCGCGATAGTGAACGTCCAGTAATTATTATATGTAACTCACTGAGTCTACCGTATTTCTATATCTACTCTCTCCTTTTGACAAAGTCAGCACTAGCTGTCTTCATTACTTTGGAGAATTCCACGTGCTTTACATTAAAGGTGCATCCATTGTGTTTCATAACATTTTATTTGGCTTTTAAGGGACACCGCGTCGATAATAAAATCAGATCATGTGTATCTACCTATGCTGATTAACATGTCTGCTAACAAGTCACAGACACCGAATTTCAGACAATTGGTCATAAAAAAAACTACTGCATGTAGACAGTGAAGTGAAGCGTAACTCGTTAGCAGACACCCTAATCAGCTGAGTGAGATAAAGATGAGACTCCTTTTTTGTCCACGACGCAGTGTCCCTTTAATTCGATCAAACTCACCATATGTGATGTTTACAATACAAATAAATTCACTCAGTTTGCATATTCATCCCCAATAGCCAAATATATCATAATTACTAGTTTCAAATTAAAATCGTGTAAAATCATTATGCATGTGCAGAAACCGAAACTGCACGTCCCATTTACATGCATAGTAGTTATATGACCCATTAAACATTGTCAAACCAAATTTGACATTTTGTCTGTTATGAATATTAAAATTCCCAAATTACGGTTGACTCACTGGTGCGCGTCAATCGTGATGCCTTGTCCGGTTTTCGATCAGAAATCACTACTTTTACCTTCATATCGTCAATATACTAAGTCAACTATCATCAATATAGTAGTTTTTGGTAACAGCCGGTACTTCTCGATAAAGTAACACCATTTATAACGTATAATATGTGACCCCTTTCAACACAATGGATGTACCTTTAACACGACTGCGGAAAGCAAGTCGCTCGAAAATAAAACGTTTGAAGTTAAGCATTGAAGGTTAGGCAACAAACAAGTCAGAGAATTGGTGCAATTTTGAGATTAATGAGATGTAAGTCTATGCAGCATTTCCATTGTATTGATGTACCTAATCAAAATGGCACACTTGAACATTGCATAAAACTGGCCTTTCTCCATAGTTGATGTACACCAAATAAGAGCCTGATAGTACAAATATTTTTCAAGTTATCGTGTTTACAAGGATTTTTTTTAGCGATTTCAGAACTCGTGACCTTGACCTTTGACCTTAAAAATAAACATGTCAAAAAAATTCCCCAGGGGCATAAGTAAGAAGTTATGTGTATGAGTTCTCAAAACCTTTTAGGAAAAAAATTATAGCGAATACAAAACGCGCGTGCGGCGGCGGCGGCGGCGGCGGCGGCGGCGGCGACGGAAACTGCACAAAAACTGATAGCAGCTCCGACTAAGTCGGAGCTGCTAATAAGCATACATATCATTTTAGAGCGAATCAAACACATTTTAAATGTACAGCATCCTTTATATGCTATACGTGTATTTCAATATGGGTTTGTACCGAAATGGTTGTATTTTCGTTATTTTTTATGACTCCGTGAATGTAAAAAGAATTCCCTTTGGCGTAATAAAGTACTATTCTATTCTATCTTTTATCTGAGAGATATGTTTTCAAGCTGTTCTGGTAATTATAATTCTGCTTTTCAAAGTGTGCAATTGTAAATATTGCGAAGCATGATCAGATGTGTTACTGAAGTAGTTCTATAGTATAAGGTATCGGAAAGTTTTTGAAAGTAGGGAAAAATACTTGTAATAATATGGTTCTTGGTGAATGTGGCAGATTCCCTCTTCAACTTACTTTTACTGAATAAAATGTATGTCTGTCTGTCTGGTATCGGAAACTTGAAAAAAAACGTTTGGGAAATATTGTCAGTTTTCAACCCGATTATCAAAGCAGTTTCCAGTCAATCCGTTGCTGCAATGGAACAGACCGCGATAGTGAACGTCCAGTAATTATTATATGTAACTCACTGAGTCTACCGTATTTCTATATCTACTCTCTCCTTTTGACAAAGTCAGCACTAGCTGTCTTCATTACTTTGGAGAATTCCACGTGCTTTACATTAAAGGTGCATCCATTGTGTTTCATAACATTTTATTTGGCTTTTAAGGGACACCGCGTCGATAATAAAATCAGATCATGTGTATCTACCTATGCTGATTAACATGTCTGCTAACAAGTCACAGACACCGAATTTCAGACAATTGGTCATAAAAAAAACTACTGCATGTAGACAGTGAAGTGAAGCGTAACTCGTTAGCAGACACCCTAATCAGCTGAGTGAGATAAAGATGAGACTCCTTTTTTGTCCACGACGCAGTGTCCCTTTAATTCGATCAAACTCACCATATGTGATGTTTACAATACAAATAAATTCACTCAGTTTGCATATTCATCCCCAATAGCCAAATATATCATAATTACTAGTTTCAAATTAAAATCGTGTAAAATCATTATGCATGTGCAGAAACCGAAACTGCACGTCCCATTTACATGCATAGTAGTTATATGACCCATTAAACATTGTCAAACCAAATTTGACATTTTGTCTGTTATGAATATTAAAATTCCCAAATTACGGTTGACTCACTGGTGCGCGTCAATCGTGATGCCTTGTCCGGTTTTCGATCAGAAATCACTACTTTTACCTTCATATCGTCAATATACTAAGTCAACTATCATCAATATAGTAGTTTTTGGTAACAGCCGGTACTTCTCGATAAAGTAACACCATTTATAACGTATAATATGTGACCCCTTTCAACACAATGGATGTACCTTTAACACGACTGCGGAAAGCAAGTCGCTCGAAAATAAAACGTTTGAAGTTAAGCATTGAAGGTTAGGCAACAAACAAGTCAGAGAATTGGTGCAATTTTGAGATTAATGAGATGTAAGTCTATGCAGCATTTCCATTGTATTGATGTACCTAATCAAAATGGCACACTTGAACATTGCATAAAACTGGCCTTTCTCCATAGTTGATGTACACCAAATAAGAGCCTGATAGTACAAATATTTTTCAAGTTATCGTGTTTACAAGGATTTTTTTTAGCGATTTCAGAACTCGTGACCTTGACCTTTGACCTTAAAAATAAACATGTCAAAAAAATTCCCCAGGGGCATAAGTAAGAAGTTATGTGTATGAGTTCTCAAAACCTTTTAGGAAAAAAATTATAGCGAATACAAAACGCGCGTGCGGCGGCGGCGGCGGCGGCGGCGGCGGCGGCGACGGAAACTGCACAAAAACTGATAGCAGCTCCGACTAAGTCGGAGCTGCTAATAAGCATACATATCATTTTAGAGCGAATCAAACACATTTTAAATGTACAGCATCCTTTATATGCTATACGTGTATTTCAATATGGGTTTGTACCGAAATGGTTGTATTTTCGTTATTTTTTATGACTCCGTGAATGTAAAAAGAATTCCCTTTGGCGTAATAAAGTACTATTCTATTCTATCTTTTATCTGAGAGATATGTTTTCAAGCTGTTCTGGTAATTATAATTCTGCTTTTCAAAGTGTGCAATTGTAAATATTGCGAAGCATGATCAGATGTGTTACTGAAGTAGTTCTATAGTATAAGGTATCGGAAAGTTTTTGAAAGTAGGGAAAAATACTTGTAATAATATGGTTCTTGGTGAATGTGGCAGATTCCCTCTTCAACTTACTTTTACTGAATAAAATGTATGTCTGTCTGTCTGGTATCGGAAACTTGAAAAAAAACGTTTGGGAAATATTGTCAGTTTTCAACCCGATTATCAAAGCAGTTTCCAGTCAATCCGTTGCTGCAATGGAACAGACCGCGATAGTGAACGTCCAGTAATTATTATATGTAACTCACTGAGTCTACCGTATTTCTATATCTACTCTCTCCTTTTGACAAAGTCAGCACTAGCTGTCTTCATTACTTTGGAGAATTCCACGTGCTTTACATTAAAGGTGCATCCATTGTGTTTCATAACATTTTATTTGGCTTTTAAGGGACACCGCGTCGATAATAAAATCAGATCATGTGTATCTACCTATGCTGATTAACATGTCTGCTAACAAGTCACAGACACCGAATTTCAGACAATTGGTCATAAAAAAACTACTGCATGTAGACAGTGAAGTGAAGCGTAACTCGTTAGCAGACACCCTAATCAGCTGAGTGAGATAAAGATGAGACTCCTTTTTTGTCCACGACGCAGTGTCCCTTTAATTCGATCAAACTCACCATATGTGATGTTTACAATACAAATAAATTCACTCAGTTTGCATATTCATCCCCAATAGCCAAATATATCATAATTACTAGTTTCAAATTAAAATCGTGTAAAATCATTATGCATGTGCAGAAACCGAAACTGCACGTCCCATTTACATACACAGTAGTTATATGACCCATTAAACATATCAAACCAAATTTGTCATGTTGTCTGTTATGAATAAAATTCCCAAATTACGGTTGACTCATTGGTGCACGTCAATCGTGATGCCTTGTCCGGTTTTCGATCAGAAATCACTACTTTTACCTTCATATCGTCAATATACTAAGTCGACTATCATCAAAATGGTAGTTTTCGGTAACAGTCGGTACTTTTCGGTAAAGTAAAACCATTTATAACGTATAATATGTGACCCCGTACAACACAGTGGATGTACCTTTAACACGACTGCGGAAAGCAAGTCGCTCGAAAATAAAACGTTTGAAGTTAAACATTGAAGGTTAGGCAACAAACAAGTCAGAGAATTGGTGCAATTTTGAGATTAATGAGATGTAAGTATATGCAGCATTTCCATTGTATTGATGTACCTAATCAAAATGGCACACTTGAACATTGCATAAAACTTTTCTTTTACATCTATGTATATTTCAGATCATCGTTTTGAACCCGATACCGTTTCGGAAAATGCTTCCTATGCCAAAGTCCTACTAGCATGGCGCCATGGTTTCCTGGGCTAGGTATGCAGCGCAGCGTAACTGGCCCAGGAAACCGAGATGGTCGCACGATCCAAACATATGACCTCATATGGAAACTCTTATCACGGTGGGTCCACGAAGGGTTCATGGCATATCTATATATGATAACTTGGAACAATTGATGGCTACCTTCAGCCAGTTAAAGGGACAGTAGCACGTTTTCCCCGTGAAATAAGTCGATGAAATGTAATTGAAAAATAATCTCACCAATAGTAAAACACCCTTCCCTCTTCGGAAAATCAATCTAAAAAAATGCGTGTACATAAAGCCATGGGAATCGTTTTTTGTCATTCGAAATTATAAATTGGGTTCACAATAAGATATTTTACCCTCTAAAGTAAATATAAATGACATAAACTATCATTATAAATGGGAAATTTGAAAAAATAAAATTTGCAAAAAAAACGTGCTACTGCCCCTTTAAGCTATGCATGTATAGCACAGCTTACAGGAGGAAATATAATAATCATACAAGGGAATGGATCAAATTATATTTTACAATCATTTCTAGTTTGTTTTTCATTTAAGTTGTTTTACAATTTTTAATCTAATGGTTTAATGTGCATTTTTTTCAAATCTTTTGCTTTCGAAAGTCTACGATTTCACCGCCCAAACTGTCACGGCATCAACTGGTATGTGTATACAGACTGTATATTCGGTCTAAAAATCACCTATACATCCATCAGAAATAAACTTTCACAATACAGTCGATATTTTCTCATGTAACGTGGGAAGAAAATACGTAAGAAGTATTTATGGGGAGAGAATGTCAGAAGTATATTATTAAGGAAAACGCTATTACCCACGAGGTCTACTTTGCATACATTAACTTGACTTCCGCGAACATGGAAACAACAAAGGACAAACTTCGTGTTTTATATACTGGAGTCTACACCTCAGTGGGTTTCGATTAATTTAATATTTTAATAGAAATGAGATGTATTTCATTATGGCATGATAAATAACACTTTTCAGCAGTAGTTTGAATGAATTACATTGGTGACATTGGTTACGTTTTAGTTAGAATATCTTTGTTTAATGTAGACAGGAGAGAAATGAAATTTCCACCAACATAACACCTATAGTAATGTTGTAAATGTACGCGAATGAGGCACAATTATTGATTGTCACATAGAATCTATCTTATATGTCGATGAACAGTTGTGTTTTATCAAAAATATTTTTGGAAAAACTCATAAACTCAAAATATCCTTTTTTCCAACTTTGCTTTTGTTATATCACTACCTCAACAGGATGCCGTACTACAAAACACGTGTAAAGTTACAATCTTTTAACATTAACATTTTACATAGATAACTATCACCTAATTAGGACATTAGTAACTCCTAATCAGGAGTTAGTATCCCCTAATTAGGAGTAAGTATCTCCTAATTATAAGGAGTTAGTATCACCTAATTAGGAAATAATAACTCCTAATTAGGAGATACTAACTCCTAATTAGGACTTAGTTATTTCCTAATTAGGACTTAGTTATGTCCTAATTAGGCGATAACTAAGTCCTAATTAGGAGATAACTAAGTCCTATTTAGGAGATAAAAAAATGCTCACTGTGGCACTAGGATGCTTCCGTAGTTACAATCGATTGTAGTCGTACAATCGAGTGTAAGTGTTGAGGAAGAGGGTCCAGCACATTATTATTATACAATTAAAACTCGACAAACAGAATAAAATAACTTGATATAAATTATGAAATTGATAATATTATTTCAATCGCAACAAATCATTGATCATATAATGAATTGCTGTAACTGTTTTTAGCCAAGGCAAGTATTTGTTATATTATTTAGTGGTAAAGTTGACTGTTCTATATAGTGCGTATTGGGGGCTTACGAGGACTTGAAAGTGATTAAGAATTACGAACGAATTAACTCATTAGTGCATTGGCCAATTAAGTGACTGGTCTGCGTCTTAAAAGTCGCAGTTCAAGTCCCGTTTGCGTCACACCAATATCGGGAGTTCCTACTCAACAATAGTAAACTTTGTATGTATATATATAACGACGCATTAACCAACTGATGATTGATGTACATCGGCGACTCGTGAATTTGAACACTGATGTAGACTAGAGGCCTGTACACTGTATACATTGCTAATTTCATTCGACAACAGCGAGACAACAATCATTATTCGTAAACATAAAATATTACCAATATCATAATGGTAACCAGGTTACACATCCCCTACCTTGTTTTTTTCTCTTCCTAAAACATCCCAGTAACGTTTCCCTCAGTGTACGCGGCATGTTGTCTAAACAACACTGAACAGTCTCACTACGCTCAATTACTTCCGGGTCGCGTGCAGCGTGACCTCGCGTAACCTTGCGCTCGCCACGGGCCAGCCTCGGACAAGTAGGTGAGAAATACACCTGAACGTTATGGTGATATTCACCACCTAATGCTTCCGGGCTGCCTGTCCGAGCTACCCCCAGGCTGTCGGCCGGACAGATTATTATCGAGTTATTTCAAGCTTTTGAGGACAGTTGTGAATTACGTCACTAATTGATACACGGAATTCATTAAAGAGACATGATCATTCTAGACGGCAGGTACTGTCGAACTAATCCCAAATTTGAATAACTGAATGCCTTTATTGCAAGATTTATCAGAACATTTCTCAACTCCTTAAATTATTATATTGGTTATCTATATAAGAGAAACGTTAATGAACTCTAGGATATCTACTACAAGCACATGTATGTCTACGCAAATCCGTTAAATATGATCCTGAAAAATGCGAATGTGACGGGCAGCTTCTCTCGTCTTCAGCAGGGTGAGGATTAAATAAATAGTACCGGAAATGTAAGATTATTCCATATAGCCATGTTCCTACAGCAACATCATATGTCACAACTGGGCCATGTTCAAGAAAGGTTTCAAAGTAATCGCTAATTAGCGATTACTTTTAAACCTCTCTTGAACGCGATTGCTCAATGTAGCGCTACGTAGCAAGGCGAGCAAACATCGAGGAATTGCACCGTGTCGTTCAGGAGAGAATGAGCGCTACTTGGGCGCTACATTGAGCGATCAATGAGCAATTATAAGCGCTCGCTGTCATGGAACGGAGCCCATATATCTTTCTAATTGGTAGCTTCCGGTTGTATTGCCCATAGCAATTTAAAGTAAACATTCATCAGAAGGATATGCATATTGAAGATCTCTACTGCTCATTCTGCCACTCACAACTAATTGAAGATGAAAAACATGTATTCTTTCCCTGTAACCAGTACCAACAACACCGTGATCGATATATCATCAAACTAAGAAAAGTGTACAAAGGCCCGCTCTCACTCAAAACATCCGCGTATTCATCACTGCAGTTTTCATACACCAAATATTTAAAAAGTTAATTAATTAAAATTACCACTGTCCATTTATATTGTATATCATGTAACTGTATTTTGGGCCATTAGGCTGACATTACAAATATAAAATGTCTGTCTGTCTGTCTGTCTGGTTCCATCAGGGTATTTATATTCGCAAGGCTATCTGAATACCTGATTGCCCATTCTCTTTCCACATAGTTTATTACCTTCATATTTTCGATTCTAACCTCTGCCTGCTACGGCGAACTTCTCGTTTCTAACGAAAACCTCTCGCGGCCAAAAACGATACTACATATTATGTTATATCTCTGCTTTTTATCCAATGAAATCATATTTTACATCGTTAATATCGACCGAGTTATTTCAAAGATCTTACCAGCAATCCCAGAAACGTTTCTAAAGCGTTTCTTGAACGTTTATTTAAAGTTTGTTTGTGGATTTTTTGTGGAAATTTTTTTCAGAAATGTTTTATAAACGTTTTATGAACGTTTTGTGGAAACGTTTTGCTTGGAAACTTTCAGGAAACGATTTTAAAACGTTTTGTGTTTGATGGGTTACCATTTGAATGTAAATGATATATCTAATTAGCATGTGTCCTTCACATATGTCTGATGTAAATAATACATATAAACTATTTTCAGTTTTGTTTTTGATTTGGTCTTCTTTATTTATCAGCATGTTTATGGTCAATTGTTTTCACAATAGCATCCATTGAGGAAACACATTAAATGAGAAAAGGTTAAACCTACGGGTCCAGTTTCCAAAATAGAACTACGAAGTGTCATGAAAAAATGTCACCTGTACAACGAAACCGTAATATTCTTAAACAATGCACATCTGTATAAATCTGTATAGATCTTCGTGGTTAAAATTTACCCTTTAGAATTTACTGTATCTATATTATAGTTACTCATTTTTTATTGTGCACATTTTATCCTGATATAATTGTCTCTCATAATTCCTTTTGAAATGGCTTAACTTATTTATTCTGATGTTTCATCATGAAAATTTACATATATTCTATTTTTGTAACATATTGAGACGAGACTTGAATAACAAATTGTCTGTCTGTCCCTGTATCTATGTCAGTGTAACGAGAGTTTGCATCGAGTCGTTACATCCTTGTTTATGTTGGGCGGTATCACCCTCCCCTGCCGCATACAGTCGTTATAATATTTATATAGTACCATTCTATCTCGACACGGCCTCTACATCGCGCGTCTATACAATAGAAACTCATTGTAAGGACCTGTAGTTCGTGTGCAGATATCACCAAAGCCGCGGGAAGTTGATCTAGTATTTGGGCATTGTCATGAGTCATTGCGGTGAACGTACTTAATTGTTATAAGAGCATAACGAGTTCCTTTTGCCGTTGCGTCGTTACATCCTTGTTTAATAATAGCATCCTTACACTGATGTTATATAAACAGACAATACAAGAAGAATACGTTAATAACATATTTAGAAACGAGTGAGTGGTGAGGTATTGGACGAGCGAAAGCGAGTTAGGTACCGAACCACCCACGAGTTTCATAAAGTTGTGACGTCATATTTTAATCATTAAGCCGCCACATTATCATTTCCCAAACTGCCTACACTATTTTGTGTAGGCAGAGTGGGATGTAGGCAGATTGGGACTGTAGGCAGTATGAGACCTAACCATTTGGAAAGAACGCGATGTAATTACACAATGTGTAATAACATTGTAGATTTAACAAACAGCGACATCTTCACCGGTAGAGTACTGAGTGGTATTCTGTCCCCACTTGACCATTAGGATTTGGTTAACACAAATACATATACTAAAGCATCCTCGGTTACCCATGGTTTTATATATGCTCCGTTACTCTCCACTATATCACCCATGGGAAACCTTATCAGGAGAATCTGTACTCAAATTACCCACCCTTGGCCGGCGTGACGAAGTCAGTAACCAAAGAAAATGCTCAATGGGATAAGACGGAAATGGCCAAAGGGAGATAACCGGTGACGGATAGCTAACACAATGACCTCGCTTGCTTTGAAACGAAGTGATATGAATTGTCATTGGCTCGCAGGTCCAAGCTGCGTAGCAGTTTGATTGGCTCACGCCGGCCAAGGGCAGGTAATTTGAGTACAGATTTTTCTGATAAGGTTTCCCATGGGTGAAAAAGCGGAGAGTAACGGAGCATATATAATACCATGGTAACCGAGGATGATACTATAGATGATTGTGAAACTCCAATACTACTCATAATATATTAGTAGAGTGTATACTTCGAATGCAGAAATCGCCTATACCGTATGAAGTCTATATAGTATTTGGTCACAGGTTTAGGCAATATGACTGTTACAGGAACCATTTTAACAAATATACATTTTTTGTTGTTGATTGGCTTGTATCTACAAATACATAAATTTCTTTACATGTTTCGATGATTACAAGAATACTGTAGCAAATGAAACAACACATATAAACCTTATCTACCCGTCTAGGACAGGGAAATCACAAGTAATACATACATGTATGTTGCTTTAAAGGGGCAGTAGCACGTTTTTTGAAAAAATTATCTTTTCAAATTTTCCATTTATAATGATAGTTTATGTCATTTATATTTACTTCAGAGGGTAAAAGATCTTATTACACATACCAATTATGCGTAGTGGTAATAACGGTGTTGCGTATAAAGCAAAACTTGCATGGTAGCCATTTTATTGTGAACACATTTTATAATTTCGAATGACAAAAAACGTTTCCCATGGCTTTGCGGAACCATGTACATTAATTTTTAACTTGATTTTCCGAAGAGAGAAGGGTATTTTACTTTTGGTGACATTATTTTTCAAATACATTTCATCGACCTATATGAGCGAACAAACGTGCTACTGCCCCTTTAAAAAAGTGTCAGGTGAAAACTAATCAACGAAAATAGGAAAAAAGTCTGCACAATGAGACCCCGTTTATCCAGACACGTTAGATCTTTCGCAAATCGCCCGAATAATTATATATGTTCTAATTAAATATTAGGGTAAAAAATCACATTTTAGAATCTTCATATTGTTTGTCTCCTCTTCGTCAAAAGATCATGATTTTAATTGGTGGAAGATAAAATATCTAAAACTATTTTTACTGATTGATTGATTATGTGTCCGCTTTTGACATTTTCACGAACGTCTAATTTAACAAATTCAGGACATTTTTTTCTATTCCATAACGTTTTGGAATGTAATGAATTAACCGCTTCAGGGGGTGTCCAACAAATCAGCCTATTGGTCCATGTCATGAATCGAACTTTAGCTCATAGAAAGACCATAAAAAGTGAAAAATCTAAGGAAAATATTTACTTTATCTGAGTATTTATTGCTAAAATATTGATAAAAATATTTACATTATCCACGCAAAGCTGGCATTGTTCGATTATTTCACGACGCTCTGGTCAGTAGATTAAAAGTAAAATTCATAGTTGTTTTGGCAGTCAGCTGTCACCCGTTAGAAAGTATAAATATTTATATAGTTAATAGCTAAGGGTCTAAAGCAACATGTGTCCATTTATATAGTAACAGTTCAATAACAGCGAGCGCTTAAATTGCTCATTGATCGCTTAATGTAGCGCTCGAGTAGCGCTCAAGTAGCGCTCAAGTAGCGCTCACTCTCTCTTGAATGATACAGTGCAAATTCCTCGAAGTTTGCTCGCTTTGCTACGTAGCGCTACATTGAGCAATCGCGTTCAAGAGAGGTTTAGCGATTACTTTGAAACCTATCTTGAACACGGCCCAGGGCTCTGTTTCATACCATCCATAACAGCGAGCGCTTAATAATCGCTCATTGAGCGCTACATTAAACCTCTCTTGAACGCGATTGCTCAATGTAGCGCTACGTAGCACTGTGTCGTTCAAGAGAGAAGAAGCGCTCATTGAGCGCTACATTGAGCGATCAATGAGCGCTAAGAAGCGCTTCATTTTGTTGAACCGCATGCTGGTTACTTTCTATTAGGGACATAGGAGGGAGCATAAGCCACCGCCTGTGTTTTATTGCCGTGGGTATCTTATGTACACTAACATGGTATCATCTATATATAGGGATCGATATGTCATGTTACAGAGTGATAGGATGGGACTATAAGGAAATGAGTAAGGTACAAGGAATATTTGCGTTCAGATATATCTGATATCCCTCCCTCCACCCTTTCTGTGCAATAGATAGCGTATCTGGAGAGTTGAGAGATAAACACGGAAGTGAGACAGAAATATAGATAGATAAAATAGCAACACAGAAACATACAGACATAGAGATGAATTTAAGATATAGTCATCTAGTCGAGATATTGAATTCACTCTGTTTTTAAATGCCCACGTGCACAGTAAGCTGTAGACTATATATTATAAATCCCTACTAAATGTATCTTATAAAATAGCACCAGCAACAATTGCCAATAGAAAAAGAAAGTACTTCCTAAAATAATAAACGAAGACCAACGAGGTTTTATGGCAAATAGATATATCGGAGAATGCACAAGACAGATTTATGACATCATGGAATATGCAGAGTGTTTGGAAATACCGGGTTTACTCCTGCTCAGTAGACATTTACACGAAAGGTTCTTGATCTTTTCAATTTTGGCCCTGCTATTAAATCCTCGATGGGTACTTTTTATAAAAAATATCAACTCTAGTCTTCTTGTAAATGGTTTCTCATCGGGATTCTTCGAAATTATCCGCGGGTGTAGACAAGGAGATCCACTTTCGTCATATTTATTTATTTTATGTGCTGAAATTCTGGAAATCATGATCCGTAATAATAAAAATATAAACGGAATTAAAATAGGTGACAGTGAGTACCTCGTAACTCAATTCGCAGACGATACTTCTTTGACACTTGATGGATCTGAAACGTGTCTAAAAGCGACACAACAAACATTAACTCAATACGCCTCTTTCTCGGGACTAAAAATAAATGCAAGTAAAACTTAAGTTATCTGGATAGGTTCTAAAAATTCGAAAAAGACACTGTGCAAAGACTACACATTAGACTAATCTAAAGCAGAATTTACAATCCTTGGCATAACATTCACAAATAACTTGGCAGAAATGGTAGAGACAAATTATAAAGATAAACTAAAACAAATAAAGATCATCATAAACCAGTGGCTGTGAAAAGATCTTACTCCACTTGGTAGGACGACCGTTTTAAAAATCCTTTTCCTGCCTAAATTAAACCAGATATTTACAATACTTCCAAATCCTAATGAAAGACTTTGTTTTGCCTTTATTTGGAAAGGGAAACCAGATAAAATTAAACGTAAAATAGTAACTAGTAATTATAATGAAGGTGGTTTTAGAGCACCCGATATAAGAAATACAATATGTTCTCAGAAAATAAGTTGGGTGAAACGACTCTTCAATTCGGACAATTGTTCTAAATTGAAGAAACTGTTTCATAAAAACGTATCCCCAACACACAGTAACTTTTATCAATACAGCGCAGAAGAAGTGATGAAGCATGTTTGTAATCCAAGAACAAACGATTTTTGGAAAGACGTTTTAAAAGCATGGGGAAGTTTCATGACCCAAAAGGGGAAAATTGACGCAAGCTGATGTCCTGTCTCAGCCGATATGGAATAATGATAATATCAGAATTAACAATAAGGTGATTCATTATAAGCAAATGTCAAAATCAGGTATCTATCTGATAAATGATATAATCGATAGTGACGCTAACTTTTATAACTACACAGAATTAGTTAACAGGTACGAATGTAAGACAAATTTTCTTGAACATGCTGGTATCATTAATGCAATAAAATCATATTAGTAAAGTCAAACATTAGGATAGAGAAAAAAAATAGATATGCCACTAATACCTTATTTTATTAAAAATATTACTACCAAGAGAAAAGTTTGTCGACTAGTTTATGATATATTACAAGAATCAGAAATTACAGGGGTTAGGTACACATACAGAATGAAATGGGAACGAGATTTAGAATGTCCAATCAACGAAACTGAATGGAAACATATAAAGCAATTGCCTTTTATGTCCATTCTAAGTTAAAAAACAAAATAGTTTCAATATTCAATTCTACATAGAATACTCCCGACAAATGATGTCCTGCATAAGATGAAAATCAAAGATGACAATAAACGTAGCTTCTGTGAGGACGAAATAGAGACCATAAGTCACCTTCTCTTCGATTATCCTACTGTCAAAAATATTTGGAATAAAGTTAAGGAATGGATAGAGACAAACACACAAGCAAACATAAACCTCTCAAAAAGGAACATTTGCCTTGGATATCCTGAATATAGAAATAAAGTAATGAATATGATCATCACAACTGTTAAGTACACATTATTCAAAACAAAGCAAAATGTACTGAAACCAAACATATCCTACATCAAGAATGACATCAAGAAAGCTTACAATATTGACAAATATAACGCACACTCAACTTGCAACTATGCTAAATTCATGACATTCTGGTCAACCTAAAAGATTAATGTTAAACAAATTCTTTTGTTTCTGAAGCTTGATTAGAACTAATGATGATGAGTAAATTGTTATACTCATCTATGTTACCAGCTTCTGCCAAAGTGTTTGTATGCTTTTCGTTGTAAACTAATTTGTATATGTAATGTGCATGTACATGTACCACAAAAAGGAAAACAAATATATACGAGGGGCGTTCAATAAGTGTTGCAAGCGGGGCATTGGTGTTTACATAAACAGTGTCAGCTTATAGCAGGTGTTACTATAGTCAAAACATAACATTGACACATGTCAAAACAATTTCTAGACATAACAATTATTTAGATATAATAGCTGCGCTGACCTAGGGGTCTCCATAATCATGGATTCTCTCAAACATGAACAACGCGCTGTGATCAAGTTCCTTACTAAAGAGGGATGCAAAGCTACAGAAATACATAATCGTATGTGTAATGTGATGGGTAAGGATGCTCCTAACTTTTCAACAGTTTGTCGCTGGTCTCTTCAGTTCAAGCGGGGCAGGGAGTCCTTAGACGATGACCCACGGTCAGGCAGGCCATCTGAAGTCACCCGACCGGAAGTTATTGCCGCTATCGAAAGACGAATTTTAGCTGACCGCCGTGTTAAAGTTTCTGAACTGTCTTTGGAATTCCAGATATCAGTTGGAAGTGTTGAAAAAATAATTCATGACCATCTTGGTATGTCCAAGGTATCTGCAAGATGGGTACCCAGAAACCTCACAGCACAAGATCGCCAGGTAAGAACCGAAAGTTGCATGGAGCTCCTGGATCGGTTTAATGCGGATGAAGCCAGGTTTTTGTCTCTTCTGGTGACAGGTGACGAAACCTGGATCCGCCACTGGGACCCGGAAACTAAACTGGAATCCAAGCAATGGAAGCACCCGAGTTCACCGCCCCCCTGAAGTTTCGCACTCAACCATCAGCTTGCAAGGTTATGGCGACAATCTTTTGGGATGCAAAAGGCATATTATTAATTGATTACTTGCCAACCAAAACTACAATGAATGGTCAATATTATGACAACCTAATGCAAGAATTGCGAAAGACAATTCGACAGAAACGCCGTGGAAAGTTGACACGTGGTGTTCTGATTTTGCATGACAACGCTCCAGTCCACAAGTCAAGAGTTGCACAGGCCGCTATACGTGATTGTGGATTCGAACAGCTTAACCACCCACCCTACAGCCCATACCTAGCCCCCAGTGACTACTTCCTGTTCAGAAACCTGAAATCCGCCCTACGTGGAAGGCACTTCCGGGATGACGAAGACGTCAAAGCTGCCACAGAGGCGTGGTTAGGGGGGCAAACGGAAGACTTCTACAAAAGCGGCATCAAAAAGAGAAATGGAATAAGTGTATTGGGGTGAAGGGTAACTATATTGAAAAATAAAATTAAAAAATTGACTACGCGAGTTGGTTTTATATTGAAGTTGCAACACTTATTGAACGCCCCTCGTATTATAAATCATTACCCTGTAAAATAACCTTCAACCAACTCAGTTTGATTCAATTTTGACTTCAAACATTGAAAATTAATTAATTAAGCGCTCTTTATAAAGCATGTTGTTGTTCTTTTATGAAGCAATTTTTCATCAGAACTGTAATTGTGTTATGAGAAATGTATGTAACCTATATAATATGTGCAAAACTTGTAATATTTGTAATAATTGTAAGTGGGCTGGAGGCCTGGGTTCCATAACAGCGAGCGCTTATAATTTTTTACGCTCATTGATCGAGGTTTGCTCGCTTTGCTACGTAGCGCTACACTGAGCAGTCGCGTTCAAGAGAGGTTTAAAAGCGATTACTCTTAAACCTCTCTTGAACATGGCCCTGATGTACAATAAACATCTTTGACTTTGATACGAGATTTGCACCGTTATATAGACAGCTTAAGCGTCGACAATAGCTAGTTGAACGTTGTCCATTATTGTTAAATTCTAATGGTATACAATAGTCCAAACTCCTGTTCAGTGTACCTAAAGTGAACCTGTCCAGCCACGGAAAAAGAACTTTCACGTATGCTGCAGCAACTGCATGGAACAATCTTCCACCTAATGCCCGACAGTTTCAGACCAATTCTGCGTTTAAAATGCATGTCCGCCAACCTCATCTTTCCGCCAAGCCTTCCTCTGATCCCTCATCACTGCGCTTTGAGCAGAATATTCAAGTGTGGAAAAGCGCAGTACAAATCAACTATTATTATTATAACACGGATGAGCCTCAGAGTGTTTCTATCAGATTTGCTTCACTGTAAAACAGAAGGATCACCTCTATCTATTGTCATGCAGCTATTAAAAGGAAATAAACACGATCCGTTACACGATGTTTGACGAGATAAGATATTGCTGATAAGATACATCAGTTGAATAACATTATCGAATGACAGTACGTAGGCGAATGGAAGGTCATATACAATTCTTTAAAATGCCAGTGTGATACAAGGCAATACAAGACATGCATACAATACCAAACAAGTTATCATTTGCAGTGAAACATTCTGAATCTCCATACAGATGATTGTAACATTATTATAATATATATATATTATCGTATACCAAAAGCATGTAGGCCTACTGCCATTGCCATCATCACAATGTATGTTTTTTTGTTTTTATTATTATAGATATTTAATTCACGTAATGTTAATTTGCATTGTAGTATTCAAGGCTCTTTGAATTTCCCATCTGGGATAATACAGTTTCACTCTCTCAATGCTTCGATTATAGCTAGGAGTTCGATAACTTGACTATTGTAGAGGACTGCTTATACTTTTACATACTTCTACATACTTCTACATTCTTCTACATACTTCTACATTCTTCTACATATTTCAATATACTGCTACACACTTCTACATACTTCTACATACTTCTACATACTGCTACATACTTCTACATACTTCTACATACGTTACATACTTCTACATACTGCTACATACTTCTACATACTTCTACATACTTTACACACTTCAATATACTGCTACATACTTCTACATACTTATACCTACTTCTACATACTGCTACATACTTCTACATACTGCTACATACTTCTACATACTTCTACATACTTCTACATTCTTCTACATACTTCTACATTCTTCTACATACTTCAATATACTGCTACACACTTCTACATACTTCTACATACTTCTACATACTTCTACATACCTCTACATACTTCTACATACCTCTACACACTTCTACATACTTCAATATACTGCTACATACTTCTACATACTTCTACATACTGCTACATACTTCTACATACTGCTACATACTTCTACATACTTCTACATACTTCTACATATCCTATCAACCATGGTCCTCTGGATCCAGTCGAAGTTAACAGGTTTCGAGACAATTTGCCTGCGGTCAATATCCGAATAATAAATACATGTAGATGCAGGATAACTTCAAGATAACGTGGAAGACGGGAACCAACCCTTAAACTCTCAGACAGATTGGTCCGGGAAGCTACGTCCAGTGTTGGTTGAAGTCAATCCGAACTATTCGCGTACAGCAAACATATTAATAGTTCCTCTGACTTACTGGGTAGAGGTATGAACATCACAACCTGGATAATAACTACTTGTTAAAGCAAGATTTCTCTAGATACTCTGTTCTTGTCTTTCAAGTTTTACCGTTTGGTAATTCTGATAATTTGATCTATTCCTTGATAAAGAATCATGGACACGCATTGCAGCAATACATCATTTTCAAGGAATGTTTAAGGACAAGCAGATTCGGCCTATCTGCACTAAATAAAGAAAACGACACCAGCTCAACATATTATACACTGCACAAATAATACAAAATGTACTTATCTCTTTGATGGTTTTATACATCTTAATGATTTGGAGAAGGTCAGTGTTATTTTGGCCTCCCCAGAGTTATCGTTTTTATCTGCCAAAACCTGTTTTAATATTCTTAAAAACACGCACTGTAAATATGTAAATATCTTAATGTTTATTCCACCTTGTACAATTTTCTACCATGTATTATTTTTATTAATTATTTCTTTTTTATGAAAAGTGTCTCTCGTAATTCCTTAGGGAATGGCTCAACTTTTTAATACTTTGATTTTGTATTTGATGTGTATATATTTCTGTATTATGTTGAGGTGAGAGATAAATAAACTATCCGTCTGTCTGTCTGTCTACAAACGGTGTAATACAAAACCAACAGTGCCAAGTTAGTGCCTTACACTCAGATGAATTGTCAACAAATTTGGGAAACACAACAAGCAAAACAATGACATTTCTCAATTTCATATGCAAATTTTAGGGACATTGACGTCATCTTCGTCACTGTGAGCACTGAATTTCCTAATTTGTCCGAGGTGCATGAGGCGTACATTTTATATAAAACGTACAAGTCGTGCTACAGCATAAGCGTCGTGCTTAAATCACGAGCATGCACGATAAAAGTTTATTTTAAAAAGTCAATACTCGCTCTTTATAACTTCTTAATATTAGTTTTTGATATCGTGGGTAAAACAGAGAATAAAATAATGTATTATATTTTCAAACATTGGCAACATGGTTTGATGCATGCCCCCATTTCACTTAATTTCGTGATGTAAAATAAATACACTTTAAAACATCTCAGTTCAATTCACATCACTTGCTTTAGTTACATGCTTATATTCTTCTTTAGGAATATCAAGGTCCTGAACATGGAAGACCCCCATCGACGGAAGCGACTATATCCTTTCGGAAATAAAACACCGCAATTAAATGTTTAAACTAATAAGTGTACTATTGTGTATTTTCCACACAAATAAAACAATCAGTTAGCATTGTTTGTTGTTTTTAATAAAAGTCTATGAACCAGTTTTATGAGCATGATACCCGAACGCAACCAGACAAGTGTAGATCTATCGGGATATAATTGTACTCCACGTGACCACAATACACGAATATGATTGGACGAAAGCATTTGACTGTGCTCTAATAAATATTGAAAAGGAGAATGTTAGAGATGGGATTTTCAGAAAAGAAAAAAAAGAGGCTCCTTTTCAATATTTTTTTCAAAATTTCGTCTAAGTGTTAGACTAAGACACACCACTCCTTCCCTGAGATCAGTGACACGCACATGTCGAGTTCGGGCAGCCGAATCAATCACAGGCCATATATTTATCCTGGGGCCCGGTTTCAAGGTGTGAATATGCTTCCAACTACTGATTAAGGAGATACAGTTAGACGACTTTCACTGGGCTTAAGCCGATGTCCTATTGGTCACGTGACCCGACATGACATATATAATTGATATTATTTGCAAATCATTGAAAGGTAGAAAATGAACACGTACTTAACCAGTGTAGGAAACTTACCTGAAACTTGACCAGACACCAGGGCTGGTAACTTTGAAAACTTACCAGCCCTCTTAAAAGCTGCCAGTCCTACTAAGTGTCACATTTCAGCTCAGCAATAGTGAACAAAAGTAGAGATGCATTCGGGTTTTCATAAACGTGGGCTAATACGTAATGCTATCTGAACGCTTTCTGTAAACAAGCTACTTTCTTTCGCTCGCTTTGTTTTTAAATACTATGTAAAGGTAGTGAAATAATTTTTCAGTTTTACAGGGCGAGCTAAACGGAAATCCAGTGTGATGTTGGGAGTCACTTATGCCAAACGTTATAAATGGTGATTTTGGTTGTTAATATTATGTAAATGAGAATTGGAAGTTTCGGTTTCTGCACATTTACACTGTATAAGGGTGCTGCTAAATTTTCATTGATTTCAAGTATTAATCATATATTTGGCGATTTGGGATGAATATGCAAGTTGAGTGAAACTATTTTAAATGAAAACACCACATATGGTGGTTTGGCACTTATTAAAGCCGAAAACAATATTATGAAAAACCACGGTTTTCAAGACGCTGATTATTTTCGCAGTAGGATTCAACCAAATGATAAAGCTA
This sequence comes from Gibbula magus, assembly GCA_936450465.1. Classification (NCBI taxonomy): domain Eukaryota; kingdom Metazoa; phylum Mollusca; class Gastropoda; order Trochida; family Trochidae; genus Gibbula; species Gibbula magus. The sequence continues at coordinate 14,071,722 of OW388298.1, read as the reverse complement.
CCTTGTAAACCAAATATAATGATTAATAATGACACATGCATTCGATATTATGTTAATAATAATTGAAGAAAATATATGTTCTTTTTTAAATTTATTTCTTGAAACACTTCTCATACATACGCATTTCCTAAATCACTAGAGCTGTTTCATGCATTCCAAGAAATCATTTGGAACATAATGAAAATGATTTTTATTACCTCTGCAAGCTACGACTTTCAAATTTAAATATTGTATTCTCTGTAAACTTACCTTAACTGCAACATTTTGTGGCATTAAGACAGTTGCGTTGCTTACCATGTTAACGTATGCTAAACAACTCTGGGTAATTCCGCTAACTAGGGTAATTCCGCTTGGTTACTAAAAATCTAACATTCAAGTTTTATTTCTACTAAAATAGTTTGTCTTAATACAAGACATGAATGTAACACAGATAAATAAACCAACCCGAACATCGGGCTGATAGGAGTTATATTTTACCAGTCCCCAACGAAATTAGCCCGTCTCGGGCCTTCGGGCGGGCAGCTGTTTCCTACACTGACTTAACATGTCCAAACATTGTAAGAAAATAAAATAAATATTTTAACAACTGCGCGTGAATTCCTACGTTGACAACCTTATACCATTAATAACTTAAGTATAGTTAGTAACGAATTATTTCAAAAATTAAAGGGGAAGTAGCACGTTTTTCAAAAATATTATTTTTTCAAATTTCCCATTTATAATGATAGTTTATGTCAGTTATATGTATTTGAGAAGGTACAACATCTTATTACACAAACCGATTATCCACAGTGGCAATAATGGTTTTGCGTAAAGGGCAAAAATTTCACGGCGGCTATTTTATTGTGAACACATTTTATTATTTTGAATGACAAAAACTATTCCCATGGCTTTACGGAAGCATGTACAATCATTTTTAACTTGATTTTCCGAAGAGAGAAGGTTGTTTTACTATAGGTAACACTATTTTTCAAATACATTTCATCAACTGATTTCAGCGAAAAATCGTGCTATTGCCCCTTTAAGGAACGTACATTTATTCAAATTCCAGTGCATTCCATCAATCAATCCATTAAAAGAGAATCCCGCCAGGGGCTTCCTAAATAGTTCAAATGTAGATAACTTTTCTACGAACATAAAGGTTTGGCTGCGCTACTTTTGTGGATGTCAGTAAATTTTAACTCATGGTCATATAGTTCTCAATAGGCACATATATGACTAAACCCTCCAATGAAATAGGATAATACCTTGAATGAATATTTGTCTTTAAGAAAGTTGCCTAAACTTCGTCAATATATGATATATGGCGTTTACACTTGCACGATTTTCGAATCCGCATTGGTGCGCATTAATTCGTGGCAATGCATATCTTCATCGCAAACCGGCGTGAATAATTCATTTATTGTTCGTGAGTCCGTACCAATGCGTAAAGAAATAACCAAATGTTATGGTTATTTCTTCACGCACTCCAGTGCGTGCCAATTGCACAACGTATTCGTGAACTTGTCTCAACTTGTTCGTATCTTATTCCTGTGTTGTGTAATGCGTGCACAGTTTTCTTGTGTCACGATAAATACAAGACTAAGTTGACCATTTCAAGCAGTTTGCACGCAATTCAGGCAGTTGACGAGTATTCTCCCGTGCTTATGGCACGAACATCACCTCACCAGTATAAGCACTTCAATGATGTTTCACGCATTTCCAGTACTCAGTCCCACACTTGGCGCACTGCAAAAGTCTATTTCAATCACATGACCGAACCAATCAGCAACGAGCACGCATCGTGCACCCCCGTATGAATAGGTGTCCCAGGAATGGACAACCATATCATCCCAACACCCTACATATACGAATTTGTAGACGGAATCTACAAGGGCCATAAGTACACTGCTCTGGAATCCCTTGTGATGTAGTAGAAGGACCCAGCACTGGGTGGCTTCTTCATGGCGACATGATTTCCAATCACAACTCCCCAGCAGTTGTGGTAGTTCCACCTCGAACTGTAACCATGAACCGCTTTCTTCCACTATTGTGGGGTTGTGGGACCCATTGGTACTTCCACCTTGAACACATGTACATCATTCGTGACTCTGCAAACCGCGGGTAGGAACTTGTAGATTTCTGCAAACAATACTTCTGAAGCTGGATTGTAGACTTGTATGGCTATCACCAGTGGCAAGGAAGCGGAATATGGTTTAGCCAAACCTCAAGTGGTTCTCTGGCGAAAGTCTGGAGAAAGATGAGGAGTTAACCTATCAACCATTCCGTGGAATACCTCTGGGGATATAGGCCCTACGGAGAAACATTTTGTAGTCTCGGCGATCTCCACGGTTCAGTTCAGTGAGTAACTGTTCATAGTGTCCGAAAGAGTGTCTTCTGGTCAATCATTCCAAATCCATATTTGTTCTAGCTTTCGTCTTACGAGGTGGGGGTTAACGTCTTCTTGCTTCCTGTATTCTTTCTTCTTCTCCAAGAAGGAGAAGTGCAGCCGCTGTCAGATACACGTGCCTTCTCCTCTATTCAATAATGGCGATATCTTGTGATAGGTTCATGGTGTTCACAGGTATCTCTTTGTGAACGTTGAGGATAAACTGATTTAAGATGGGATACTGCCTTTATATACACCTCCAATGCGGGAAGTACCGTACACCAAGCGTTACTAAAATCGACACGATCTTGACAAGCATTCATGATTTAGTCGTACCTGTGCGTGCATTAGCGCATACTTCCTTACAAAACGCAACTTCATCGGACCATAGACGCAACACTCGCATGTACAGAACGTAATAAAGTCGTGGTTGTGCGCTTATTATGCATGCAATGCGGGGTCACTTCGTAGCACATTGTGTGCAACTTTGCGCGTCAAATGCGCAACATATACGTGAGGTGTGCGCGAATAATGCGCAAACGGGGGTGTCACATTTGTTCACTCCTAAATGGCATGTATTCCTAATATGTGCTATGGCGTATACAATAATGGTATCCTAATGTTGAAGCAAGGCGCAGACACGGTATGATGTTACCGACTCCCTCTACCACAGAACTCGGACCTCAAATGCATAACGTGTACTAACGGTAAGGCTGGACATGTATCCGCGAAAACGGGTAGACTATACGGTTTGATGGTGATTCGATGTACAGTGGATTCAACATGAGTGCGGGTTCTTTCAAAACACACGCTAGTTAGTTAATTACTCTCTCTTACAGTTTCATTTGGGGAAGAGGATTTTAAATACAAAACAATGCTTATTTAACCTGAAGAACATATTCAGCAATTCCAATATATGGTTATTCATAACGTTATTTTCTTTCTCTGGTGAAATAAGACGGTGAGTTGGGGTTTAACGCCGCTTTCAAGAGTATTTCACTTATATCGCGGCTGCTAGTATTATGGCAGGGAGAAAGCCCGCAGTGCCATGTGGCTATGCATTGCGGTGAAACCTGCGAGCATTGGCTGGAACTAGCGAACCATGAGTGGTTCTACGTTGAAATTCAGTGTAGCATTGCATCCAAACCTTACTGTGTGTAGAAGGTTGACCTGGTAATGGTCTGCTGGAAAGTTGGCAAAAACTTGAGGCACAAAGGACATATCACATCTTAATGTTTACAACCTCAATTAGTTGCTGAAAACGTTGATTATACGACCAATGTTTGGGTTAATTTCAAAGAGAAAATTGTCTCTCAATCTGCAGACAGTTACTATGCCGTTTACACTTTATTTAGTTATGAGGAGGACAGGCATCTTTTCGGTGGTCCTGACGGTTACCTCCCAAAACTTCTACATGCCATAACTTTCTACATGGCAAAACTCCTACAAAAAGTCAAATTAGAATTATGTCATTACCTATGTTATAATGGAACAGCCCAGGAGGTTACCGTCCTGAGAAATATTTGGACTACTGAAAGGTTTTCACCATTATATGCCTTTACTAGGATGAATCATGCCACTAGGAGTTTCCATTACCAGCTATTAGAGGCAGTTTCTGAAATTATCTGCCCTTGGCCCATTAAGTCAAATTGGAGCTGACCAGCGTTACGCTTGAGCTGTGCTCCAACTCTCTGCACAGCCACTGCAGGGGGTTGGACCTTGTTGCGTCACTGAGGCTAAGTAAACACATATGGGTATTGCGAATCGGTTAAACTGAGCTACTGGTTCTCGGTAGTCAGTAGTCTGTCCTGTAGAACTTAGATGAAACTATTCAACTGACGACTAGCCCAGTCTAGAAAATTATATCAAGTCTAGATTCCTCAGTTCTAATCAAGGCACCTTTAGGGCTCCAGTTTGAATTACTATTTGAATTGTGTGTAAAATATTGGTTTTGAAAAGTGGTCAGCGATAAAAAGGTTAACAATGGTTTGAAGTACACTAAAATTTAGTTTATGGAATTTAATAATTACCCTTCTATCATTCTTGTGATTTTATTTCTTTAACATTCGCTGTATTAAAAAGCTACTATGTATGCATTGCTAGCTTTGAGGGACTCTTCTTTTTAAAAAGAACAATATAATCAACACGTTTAAAACTGTGAAAATAATAGCCGAAATTATGTGGTTTAAAACACACCTTGAGTATGTAAACTACTGCCACATTGACATTGGCGTATCGATTGTCTACATACCCTTATACGTAATACCCTTCTACAATGTGTAATACTAAAATACACTTGTGCACAAAATACAAAAATGTTTATGAAATGTAACACGATCATCCACTGAATACAGTTATTTATTCATAAATACTACTTCTTAATTCACAAAACGCTAAAGACTGAAATGTATACACTTAATTAAGTTAAAACCCTTAATTTTGATATACACGATTATTCTTCACTAATATCAGAACAATATCGATGAGGACACGCAACCAATCATGGTTGTTCCATGCTTATTCGTGTTCTTTCTTCTATTGATAGCTATAGACACGTGGTGACCACATGTGTGATCATAAACTGAATCTAAATGAAGGCAGTATAGTCCCTCCCCATGCATGACTGTAAAACATTGTAGTCTTTAAACAGTTTAGGTGATTTTTCATCAAGTCTAGACAAACGGAACACACACATGAAACTGAAATCTTATAGAAGTAAAATCACTGGATAAAGTTTAGTCATTATTAAATTTCACGGACAAAAGGCAGTATAATTCTGAGGTATACTATTTGTATGCTATAATGACATCACGCTGAGCAAAAAAACTATGTCCATGTAAGAAAAGAATAAACGTATACACTTACCTTACTATGAAATATTTATTTGTATTCGTATGACTTCTTTCTACATTTATCGACTAACGATAAGCATATAATGGGTATCTCTACTCATTTATATCTAATAGTAATACGTGGATGTTTAATCATTTATAATTTCAAGATGTAATTCAATAAAATAAAATGTAAAGCTTGTACTATTCAGATGTAAACGTTGCATATCAAATGTGGAACGAACAAGTGATAATATTCTAAACGCAAATAAAACACATGGAATTCCCATCTGCTTAAATAATTATGTGATCATTTTGGAGAATCTGCATTGCCTAATTTGGAGAAGGATTAAACTGTATGTTTCATTATACATGGCCAGGTCTCTTATTAGTTTCTCGATAAAATAGAACTAAACTAGAGGTTACTGTTAATGAGTATATATACATAATTTCGGTTTGTGAAGGGTTCTTAGTAATGATGCGGGTCAACAAAATATTCAACACCTAACTGTAATTTGTGTTTCAATATCAGCTCAAACTAATGATGAATGGTCTGCATTGCTTATGAACATACTTATTTATTAATATCGAATCGTAAAGCTATCTCGATGGGACATAAAAACATACTGAAGAAAAAAACTTGTGACAAATACGCTAACACTAATAAACAGTTATCCAAGCACTGCTGAAACTACTTTTCGAACTTTACCTAGAAAGACATTCTCAAACAAAATCAGTCATTTCAAGGTTACATAACAAGACAAACATAATTAAGGACCGCCCCCTGTGACGGGTCACCGACAGTAAGACGGATAGTCAGGATCAGTGAAGCATGACAACGAATAATTCAGATTTTCCCTATTTTCAAATGTTCCAGGAACAATGGGTATTAGTTTTAAATTGATTTTAATTACATATTCTTAAAGGACACTTTATAATCTTTGTAACGCAGACCTTGAATTTGCGAACACATTATTAGAAATATATGATTTGGCCCGCGAAAAACAGTCTGTTCGACAGATTTTTATCAAGATATACATGTTTATAAGGGCCGAAATATAAATTAATATGCCATTGGAAAATCAGCTCGGGAACAATGACATTTTACGCCATATTAAAACGAAAAATATCTACCGAAAGAGCATAGTTTGGTCTTCATAACTGAAACCTTGAATTTTAGTTCCACTAACGGATTCTTTAGTTATATGAACATAAAGATGTCTCTCTACAGTAATCATCTACAATACATTTGGCTCGTTAAATGGGATTCTCGCGCATGCGCAAAAGGGGGTGAGTATAATAGCTGGTAATGACTACACGAGTCGTATACATGAATAATGTAGGTAGGTAGGGAACTATTGTTATAGTATACAGCAGGGCCGTGTTCAAGAGAGGTTTCAAAGTAATCCCTCTTGAACGCGATTGCTCAATACAGCGCTACGTAGCAAAGCGAGCGAACTTTGAGGCATCGTGTCGTTCAGGAGAGAATGAGCGCTCACGCTACTTGAGCGCTACATTTAGCAATCAATGAGCGATTATAAGCGCTCGCTGTTATGGAACGGGGCCCGGATATACCACTTGGATGCGAGGACACATTGTCATGTAAAGAGGCCATGTTAACATCACTTCCTTGGTGGTTACTGTTACGGATGCTAATTATCTCTTTCTATTTCAGGCTTTAAATAGGTTTGTTTGAATTTGGGCGAAGCTTTTCACGTGCCATTTACATGGTACATTAATGGTACATATTTGAATGTAAAAACACGTATTTTGATAAAGTTTGGTGACTGCTTTTTATGGTATATTGCAAATTGTTTTTCACCTGTCCGCCTGTCTGTCTGTCCTTGAGTTTGTCCTAAAAAAACGTTAAACTTGGCCATAACTTTGCATTGCTCAGAGCTAGGGCTTTCATACTTAGCATGTGCATACCTTGTGATGAAACCTTTCAGATGAGGTCATCATATTTGACCTTGTGACCTTCACCTTGCCGCAGTGGACATTTTCAGAAAACTTTATTATATTAGCTATTTTATAGTAATGAATAGATGACTGGTAGCATAAATCCGGGGGCATCCGTGTTTAACAAACACATATTTTTACCTTTTGTCTTCGTGCTAGTGCAATGCTACATAGATTAAGTTTCCTGTCAGCATTGTTCTTTGAATATCGAACTCGGCATCGTACAATAACATTTTGTAACAGTGGATGGTGCTGATATCCATTAAACGGGAAATCGTTTTTTTCAGAAGTACAACCCCGGCCAAAAGAAACACCTACTAAATATCTTATCAGATATTATTGTTATGTTATGAACAGTTTAGCAATATTATAACATAAGGAAGTTGCAACATTTCTGCATTATAAATTTGAATTGCAGAAGTTCACGTCACGAAAGAAGGGCGATTGTTGAAATGAGAAAACAAATAATTGTTCAGTTTTCGATCAGTGCTTGATCAGAAAAACATTTAAAATTTTTTTTCATACAACCACGAGCAACAATACAGGCCTGTGGTGATGATGCTACCGATGCACGTGGTTAAGGTGCGCAAGTGAATCAACCGAAAATAACAGTTTTATTGGGCTTGGTTTTCATCAATGTTATTGACTCGAATCACAGTTTTCCACGATTTCAATGGACTTTCATATTAGTCATTGCTTCAGCATAACGTGGAGACCGCCATTAATTATATTTAAGAAATTATTGCATCTTTCATTTTAAGGAACATAAAGTAGGCGTTTCTTTTGGCCGTGGGTGTATCTCTTTCATTGTTTAACTTTTCTAGCCTGGAATGTTAATGGTATATTTTATCAACACAGCTGAAGTGTATTAGGAAGAAATCATAAAGGCTGAATGGATAAGCTGTACAGTGCTGACGGTTGGTGCCTAACTCTGAGGACGTGGGGTCGAATCCTGCAAGTGACTCTTACCGAAAAAAGTACAAGAATGTGTACTATTGCAGATAGTTTTATGCAAAATACAACAGTGTCCCTACTATATATGTAGGCTCAGCGCGAATATTTAAGAAAATATTAAAGGGGCAGTAGCACGTTTTTTTACAAATTTTATTTTTCAAATTTCACATTTATTATGAAAATTTATTTCATTTATATTGACTTTAGAGGGTAAACCATCTTATTGCACAAACCAATTATCCTTAGTGGTAATGACAGCGTTGCGTAAGTAAAAATTGCATGGTGGCGATTTTATTGTGAACACATTTTATTATTTCAATATATTACGATTCCCATGGCTTTACCGTGTACACTCGTTTTTTAACTTGATTTTCCAAAGACAGAAGGGTGTTTTACTATTGGTGACATTATTTTTCAAATACATTTCATCGACTTATTTCAGCGAAAACGTGCCCTTTAAAGGATCAGATCGAATGAGGGTCCCTCCATTTCCTTTCCGTGCATCGTGTTAAAAATCTCTTATATTATAAAAAAGCAATATATTTAACTCATAATGATAATAAAACATATACATTGTCATAAAATCCACAATTCAACAAACAACACACCATTAGACTGATCGACAGTTTATTGCCATGTCGTAGCAAGGCCTTTACAAATAATTATATTAATTAAATTTGTTTGGTCAAATAGTCGAATCTAAAGCCAGCAAAAATTACCTTAGGTCTAGGTGATATGTTACAACTGTATATATATATATATATATGTGTGTGTGTGTGTATAAACATACATATATTATACATATACACTCGAGATTCTGAAACGAAGACATAATCAAGGAAAGTGACATTAGCAGCTATCTACTATACTTCCCTGAGTCTCGAAGACTATATTTAACGTACTTGTATCACGATGTTCAATTGTACATATCGTCCAGGAAAAGGACATTCAATGCGTTTTCGAAACGAAATTTTACTTACTTAACTTCCCTGAGCCTAGACTAGTATCGCAGCAAGGCCACTTTATGTACTTACATCGCATTACATACTTTCAAGTCTGAGTACAGGACAAATGCCCCACCAACTCGCATTAAACACCTCTTTGAAACATAGTTACATAAATATGTAAAAACTGACAAGTTAGTAACCCAGTTAAAACAGCATTATACCGTATCTATTGATGTATACATTCAAAGTCTTTGAATGACATTTAGAAACGGAAAGCACAAATAAAAGATATTTTCTGGATAACAGCTTATTTATTGTGAATAGACACATGTCGGAGTACTCGTTCTCCTGCGTTGCTCTTTATTTTAAAACTGACTTCACGATGTCAGTGTAGTCTACACAGTGAATCATGTAGGGCTGTTGTTGGACAAGTCAGTGTAGGCCTACATAGAGTATCATCTCAACACCGTGAATCACATGTCAGTGTAGGCCTACAGAGAGTATCATCTCAACACAGTGAATCACAAGTCAGTGTAGGCCTACAGAGAGTATCACCTCAACACAGTGAATCACATGTCAGTGTAGGCCTACATAGAGTATCACCTCAACAAAGTGAATCACATGTCAGTGTAGGCCTACATAGAGTATTATCTCAACACAGTGAATCACAAGTCAGTGTAGGCCTACAGAGAGTATTATCTCAACACAGTGAATCACATGTCAGTGTAGGCCTACAGAGAGTATTATCTCAACACAGTGAATCACAAGTCAGTGTAGGCCTACAGAGAGTATTATCTCAACACAGTGAATGACAAGTCAGTGTAGGCCTACAGAGAGTATCATCTCAACACAGTGAATCACAAGTCAGTGTAGGCCTACAGAGAGTATCATCTCAACACAGTGAATCACAAGTCAGTGTAGGCCTACAGAGAGTATCATCTCAACACAGTGAATCACAGGTCAGTGTAGGCCTACAGAGAGTATCATCTCAACACAGTGAATCACAGGTCAGTGTAGGCCTACAGAGAGTATCATCTCAACACAGTGAATCACAAGTCAGTGTAGGCCTACAGAGAGTATCATCTCAACACAGTGAATCACAAGTCAGTGTAGGCCTACAGAGAGTATCATCTCAACACAGTGAATCACAAGTCAGTGTAGGCCTACAGAGAGTATCATCTCAACACAGTGAATCACAAGTCAGTGTAGGCCTACAGAGAGTATCATCTCAACACAGTGAATCACAAGTCAGTGTAGGCCTACATAAAATATCAACACAGTGAATCATGTAGGGCTGTTGTTGGACATGCCCCGACAGTTGACAGTAAGGTGAAAACATGTAAATAGATAGCGGGACGGGCTATGATATAAGCCTTTTTGCATATATACGTATGCTAGCTGTTGCTAACTAACACGACCATTGAATAGCGATTATTCCAACACTTGACAGGGAAATAATAGATGAGATATACATAATAGCATGGCTTATATTACAGCGGAAGTATAGTAAGTTCAACTGTGAGTATGTGAACAAAGATGAAACGTGGCGGTAACGCACGTACAATAACATAACCGTAAATTCGTGGTTAGAAATTGCTATATTAATATTGAAACTCAAATAAACCTACCTTTCTTTTGTTTCTTTTTAAATCCGAATAAATTCGCAAAACCCCTGAACGGCATGCTGCGACAGTGTACAGTAGACTGAATAAACTACACGAATAAACTTACTTCCTCGTCTTCATTGTAACGCGTCATTTCTCTTCCTGGTCACTCCGAGCCTCGCTATACCGCGGACGTGATGTCTATCTGCGTACATATCACAGATCACGTGACCCATCAATCATATATATATATTTTAAAATTAACGGCAGGTCGACTGGGTATTTGGGTGGATATGAACATAAATAAAAGTAATGGGTAGGGGTCTATATAGATTAACATTTAGTCTCAGAATTTTATTTCCCCCCTGATCAACAACACTTTTTTTTACACACAATTCAAATAGTTATGCAAAATAGAGCCCTAAGATGCCATGATTCTTGAGCTTAGTAATCTAGACTTGCTATAATTTCCTAGACTGGGCTGGTCGTCAGTTGAATATTTTACTTCAGTGTCTGGATGACAGACTAGGGTCTCCACTGTACATTTGATTTAAACATATTTATTTCACTGAATAATTGGATGGGTAAACAAGCTGAAATACGCTCAAGTCTTTACATACTTAGGCATATATGTCTTCTAAATATATGTATAAGCGTTACACACTTTGGAGTTTAAATATGAATTAAATATTTAGGTCTTCAAGACGTTTATTTTGAATACCTACACCCCCGGCCAAAAGAAACGCCTACTAGATATCTTATCAGATATTGTAAAAACTTTTATGAACAGTTTAGCAATATTATAACATAATGAAGTTGCACCATTTCTGCATTATATATTTGAATTTCAGAAGTTCATGTCACGAAAGAAGGGCGATTGTTGAAATGAGAAAACAATAATTGTTCAGTTTTCGATCAGTGCTTGATCAGAAAAAAAACATTTTAAAAAGATTTTCATACAACCACGAGCAACAATACAGGCACGCATCCGCGTTAAAGTGGTGATGATGCTACCGATGTACGCGGTTAAGGTGCGCAAGTGAGTCAACCGAAAATAGCAGTCTTCATTGGGCGTGTTTTTCATGAATGTTATTTACTCGAATCACAGTTTTCCACGATTTCAATGGACTTTCATATTAGTTATTGCTTCAGCATAACGTGGAGACCGCCATTAATTATATTTAAGAAATTATTGCATCTTTCATTTTAAGGAGCATAAAGTAGGCGTTTCTTTTGGCCGGGGTGTATTGTTCTTAGCCGAGTTTTCCTTATTATCATTAGTGGACCAATTTTGTGTAAAGCGTTAAGGGGTTACGTATGGGCCGATGTTCTTGATGTTTTCAGGGGGTGATAGCCTATGACTTGAACCGGTGCACGTCGAGGCCCGATTTTTAATTTTTTTTTTTACTTCTTTCCAGGGTTATCTGTTTTCTATGTACACCTTAGGATGAACAAATTAACCGTTTTGTCTCAATAATGAGAAACATGTATGGGCCCATTAATATGCTATTTCTCAAACATCGGTCTGTTCGGGTGGCTATAACTATGACGATTCAATTCACTATTTCTTCTCATGTCCTCTTTACGAACAGAGGATTTGATCTGAAATCAGTTTTATTTGGAAATTCAAATTGCTCCTCGACTGTAAATAATGAACTCATAATCTCAGTACACTCTTTTATAAATTTAACAGACAGATTTGACCATTAACTTGTTTGGATGATGTATTTGGTATATATTGATAGACATTATTGGCATGTGCTGACGTTATTTTTAGAAATATTGTACTTATCATTGTAAGTATATTTAATGTAAATGTCATGAATTCACCATTGACCTATTGTTGTTGGCCTTTGTAAATTCACCATGACGTATGTTTTCTCATGTATTCTGGAGAGGTATTCATATAAGCTATTGCAGCTTGTTTAAAATTCTTTAAAGAAATAAATATGTTTAAACCACATATGTGATTTCTCCATTTTCAAAGGAATATTGTCTTTGGGGAATTTTAATCCGAAAACTACTGAAGATAGAGACATGTTTAATAGATCATTTTAAAGCAGGGCAGCTAAGTAATAACAGGTTGAAGTCAAACATGCAATTCAAGGTCAGGCAGAAGACTTGAAGACCTTAGTACTGCCGCCGCAGTCCTAGTTTATATTTTAAAAGATGCATTGATTGTATTTTAAGTGTTAATTTCTTTTTCCCTGTGATACCTCCTGTTGGTGATAAATGGGATGTCCAACACGTCAAGTTGTTCTTTGTAAAACGTTATACTTTGAACGTGTAATATCATTCGGGTGACCCGCCCTTTGCCAGCGTGACGAAGACAGTAACCAAAGAAAATGCTCCATGGGATAAGACGGAAATGGTGACTGGTCAAGGGCGGGTAATTTGAGTACATATTCCCATGATAAGGTTTCCCATGGGTGATATAGTGGAGAGTATCGGAGCATATATAAAACCCTGGGTAACCGAGGATGTCGCGTGACCAGTTCCGTGTCATTTGTGAAACTGTCGGTCTTTTTCTGATATAATCTGAATTACGGTATCTAAGATAGATAAAGCCTGATGAGCTACAATGACAACTTAAGATGTGCAGAAACATAGGTATCCTATCTCTTTTATACTCTTCCCACAGAGTTAACTTAACTTCTAGCGGAACCTTTGCTCGATGTGGGCCGTACTTCTTGTTTCTAGCGGAACCTTTGCTCGATATGGGCCGTACTTCTTGCTTCTAGCGGAACCTTTGCTCGATATGGGCCGTACTTCTTGCTTCTAGCGGAACCTTTGCTCGATATGGGCCGTACTTCTTGTTTCTAGCGGAACCTTTGCTCGATATGGGCCGTACTTCTTGTTTCTAGCGGAACCTTTGCTCGATATGGGCCGTACTTCTTGCTTCTAGCGGAACCTTTGCTCGATATGGGCCGTACTTCTTGCTTCTAGCGGAACCTTTGCTCGATATGGGCCGTACTTCTTGCTTCTAGCGGAACCTTTGCTCGATGTGGGCCGTACTTCTTGCTTCTAGCGGAACCTTTGCTCGATATGGGCCGTACTTCTTGTTTCTAGCGGAACCTTTGCTCGATATGGGCCGTACTTCTTGCTTCTAGCGGAACCTTTGCTCGATGTGGGCCGTACTTCTTGCTTCTAGCGGAACCTTTGCTCGATATGGGCCGTACTTCTTGCTTCTAGCGGAACCTTTGCTCGATATGGGCCGTACTTCTTGCTTCTAGCGGAACCTTTGCTCGATATGGGCCGTACTTCTTGTTTCTAGCGGAACCTTTGCTCGATATGGGCCGTACTTCTTGTTTCTAGCGGAACCTTTGCTCGATATGGGCCGTACTTCTTGCTTCTAGCGGAACCTTTGCTCGATATGGGCCGTACTTCTTGCTTCTAGCGGAACCTTTGCTCGATATGGGCCGTACTTCTTGCTTCTAGCGGAACCTTTGCTCGATATGGGCCGTACTTCTTGTTTCTAGCGGAACCTTTGCTCGATATGGGCCGTACTTCTTGCTTCTAGCGGAACCTTTGCTCGATATGGGCCGTACTTCTTGCTTCTAGCGGATCCTTTGCTCGATATGGGCCGTACTTCTTGTTTCTAGCGGAACCTTTGCTCGATATGGGCCGTACTTCTTGTTTCTAGCGGAACCTTTGCTCGATATGGGCCGTACTTCTTGTTTCTAGCGGAACCTTTGCTCGATATGGGCCGTACTTCTTGCTTCTAGCGGAACCTTTGCTCGATATGGGCCGTACTTCTTGCTTCTAGCGGAACCTTTGCTCGATATGGGCCGTACTTCTTGCTTCTAGCGGAACCTTTGCTCGATATGGGCCGTACTTCTTGCTTCTAGCGGAACCTTTGCTCGATATGGGCCGTACTTCTTGTTTCTAGCGGAACCTTTGCTCGATATGGGCCGTACTTCTTGTTTCTAGCGGAACCTTTGCTCGATATGGGCCGTACTTCTTGCTTCTAGCGGAACCTTTGCTCGATATGGGCCGTACTTCTTGCTTCTAGCGGAACCTTTGCTCGATATGGGCCGTACTTCTTGTTTCTAGCGGAACCTTTGCTCGATATGGGCCGTACTTCTTGCTTCTAGCGGAACCTTTGCTCGATGTGGGCCGTACTTCTTGTTTCTAGCGGAACCTTTGCTCGATATGGGCCGTACTTCTTGCTTCTAGCGGAACCTTTGCTCGATATGGGCCGTACTTCTTGTTTCTAGCGGAACCTTTGCTCGATATGGGCCGTACTTCTTGCTTCTAGCGGAACCTTTGCTCGATATGGGCTGTACTTCTTGCTTCTAGCAAAATCCCATAGCAGCAAAAGCATACCACAGACTCTCCTTTATATCCAATGAAATCACTTCTTAACTTGACTGAGTTAAGTCAAATGTCTCAACCTTTAAAGGTGCTTCCATTATGTTTCATAACATTTTATTTGGCTTTAATACGTTCCAACTCACCACATGTGCTGTCTCCAATACAAATAAATTCACTCAGCTTGCATATTTATCCACAATCGCCAAATATATCATAATTAATAGTTTCCAATAAACATTTAGTAGCATCATTATTCATGTGCAGAAACCGAAACTGCACGTCCCAGTTATATGCACAGCAGATATATGAAATATCAAACATTATCAACTCAAATTTGTCTTTCTGTCTGTTATAAATAAGATTCCAAAATTACGTTTGACTCATTGACGCGCGCCACATGCTGTGCATTGTCCGGTTTTCGATCAGAAATCACTACTTTTACCTTTATATCGTCAATACGCTAAGTCTACTATCATCAAAATGGTAGATGTCGATAACAGATAACACTCGATAAAGTAACACCATTTATAATTTTTGCAATATGTGACCCCCAACAACACAATGGATGTACCTTTAGTTGACTGTGAAGGGTCTTTCTAATTAGCTGCGATGTATCTGATATATCAAATATGCAAATAAACAATTTTAAATTTTTGTCTCTTATTTTGTTCTTCTTTATTTAGCAGCATGTTTATGGACAATCTATTTCCCAAATTCAAATATCATACATAGAGGGTCATAAATTAAACGTGTTTTTTTGTGCATATTTTATCTCCTAAAATTTGCTATTTATTATTAAAGTTTATACAGTATTTAGCTATTTAAGAGGGTAAAACATCTCATTACACGACCCGTTAAGCCGTATCCATAGAAAACGGTTATTCCTATTGAAAGAAAATGGTGCGACGTACAAATCCACAATGCACCAGTGTGGAACTCTTCAGTGTGAGAGGTAGATTTGTAGGTCTCATGCGGAATTTTGAGTTCTGGCAGCAAGATGATTGACTTTTCTATCACAGTACCATATTCAAAACTTTACTCTGAGTGTTTAAGCATCGCTAGGGCAGTCAGATCACTTGAATTACCTTGGAGTGGCTATTTTAATGTGAAATTTTTTTGAATAACCGCTCTTAGGGAAATGGACTCGCATGGCTGAACCAAACAATGTACATACGTTTTACAACTCTTTTTATTGATTCAGGAATATTATATACTTAGGCATTGGTAACACGTATTTACCTTTTCGTGAGATCAGAAAAACGTGCTACAACGTTTATCTAATACGTTTCTGTTTCCAAAAAACAACAACAACGTTACAGCTTGTCATTGGTAACTGAGTAACCTCCGTGGGGAGAGAATGAATTATTTAAGCGTTATTGTCTTGTTACAATATTCGACCTTGGACTAATAATAAAAAACTGTCGTGTTTCAAAATTTATTCAGATACAGAACTTTATAAATATACACACATATCAACACAGCATATCAAAAAGTTGGCACAGCTTTTAAGAAAAGATAAAAATAATCTCCAAATAAAACATAAACGAAGGAAAAGGAAAAAAGTCATTATAATCTTGATGAAAGAGATGGAGAGATTGCTAGAGACACAGTAAAACATATATCAATATATTGATTTTTGTCACTTCCTTCAATGACATGTACAGTTGTAAAGATAATCTCATTCAATCTAACATCAAATATACACTCTTGGAAATTAATTAATTGATTTTTGTCACTTCCTTCAATGACAGTTGTAAAGATAATCTCATTCAATCCAATATTAAATATAAACTTGGAAATTCATTAATTGATTATCGTTCCTTCCTTCAATGGCAGTTTTAAAGATAATATCATTCAATCTAATATTAAATATATACTTGGAAATTAATTAATTGATTATTGTTACTTCCTTCAATGACAGTTGTAAAGATAATCTCATTCTATCTAATATCCAATATGCACATGAAAATTCATTAATTGATTTTTGTCACTTCCTTCAATGACTGTTGTAAAGATAATCTCATCCAATCTGTATTATTTCAAATATATCACGCGAGTTGGTAACGGTATTTTGGCGAAATACAAAAGCCAATTCCGTTATTTTAGAGGGCTAACCAGAGCCCTTTGAGCACCAATCAGGTTTGTACAGCTTGTTCACTGAGATAAGTGAACCTTCTCTATCTCTCACCTCTACATATCTACACCCCCGGCCAAAAAAAACGCCTACTTTATGTTCCTTAACATGAAAAATGCAATAATTTTTTAAATATAATTAATGGTGGTCTCCACGTTATGCTGAAACAATAACTAATATGAAAGTCCATTGAAATCGTGGAAAACTGTGATATCTAGTAGGCGTTTATTTTGGCCGGGGTGTAGTTATTTATCTACTATCTATCTCAAAATGAAACCTTCCTTGCTTTGACTATCCCGTGTCTCAGAAAAGTGGGTTTTTGTTTGGCGTCGATTGAGTAGTTAATAACCAGAGGGCCGCTTTCACAAAGCAACCTTTACTAAAGTTAACCTTACAGGGGCAGTAGCACGTTTATTTCGCTCAAATTAGTTGATGAAATGTATCTGAAAAGTAATGTCATTAACAGTAAAACACCCTTCTCTCTTCGGAAAATCAAGTTAAAAATGAGTGTACATGGTTCGGTAAAGCCATGGGAATAGGTTTTGTAATTTGAAATAATAAAATGTTTTCACATTAAAATGGCCACCATGCAAGTTTTGCTTTATAGGCAAGCCGTTATTGCCACTATGGATAATTGGTTTGTTTAATAAGATGACACAAACTATCATAATACATGTGAAATTTGCAAAAATAAAATTTACAAAAAAACCCCGTGCTTCAGCCCCTTTAACTTCCATTCTTTTTGTTACACTAAGGCTACCTTAGTGATCCACGATCATCATAGTGCTTTGTGAAAGGGGCCCTGTTCAATGACAGGAGGAGACCAGGGCCATGTTCAAGAGAGGTTTCAAAGTAATCGCACAATGAGCGATTACTTTTAAACCTCTCTTCAACGCGATTGCTAAATGTAGCGCTACGTAGCAAGGCGAGCAAACTTCGAGGAATCGCACCGTGTCGTTCAGGAGAGAATGAGCTACATTGAGCGCTACATTGAGTGCTATATTGAGTGCTACATTGAGCGATCAATGAGGGATTATAAGCGCTCGCTGTTTAATATGGAACAGAGCCCCGGTCTCTGTCTTAGCTACCTGAAGCTCCCTGACCAACTCACAATCGTTTACGTCTCCCTTATTTCGACAGCTATGAACAATGAAAAACGTAAGTTCTGTATTTGAACCACGCGAGACAGACAATGTCCAGAAAGAACATAAAAGAGTATGCGCGTAATTTTAAGCAACTGTCAATCGTTGATCTCTGTCCGTTCTGTATCAGAACTCAAAACCAGTTTTACACCACAAACAACCGAGACAAACACTTGTGAGAGCATTTCACTGAGAGAGTACGGGAGCCTTTTTGAGCAACTATCAATCGCCCAGAGGTCACCAACACATGAATTGCTCCACCACTGCTGTCTTCATCTTTCTGTCAGTCAACCTATCGTTTGTTCCTATCGTTCTTGTTGTGTGACTGCAATCTTGACCAATTTCCCTCCTCATCTCCAGTTCACACTCATCTTTGGTCATCTATCCCGACCACGAGGTACAGTCGGTCACTGAGAGAACAGCGCCCTCTGTATGAGGTCTCTCTTGCTGTCTGTCATCTCTACCCGACTCCCACTGACGAGCTCGATCTTCACCCGGCAGTCGTCTTTATCCGGGTCAATCCCGAACATGGGGTACAGTTCCTCTGTGAACTTCTCGTCGAATCTCTGGAGGAGGAAGCCCTTCACCAGGTCGCAGAACGCCAGCATTCCCCGGGACACGTCCAGTATCACTCCGAACCTGTCGTAAAAGTATACTCACGTGTAAAAGAAACGTCCCCATACAAAATACAATGTATTTCAATCCACGTATCACTCCGAACCTGTCGTAAAAGTATACTCACGTGCAAAAGAAACGTCCCCATACAAAATACAATGTATTTCAATCCACGTATCACTCCGAACCTGTCGTAAAAGTATACTCACGTGTAAAAAAAACGTCCCCATACAAAATACAACGTATTTCAATCCACGTACCACTCCGAACCTGTCGTAAAAGTATACTCACGTGTAAAAGAAACGTCTCCATTCAAAATACAATGTATTTTAATCCATGGGCGATAAATACGACTGAAACAGCGGTGCATCATGTGTTCAGAACCCGAACCATACTAAATACGAATTTTTAAAACATTATCTGTTCATATTTCTGAGAAACACACGTTTTATGAAATGGTCGTTTTGGAATCTCCTTAACTTTTCGGCTTGTTTTGTGACGTCTTACAGTAATGACGCGTCAACAAACTTAAATCAAAGAAGGTTATTTATGTCGAGGACATCTTTAATTAATTACATTTCTATTTTTTAAATTTTGTAAACTTAAATACCAAATATTGTGGCCAAAAACCATCTTGAAAACGCGATTTTAGCACACCGTGTTGTTTGAACAGCTGTGAAAATAAAAGTATCATAGTCTTATGTATGAAATGGTGAGTACTTCACTACAAAACATGTGTCTTATCAAATGATCCGTTTTTAAATGGTTTGAGGTTAGATCATCTTGTAGTTTAAAGGATTTGCTTTCAATAATGATTATGCGGAACAAGGTTTTGAAGGGCATGAGAAGTGAGAAATTGTGATGATTCAATACGTTTTGTTGCAGGCCTACATCAGTGGCGGACACAAAGAGGAGACAGGATGGGGTTCAGGGGGTTGTTGGACGTCCGCGGGTGCTCGCGATTATGGCATGCTACCTACATATATGCTCTAGAGAAACAGTGTGTATCTGAACGCAGATCAAGGCCTCCTTGCATGGAGCAATGTGATCGTAAGTCCCCGTGTTAACCTTAGCGTAATGTTAAAGAAATGGGAACTTAACCTTAGTAAAGGTTGCTTTGGGAAATCCATTGAGCCCAGGATTCCGTTCAATAACAGCGAGCGCTTAAATTGCTCATTGATCGCTTGATGTACCGCTCAAGTAGCGCTCACTCTCTCTTGAACGATACAGTGCAAATTCCTCGAAGTTTGCTGCCTTACTACGTAGCGCTATATTGAGCAATCGCGTTCAAGAGAGGTTTAATGTAGCGCTCAATGAGCGATTATTAAGCGCTCGCTGTTATGCATGTTATGGAACAGAGCCCTGGTCACGTCCTCACCTGAGTTCTGTACTGGATCCAGGGAGATGCTCCAGGGTGTTATCCCAGCACTTGCGGACCCTCTGTCCGTACCGGAAGACCCTCGTACAGACTCCTGGTCTGTGGGTGTAGCAGTCCGCCACGGTGACCGACCAGGAGTGAGGCTGGTACTTGTTGTTGGACAGCAGGGGCTGGATGTCCAGCTGGGACTCCTGACAGTGGATGGTGGATTCATGATGACTCTCATTTAATATATACCCAGTTATATCTGTATCTGCACTTTGACTCCATTAAAGGGGTTGGACTCCTGACAGTAGATGGTGGATTTATGATGACTCTCATTTAATATATACCCAGTTATATCTGTATCACCCAAAGGGGAACGATTACTTTGACCTCCATTAAAGGGATTGGAAGCCTGACAATGGATGGTGGATTTATTATGACTCTTATTACTTATATATATATATATACACAGTTATATCTGAATCAGAGACCATAAAATAAATGATCTTATGGTCTCTGGTATCATATAATGGGGAACGAACATATTGACCTCCATTTAAAGGTGCATCCATTGTGTTTCATAACATTTTATTATGCTTTAATACATTCCGACTCATCATATGTGCTGTTTGCAGTGCAAAAAAAATCACTCGGCTTGCATATTCATACCGAAACACCAAATATATCAAATTTACTAGTTTCCAATTAAAATAGAGTAACATAAGTATGCATGCGCAGAAACCGACACTACACGTCCCATTTACATGCACAGCAGTTATATGACCTATTAAACATGATCAACCCAAATTTATAAATTTTTCTGTTATAAATTAGATTCCAAAATTACGTTTGACTCATTGGCGCGCGCCACACGCGGTACATTGTCCGGTTTCGATCAGAAATCAATACTTTTACCTTCATATCGTCAATATACTAAGTCGACTAAGATCCAAATGGCAATTTTCGGCAACCATTAGTACTTTCCGATAACATAACACAATTTATAACGTTTAGCATATGTGACCCCAAACAACACAATGGATGGACCTTTAAGAGACGGGAAACTTCCAAAGGATGCACTTATTTGCAATTTTATATCTCGGAAAAGTGTCGTTTTAATCAGTATTGAATCATGGAGAATTAGGCCTCAGTGTAGATGGAATCAATACCTGACATATGGCAATCTCAAAAAGAGGCTCCCAGACTGTCACCCTGCCTATGACGCGCAGCCGCACGTGCGCTTCCCAGTATCTTGGGATGGTCAGGTAAGTACGTCGGTAGTCGATAGCCTCGCTGCATGTCCCCTCGTAGAACTTAAATTCCAGGGGATGCTTGTGTTCCTCTGGGTGGTCAATGACCTTCAGTTTTACTGGAGGGTCCCCGAACACCTTCAGCCATGGGTGGACCCTTAGTCGGTCGAGTTCCATGTTCGGGCCTGAAATTGATAGTAAATTGAATTAGAGGCATGAGATGTGGTTTAAAATCGTTGTTTGAACTGCTATAGGGATGTTTTCCTGAGGGTCCCTGAATAGCGCAGCGATGGACCTGGCTCCATTAGTATGGCTGGTATTGTTTGTGTTGCAAGGAATAGCGAGAGTAAGTTTAAGTACCACAAGTAAACATTGCCTTAACATTAATACATTCCAACAGCTGAGAGTAATAATCATTAAACAAAGTGTGTTGGTGAGACCCACATTTATTCATGAGGGGGAAATGTTCGTGACTTACATAATTCACCCCTTTTACTCGATAACTCCCGTAACTTTTGTTTCTTACCAAACCTTCAATATTGAGTTTATTACTTGTTGTCGGAAACTTGTTTCTTTCCAAAGGCCGTGACGTAAGGTACATGAACTTTTCAATTGAATCAGCGGTAGACCCAATGGGATCTGTGTTTAAAATCGAAAGTATCGACGGTGGATCATGCCATTTAACATCGGTAACAACTGACAACTGACAAACCCCAGCTTCTATCTATCCATATTTATGTCCGCAAGGCGTGCTTGATATTATCAGAAAACACTATGATAAATAGGTTGAGTACTCACAAGATATATGACTCCACTTGACGCCACCGACAGTGCCCGCAATGTGGATAGGATAACCGGTTCCTGGAAATATATTTTTCGGATATTAAAAAAACCAATATAAATTAAGAAAACCTTCAAAGTATTACACGCATAACATTTAAAGTTTATAAATTACTTCTAGTAAGTTAAAGACAGTGGAAATGAGTACATATCCTCCTATTTGGACACTGGCATACATGAGAACACGTCGAACCAAGTCCTAACTTCTAGGACTTTAAATTCTTTCAAAGGGGAGGGGGGGGGGGGGGGGGGGGGGGGGGGGGGGGGGGTGAGGGGCACATATAGGTTTTTAGGTTGTTCCCTATATGACCTTTATTAGGAACCACAGAGTATCCAAATCTACAATCATTAATCCACATCACATCTTTACCATTCTCTTCCCACAGAGGTTTCTCCCTTCAGACTTCCGATCCTAACCTCTGTGCTACATCACTTGAAATCGAGAGCAGAAGCAAAATCCCCCAGCGGAGGAAAGCGGAATCTCATACTGTATCCCTACTTCTAAACCGAAGAAAACTCATCTTTCAGTCGCCATTTCGACCGAGTGACTTCAAAGATCTAAGCATTTTACTCTTAAGGGTCTTGCTCATTAATATAGTCATGAACTCTAAATTTTATAATCTACATTGGCCAAGGTATATGTAAACATGATTGCATCCCTATAGAGCCAGTGGTTTTGAGAAGAAGTAGAAAACATAGAAGGATGGCCATGCTCGTCGGTCCTTTTAGGTAATTTTAGGTCTTACATTCTAAATATCATAATGGTTTTCAGGGGGTGAGTCTACTCACTGTATTCAAGCCGATCGCTCTGCCTCAGTAAATCTGAACAGTCCCTATAATCAGCTCTCATGGTCTGTAAACACAAGATTAGGAATGTGGCCAAGGGAACATACATTTGTATTCGTGTATTAATGCACGCTCTATACATTTTGCAGCACCCTTTCATGTCTTTGACAATGCATGTGTTTATGCAGAATTGTCTATGATGTAACATATATACACATTCCCTCCTCACAGAAGTTATTCACGCCATTTTCTCTGTTACAAGTGGACTATATTTCACGACTCTTGCAGCCCTCTAGCGGTGAAAGTGTGCAACACGGATAGTCCTATTCTATCCAATCAAATACCGTGTTACATCTCCAATTGATCCCTGTGAAAGAATCACTTACCTCAACGGTTGCGGGAACAAACCGACAGCTCAGTTTGAAACAATGACGCTGATTGCCCATATTTCTGATGGCAACCACGAATGGTCCTCTTATTCTAGTCAAGTAAAGTGTTCTACTTGTAACAGAGGTTACGTGAGTTGAATAACTTCTGAAGGGTGAGAATGGTATAAATATTCTATACTAAGCTTACAGAGAGAACATTTGAATATTTGATTTGTGGAAAGAAGTAATTTAGCATTGTTTTCATCTTTTAAATTTTTTCTACAAGTAACTGTTCCCAGTGTTAATATTATTGTTTAACATTTCATTATTTTAAATGAATTTTACTGATAATCATGTGACATTGTGTACGTCGAATTATCAAGAAAAATGTTCTTTACATGGTCGAGCATCTCCAGGATGTGTTTCTGTCTCAATTCTCCGTGTTGAAACTGTCTCAGTAGCGTCGTCTTGCACCTGGTTCCACACCTTTGATCTGTCAATATACGAGAACCAGGGATACAGGTAAGCTGCGTATTTGATTTGACATAAACAAATAATTTCGGTGATAACCCATTCCTAATAATTCTATTTCGTAATTGCATACGAATGCTCAAACTAGCAGAACGAGTTGCTGTAGGATTAAAGAGCCTCCCAACCTAATACTTCTCAGGTTCGAAATTAAACAATTATTTCCTACATGTGTTTCATTCATACTTAACCTGTACCTGAGGTGACATCATTTATTACCTGTAGAGAAAGATTTGGTTGCAGCTCTACCAGGGACTATGAAGTCAAAGTCAGTCACATCCTGAAAACCAAATCATCACATGTACAAGCATATTAAGGTATCCAAGATAACTGAAATGTATATTCTGCTCCATCAAGGATGTTTGCCAACTTCCCCCAGCAAAGCGAAACACGCACCAGCTTCCATCACTGCCTTAAAGGGGCAGTAGCACGTTTTTTGGCTCAAATAAGTCGATGAAATGTTTTTGAAAAATAATGTCACTAATAGTAAAATACCCTTCTCTCTTCAGAAAATCAAGTTAAAAAATGAGTGTACATGGTTCCGTAAAGCCATGGGAATCGTTTATGTCCTTTGAAATAATAAAATGTGTTCACAATAAAATGGCCGCCATGCAATTTTTTCATTATGCGCAACACTGTTATTACCAATACGGATAATTGGTTTGTGCAATAGGATGTTGTACCCTCTAAAGTAAATATAAATGACTTAAACTACCATTATAAATGGAAAATTAAAAAAAATTGTTTTGCAAAAAACGTGCTACTGCCCCTTTAAGCCTTGCCGTATTTCCTTTACTTCCCCGTGCTAGCAATCAGAACGCGCTATGTACTAGCACAAGAATGTTAGGGAAATGCGGGAGGTTTGAACTAACCAGTGATTAAGACTGGGGCGAGTTATGTTTTGGACATCCTCGGTTACCCATGGTTTTATATATGCTCCGTTACTCTCCACAATATCACCCATGGAAAACCTTCTCAAGGGAATCTGTTCTCAAATTACCCGCCCTTGGTCAGCGTGACGAAGTCAGTAACCAAAGAAAATGCTCAATTGGATAAGACGGGAATGGTCAAGGGAGATAACCGGTGATGGAGGCTAACATAATGACCTCGCTTGCTTTGAAACGAAGTGATATGAATTGTCATTGGCTCGCAGGTCCATTTGACTCACGGCGGCCAAGGGCGGGTAATTTGAGAACAGATTCCCCTGATAAGGTTTCCCATGGGTGATATAGTGGAGAGTATCGGAGCAAATTATATAAAACCATTGGTAACCGAGGATGTGTTTTGGAGAGAAGTTTGGTAATTGTATCCAAGGCTACTTTAACCCCCTCACCGCCTGCTGGACTTTTGCCCAATGAAATTGAACATCACGTCATAATGTTCGAAGGAATTATTCCTTTTGATAGGGAAACCTTTCCCGAAACAAGGAAACGTCTTCACCCATGTTATCTGCAATGATTCATCGGATGTTTCATTTCATAGATTCTGTTTCTGAATACAAACTTGCTCACAATCGTTATCTTTAAATATCCATACAGGATGTGAGCTAAAATATGATGGACAAAAAACTCACATTAACAAACTCATTCAGTGCGTTTGCTTCAAGCTCCTCGGTTACAGTGTCGATAGAGAACTCCCAGGGTAGGAGGTCGCCCATATCTGTAGTTATTGAAATTAGCATTTCTTTGTATTCATTATATGTGTCTTATATGTTTCCCTACTATATTTAATACAACAACACACTCTCTTCACACCCTTAACCTTTCAATCATATACTCAATAACATAATAGCAATCCCCTATAATTTCATTTTTTTGCATTATTAGCTTAAAATTCTGAAGTGAATTGTGATTTTTTGACAGAAGCTTTAATGAAAGTATTCAACCGTAGCATCACTTTTCATAGCAGAGGTTTGACCAATCATTTTAATTCATAATCTAGCAGTACGCCAAGTCGAACACATGAAATGATAATATGGACAATAGTAAACGTTGTATGAATGTCGCAGGGGATATAAACTATATCCCATGGTTATACGGTGCTGAGAGTACTATATATCCGCTCTTTGATGAATGATATAAACCTACGAGTAGCGGGTGCTTCTATTTTATTCCACTGCGTCTCGGCGTCCTATGAAATAATAATCCACATGTTAGGTATTCATAAACGAATTTATATTATAACAAACATAATTATGGTTTCATATAAGAAATATCACTAATATAATAATTTATTAAAGTGACATTGAAAGCAAATTAGTTAAATAATAAATTAAATTTTATAATTTTGATTACTTTTGTTGAGTTATACCTTTGAAAGGGTTAATTCTTCAGAACTCGTTTTATAAAAAAAAAACTATTGACACGTAGAACTGATGAAACTTGTATAATTCAAAGGTATACCTTTTTCAGATCTCCTAGTTTTTTCTCAAGCTCTGTCACCTTTCGTGATTCTGATTGAACAAAAATACATTTAAAACCAACCAAAGCGTCACCTTTTTATCAATTATTTCATGGTCATCACAGCATTCCACTTGTGAAACATGACGATATCATTGGAATGCTCAATCACAATCGTAGCCTAACAACTAAGCTTACACTCAGATTCTGAATAAAGTATTACTTTAATTAAATATTGAAAGGGAGACTATGAGAAATTAGATTTTCAGAAAGCACAGGCTCCTTATCAATATTGTTTCAATATCCTTTTGTCTAAGTGTGAGACTACCTAACAACCTTTGACATCATATGGTTGAGGACGCCATAGTGATGTGTGATCAATGCATTGGACATAGCATGATATGACCTCACTGCTTATGAATAGAAATGTTGTGTTTTTACTTAAAATTGAAGAATCATTTTGGATGAAAAAGAAAATCTCACACTTCTGCCTTCTGATATAAAATACACCAATTGGCATTGGACATTTCTTATTAATCAACACGTGTGTTGATAAAATTGATATCAGAAGAAACTCGAATGTCATTCTATATCTATATATATATACGGTAATTACTATTGATTACTTGATATTCTTTCTTTTGACAATCGGTTCTAGGAGAAAGAGTTTTATTTACGAGTGTGCATACGTCATCAAGCTTTAAAAATACACTGGCTTTTAAATATTACAAATTTTGTAATCTAATAAACTGTAAAAATTAAACTATATTACAAAACCTTGCCATATACATTCACTATGCAATAGTATACAGAACAAATGTCATACAACTATAATGTAAATATGTTTGTCGATGTACATGTTAACAATGTACTATAGGCCTGAGGCCTCTTCGGTGCAAATAAAGATTGATTGATATATACGGTAATTACTATTGACTATTTGATATCCTTTCTTTTAACAGTCGGTTCTAGGAGAAAGAGTTTTATTGACGAGTGTGTAAACGTCATCACGCTTTAAAAATACACTGGCTTTTAAATAACAAGTTAAATGTTATAGCTTCACCTCCATTAACACGTGTTATCACTGTTATCACACTTTACCTTCTTCATCTATCTCCCCGAGTTCTTGCCCTGGATCGCTGGGTACTCGGCTTATTTCCTAAACAAAGTTCAGTTAACCGATCACATCACACCTTATACGATATATGTATACACGTAATGGTAGGTTGGGGTTTGTGAATTATGAATCCGAGAAAAATAGTTCAAAGAAAATACTAAAAGTAACCAACGTACTTAAAACTGTGATTGATATAACAATGGCGTGGAAGTGGCATTATAATTATGTGTTTGGCTTGTTTCAAATGAATGCTATATATGACATTGAAGAGGTTCAACATACATCATCAGAGCGCGTGGAGAGGAAACCAGGGCCGTGTTCAAGAGAGGTTTCAAAGTGATCGCTCAATTAGCGATTACTTTTAAACCTCTCTTGAACGCGATTGCTCAATGTAGCGCTACGTAGCAAAGAGAGCGAACTTTGAGGTTTTGCACCGTGTTCAGGAGAGATTTCGCTACATTGAGCGCTACATTGAGCGCTACATTGAGCAATCAATGAGCGATTATAAGCGCTCGCTGTTATGGAACAGCCCTGTTTTCATATCCCTCATACCACTACACTGTATGATAAGAGAAGTCAATCTTGTAACCCTCTCTTCAATAACGAAAGTATTAGAATGTGTTACAATGTTAAGGAAGTAGGTTACAGCATAACGTATATTTTGTATTTTCTTTAAAAAAATCATTTTGATAAATTTCACCTAACTAAAGCAAATCTGATTTTTTGTGAAACAATATTTTGATCATTTGCATGCATGTTTTGTGCAAGTACCTACCTCCGGTGAAATGTCCAAAGATTCTTCGCCTGAAACTGTAGATGTAATTTATTAAGAGAAGGGATATATTCTGATAGTTATGAATGTCCCACGTCTTGATAGAAATAGACATTCTTTCTTATTACAAATGCCGTTGTTAATTCATGAAATACAGTACGAAATCTATTTCATGAACAACAGCATGATGTTTTTACTTGAAGGTCAAACGGGACATTACGGGCTGGTTCAGAATTTTTGTTTTTGGAGTTTCAAACTTATGAGACGTTTTATGACAGGTTTCCCAAGCAATAAAACGTCTAGAACAATGCGTGTTGTATATTATACTTACTATAGATGTTTAAAATGTTTTACATTATTCCGTCACTCTCTTTCTGTCTATATCTCTGTCTAGTCTCTGTCTAGTATCTGTCTAGAATATGTCTAAATCTGTCTAGTATCTGTCTCTCGTTTATTCTTTAAATATACAATAGTAAAATGCAAAGCTGATATTGCTTTAGTAGTGTCAAAATGACAAAATAGAGAAGTTAACTTCCCAGGCCCTTTGCACAAAGACCCTTTAAGCGATAATCTTAACATGGAGTCGACGTTCAAGGTGACTATATTGATATCAAATCAAGTCTAAAACCCTATATTTTTGTTCAGTTCTATGGTTTCATCAACTTCCAAACGCAAGGCATAACTCTTGCCAGTCTGCATTACTGGCTGATTTAACCCTTGCGGTATTTCCCTAGCTTTCTTGTGTCGAGGCAGTGAATCGCTGCACTGGAAATGCATAGCGGGCCTGGATTTCTAAACGCAGATTTCTTAAGGAAATACTGCAAGGCCTAAATCAGCCAGTAATGGAGACTGGCAAGAGTTATGCCTTGCATTGGGAAGTTGTGGTTTCATATTCGCAGCAATTCTATACATGGACTTGTTATTGCTGTTTGTGTGAACTG
The DNA here is from genome assembly GCA_936450465.1 of Gibbula magus. NCBI lineage: Eukaryota > Metazoa > Mollusca > Gastropoda > Trochida > Trochidae > Gibbula > Gibbula magus. The sequence goes on along the minus strand of OW388298.1, from coordinate 14,042,490 downwards.
AGCACATTCACATGTGCATGACTGTATATTATTATTTTTATTATTTATTAGGAACAGGAAGATTTTATGGGTAACAACTGCTTTAATGTGAAAATACACGACGTTTCGTGTACTCCGAAACCTGTGTATTTTCACATTAAAGAAGTTGTTACCAATAAAATCTTCCAGTTCTTATGTATACCACTTCTAAATGCCCTTCAAAGATTATTATTTTTTTGCATTATGTTGACTTGAACATACTTTCGAGCGTGGATATATGCGCTTTATAAATATGTACTTTATTATTATAAAGGCCTTTCACCAAAGCACTGAATTCTGTATCATGCATTCGTCTCAAATACTGTTCAAGAGCTTGCAAATTATTGGCGGAAAAGGAGTGATCGATGCAAGGTTCCGAAAATTGGAATTATACACTCACCACTTTCAATTGCTATCGTAGTTGTTTCGTCCTGAAATATTAAGAGGATTAATCATACATAATCGTTGACATACATTTCAAGTTCCTTATATATCATATAAGGGTTATTTTGCCAAGGCTAAAATGAATCATATTGGAAAAGGAAGGTCACGGGATTTCGAAATGTTTCGCAGCATTTAGGTTTATTTAGTACATGCCAATTAAGACTTAAAATGAATCATGCGATTTCATTTACCTCCCTAGCAACCTCTTGCTTCTTCTGTTCTGGTTTTGACGCAACTGAAAAACCGAAAATAAGGAAATTGTGTTTTTAGATTTTTTTTAGTGACATTAAATGATTATAACTGATAACTGTATGTAGAGTTACGTTCTAGCACTTTGAGATTTTAATCAACAACTCGAAACTGATATACATATCACATATATACATATATATATACATATCACTCACTACTTCTCCTCTCTTAACCATTTGAGTACATTGTATTGGAAAATGGAAGTCACCTTTATTGAGGTAGTCTATCTTTGACATCAGATATGGCAGCTTTTCCTTGATTCGTCTTGTGGACTAAAATACCATTAAGGAAACAACATAAAGACGACAGATAAGTAATTACATAGAAAGTCAAGATTAAAGGTTTGTTAAAACAAGATAATATAAGGAAAAGTATTTATCGTTAGAACACGAGTTTATATATCGGTAAACAGTGGCAGGTATATCCTGATGGCTTTTAAAGAGGCATTAGCAAGTTTTTCCGCTGAAATAAGTCGATGAAATGTATTTGCAAAATACTGTTACCAATAGAAAAACACCATTCTCTCTTCGGAAAAAGTTTAAAAACAAGTGTACATGGTTCCATAAAGCCATGGGAATCGTTTTTGTCATTCGAAATGATAAAATGTATTTACAATAAAATGGCCGCCATGCAATTTTTGCTTTATACGCAACACCGTTATTACCACTGCGGATAATTGGTTTGTGTAATATGATGTTTTATCCTCTAAAGTAAATATAAATGACTTTAACTTTCATTATAAATGGGAAATTTGAAAAAATAAAATTTGAAAAAAAAAAGTGCTACTGCCCCTTTACGGGAACACAACTGCTGACTCTGGAGTCCATTCTCTTCCCACAGAGGTTACTCTCTTCAGAGGGTAGGATAGGCTTATAAATGAAGGGAGTAACCTCTGGGGAAAGAGAATATCTTGATCGCTGAAAACAAAGACATCAGGGCCATGTTCAAGAGAGGTTTCATTACTTTTAAACCTCTCTTGAACGCGATTGCTCAATGTAGCGCTACGTAGTAAGGCGGGCAAACTTCGAGGAATTTGCACCGTGTCGTTCAAGAGAGAATGAGCGCTACTTGAGCGTTACATTGAGCAATCAATGAGCGATTATAAGCGCTCGCTGTTATGGAACGGAGCCCTTACCTCACTAAGTAAGGGAAACAACTCTCTCTGCTGGCCGAGTCCTAATCTCAGCCGCTCAGTGAAATGCTCGCAGTGTTCAGCTACATCTTTGGAGGTGTCACTATCAGGGTCTGAGGGAGAAGGATTGTATTTCATTAATTGCCTTCTTGTAGCAGAATTATATCAGCAAAGTAACACGCCTGCGACGCTACATTTATACAATTACCAACGTATTTTTTTTATACATTCAATATCAGAAGACGCCATTTTGTATTTCTACTCACAATACAAAATAATTTGTCGTAATTTTTTTCCATTCAGATGTACATCTTTGAGTGCACATAGGTCAATACATTGTGAAGTCATCAAGGTTCTGAAATCTATAGCTACTCGATGACTTTTTAGTTTTAAAAATATCAACTCAAAAGTCAAAACAACATCAACATCAACAACAACTGAGAGTTATCGCTTGATATTACATAGGCGATATCTCATGCAGGTTGGGATTGACACCTTTGACAATGAGCCATTTTTAGGTCTTTCAGTCATTTTATAAATTTTCAAATGGGCCATTCCCCTTTGTAGCAATAGTAAAATTTCTAATTTTAAAGGCCCATTTTTCATCCAATGAGCAAAATGGCCCATACCTGGCCCCTACCTTTCCCAATCCCTACATGTGGGAAACAGTTTTGGATGATAAATCGTCACTTCATCAAATATGGAAAGGAAGTGATTTTACTGACGCTTCAGTACCGGGAGACAAGACAACAGCCGATAGTCCAGGTACATTATATGTCACAAGATGAAGACAAAACACTGAGTAATCTCATCTTTATGACACTATCCAAAATGATAATATGCTCAGAAGCATCTTCACAAAGAAGGATCTTATTTCAACATCGATCATTACTAAATTATTTCCCAATTGATTCTCTAATTGATATTCGTATGTTTTACCAATCTAAACAAATTTATGTTATACTCGCATATATCATTGTGTACTTTTATTTTATTTTTACAAGATAACGTGTACGTACGTACCCTCGATTTTCTTCTGACTCGCCAAGGAGACAGGTTCAAGTTGTGGATAGCTCTGCATCAAGACAGAAATTTAGAAATATATGCAATTTAGATAGTGAACAAATATAACATTAGGATCAGGGTCTGGGTTCGATCAGGGTATGGGTGTGGGTGGGTTCGAATCTCGCAAGGGCATCGCTCCAAATTAAAGAAAGTAAAAGAACTGGTATCATTGTAGATAGAGTGAATCCAAAAACATGTGTAACAATGTCACAAGACCGATTTAAAAAATAGAAAATAGAGCCATGGGCTCTGTAGCTCAACATAATTTCATTGATTTAGTATCTAAGGTTGAATAGCTAAGTTATCTCAAGTAATATATTGTTTACAAGCAAAAAATAGGTTTTTAGATCATGACCCCTGTGACCCGTATTTGGAGTCACAGGGTCACCAATCCTACAATTAAGAATCACCTTTGACCAAAGAGTCTCTACACAACATTTCACCTTTCTAAAGCTTTACATACTTGAGATAAAGATGAAAATAGGTTTTTGGGTCATGACCCGTGACCTAGATTGGGGTCACAGGGTCACAAAATTTACAATTTACAATCCCAAATGACCAAGGAGTCTGCACACAACGTTTCAGCTCTCTAGACCTTTTTGAGCTGGAGAAGAAGATTAAAATAGGTTTATAACGATGTGACCCCCGTGACCCCATTTGCGATCACGGGGTCACAAGATCTACAATTTAGAATCCCCATTGGCCAAGGAGTTTCACACAACTTTTCAGCTCTCCTTACCTTTTGGAACTGGAGAAGAAAATGAAAATAGGTTTTTAACGATGTGACCCCTGTGACCCAATATGAGTTCACGGGGTCACGAAATCTACAATTTAGAATCCCCATGGGCCAAGGAGTCTGCACATAACTTTTCAGCTCTCTAGACCTTTTTGAGCTGGAGAAGAAGATTAAAATAGGTTTATAACGATGTGACCCCCGTGACCCCATTTGCGATCACGGGGTCACAAGATCTACAATTTAGAATCCCCATTGGCCAAGGAGTTTCACACAATTTTTCGGCTCTCCTTACCTTTTGGAACTGGAGAAGAAGATGTAAATAGGTTTATAATGATGTGACCCCCGTGACCCCATTTGCGATCACGGGGTCACAAGATCTACAATTTAGAATCCCCATTGGCCAAGGAGTTTCACACAATTTGTCGGCTCTCCTTACCTTTTGGAACTGGAGAAGAAAATGAAAATAGGTTTTTAACGATGTGACCCCTGTGACCCCATATGAGTTCACGGGGTCACGAAATCTACAATTTAGAATCCCAATGGGCCAAGGAGTCTGCACATAACTTTTCAGCTCTCTAGACCTTTTTGAGCTGGAGAAGAAGATTAAAATAGGTTTATAACGATGTGACCCCCGTGACCCCATTTGCGATCACGGGGTCACAAGATCTACAATTTAGAATCCCCATTGGCCAAGGAGTTTCACACAATTTGTCGGCTCTCCTTACCTTTTGGAACTGGAGAAGAAAATGAAAATAGGTTTTTAACGATGTGACCCCTGTGACCCCATATGAGTTCACTGGGTCACGAAATCTACAATTTAGAATCCCCATGGGCCAAGGAGTCTGCACATAACTTTTCAGCTGTCTAGACCTTTTGGAACTGGAGAAGAAGATGTAAATAGGTTTTTAACGATGTGACCCCTGTGACCCCATATGAGTTCACTGGGTCACGAAATCTACAATTTAGAATCCCCATGGGCCAAGGAGTCTGCACATAACTTTTCAGCTCTCTAGACCTTTTTGAGCTGGAGAAGAAGATTAAAATAGGTTTATAACGATGTGACCCCCGTGACCCCATTTGCGATCACGGGGTCACAAGATCTACAATTTAGAATCCCCATTGGCCAAGGAGTTTCACACAATTTTTCGGCTCTCCTTACCTTTTGGAACTGGAGAAGAAGATGTAAATAGGTTTATAATGATGTGACCCCCGTGACCCCATTTGCGATCACGGGGTCACAAGATCTACAATTTAGAATCCCCATTGGCCAAGGAGTTTCACACAATTTGTCGGCTCTCCTTACCTTTTGGAACTGGAGAAGAAAATGAAAATAGGTTTTTAACGATGTGACCCCTGTGACCCCATATGAGTTCACGGGGTCACGAAATCTACAATTTAGAATCCCAATGGGCCAAGGAGTCTGCACATAACTTTTCAGCTCTCTAGACCTTTTTGAGCTGGAGAAGAAGATTAAAATAGGTTTATAACGATGTGACCCCCGTGACCCCATTTGCGATCACGGGGTCACAAGATCTACAATTTAGAATCCCCATTGGCCAAGGAGTTTCACACAATTTTTCGGCTCTCCTTACCTTTTGGAACTGGAGAAGAAAATGAAAATAGGTTTTTAACGATGTGACCCCTGTGACCCCATATGAGTTCACTGGGTCACGAAATCTACAATTTAGAATCCCCATGGGCCAAGGAGTCTGCACATAACTTTTCAGCTGTCTAGACCTTTTGGAACTGGAGAAGAAGATGTAAATAGGTTTATAATGATGTGACCCCCATGACCCCATTTGCGATCACGGGGTCACAAGATCTATAATTTAGAATCCCCATTGGCCAAGGAGTTTCACACAATTTGTCGGCTCTCCTTACCTTTTGGAACTGGAGAAGAAAATGAAAATAGGTTTTTAACGATGTGACCCCTGTGACCCCATATGAGTTCACGGGGTCACGAAATCTACAATTTAGAATCCCCATGGGCCAAGGAGTCTGCACATAACTTTTCAGCTCTCTAGACCTTTTGGAACTGGAGAAGAAGATGAAAATAGGTTTTTAAGGATGTGACCCCTGTGACCCCATTTGGGGTCACGGGGTCACGAAATCTACAATTTAGAATCCCCATTGGCCAAGGAGTCTGCACATACAATTTCAGCTCTGTGGAGTCATTGGTTCTGGAGAAGAAGTCGAAAAGCGAAAGATGAGCTAATAAATACACACATAAATGAAATACATAACAACACGACAACGTGTCCTTATTTACCGTTGCAAATTCTTTAAGACTGGTGGTCATGAGGGTCAAAGTGTTGAGTTCACGCAGGAGATAGCCCAGCCCTTCTCTCTGCTCGTCTGAAGCAGTAGAATTAATGATCAACATAACCGGTGTCATATTTTGGATACGGGAACTTGTGCAACTTATAAATTTAGTTTGCGCGAGTGACTTCATATCATAATGTGTGATGACACACAATAGTACGCCTAACCACTGGAATATTTGATGGATTAAAGTGAAGAAAATCGTTTCCAAAAGAATCGTTACACTTGACTTTGTCAACTTTCCAAAAGTTAAATGTGCAAATTTATTTACAACCTTCGCTTTAGCTCGGACACAATCACATTCGTTTCGTACAAACCGTATGACACATTCGCTCGTCTGATATTATATATGAACATAATTATGACAATGAATCGATTTCAATAAAAACATCGTTTTACGACGTTAATTACGAGACGAGCATATTGTGGCATAGTGCATACATTAAAGGCGCGTTCCACGTTGCAATTTGTTGCATAAAACTTGTGGCGTGAACATATTCAAACATGTGAATCCTTGAGTCCGTCACATTTTGTATGTTACAACATGTACAATGTCATGAAGTGCACGGTGGGAACGCGCCCGAGGACTAATTAATGAAATCCATTAATTACCTCTCATATTCAGCCCTTTCCAGTCATTGTTTAGATCTACTATATCTAAGCACTTAATCTGAGAAAAAACTTACCATTGTAAAATTATCACAGAGGAGATAATAATTATAATAATAATAATAACACTTTATTGTCCTCATTAAAATGAATTCGGAAATTCGTTTTGTGCCAGTGGCACCCGGCAGCCACAGTGCAGCGCCAGTTCAAGCGTTGTTCTACCCTTTTAATGCTGAACGCCAAGCAAGGAAGCAACAACTCACATTTTTAACGTCTTTTGGTATGACGCGGTCGGGAATCGAACCCCGACCTACCGGGTGAAGAGCAGACGCTCTACCAACTGAGCTACATCCCCGGTTGCGATATACAATGGTATGAAGTCACTTCTACGATCAACGTTACGATATCACCGTGGCTACGTCACAGTGCAACAATCGTAATAAGACGTCCCCAAAATTGACTCAAGGTGGCCATTTTGAACATTTTGGCATACTCCATGTGACATCACTTATCTCTCAATTTCGGACGAATGTTGCCACACTCGTTGAACTATCGTCATTATCTAGTCATTGGAGATGCCATTAAGTGATATTACACTAAACATATAAGATATCGTCTATAGACGTGTTGCTACCTACGTGATGAAAGGATACCCAGAAGGCCTCGACTCAGCTCGAGTTGCTGAAAATCAAGGGTATATGTGAGTGTAGATCAGAAGGGTTGCACATTATTATCGGTACACCAACACTACGAAAGGCCCCTTTTCACGGTTCAATTTGTATACTTATAACGCAGCACTTACTTGTTTCATTTTCATATATAAATTATTATTTCAATGTTTGTCCTTATATCAGGAATGGACAATGTAATCCTGTACACCTTTCTTGATGTGAAGGAAATGTCACATCAGTCAATACAGGAATAACAAAAAAACTTTTTAAAAAAAGGAATGAATTGATGATGACAATGATTCCTTTTTACCCTCTAAAGTTCATTTAAATGACACAAACTATCATTATAAATGGGAAATTTAAAAAAAAACAAATTTGCAAAAAACGTGCTACTGCCCTAATAAGGTTCGCTTTATGTCACTTATTACTAATAACTATAATTAATGCTGTATCCGTCTACTTGGTGTAAATTGTAAATTAGGTCAACAATTCTGTGAATAAATCATTATTTAAAGGTGCTTCCATTGTGTTTCATAAAATTTTATTATGCTTTGATACATTCCGACTCACCATATGTGCTGTTTACAGTGCAAATAAATTCACTCGGCTTGCATATTCATCCCGAATAACCAAATATATCAAATTTACTAGTTTCCAATGCATGTGCAGAAACCGAAACTACACGTCCCATTTACATGCACAGCAGTTATATGACCTATTAAACATGATCAATCCAAATTTATCAATTTGTATGTTATAAATTTGATTCCAAAATTACGTTTGACTCATTGGCGCGCGCCACACGCGGTACAGTGTCCGGTTTTCGATCAGAAATCACTACTTTTACCTTCATATCGTCAATATACTAAGTCGACTAAGATCAAAATGGTAATTTTCGGCAGTTAGTACTTTCCGATAACATAAAACAATTTATAACGTTTAGCATATGTGACCCCAAACAACACAATGGATGTAGCTTTAAGGCGATACTTTGGTGGTACGTGATTATGTTTATGTTTTATTTCAATATCCCGCTCGATGTAACGGAATAGGATGATAGCGTATTTACATTGAAACTGTGTGTATTACCTGTTGGACGTCTCTCATCTGTTCCAATAAGTCCACAGAATTCAGGTGTTCTGTAAACAGAAAGGGTGATATTGCCATTATCAGCCAAAGAGGCGGAAAAGTTCAACATTAAAGGGGCAGTAGCACGTTTTTTGCTAAATTTATTTTTCTAAATTTCCTATTTATAATGATAGTTTGTGCCATTTAAATGTACTATAGAGGGTAAAACATGCTATCACGCAAACCAACTATCCGTAGTAGTGATAACGGTGTTGCGTATAAAGCAAACATTGCATGGCGGCCATTTTATTGTGAACACATTTTATAATTTCGAATGACAAAAACGATCCCATAGCTTTACTGAGCCATGTACACTCATTTTTAACTTGGTTTTCTGAAGAGAGAAGGGTGTTTTACGATTGGTGAACTTATTTTTCAAGTACATTTCATCGACTTATTTGAGCAAAAAAAACGTACTACTACCCCTTTAAAAGGCTCAATGAATTAAATATTTCACGTTTAGTGAATTTCCATACATATAGCAGATTTACTTCAACGTCTTGGAATGTCGCCACACAAACTTATGTAACTACCTTGGTTAGAGAGTTTTCAGTTCCAAAATTCTTGAGTGATTGTCTACATGTCCTCTTGGAGTGTCAAGTATGTATGTTTATACATATATTTCATCACAAAGAACAATCCTTTCTCTAACGTTTGCAATATATTTTCATAAATTTGGCATAAACCCGAATATTGAATTGCAAACAGCATTATCTCTATACACTTTCGATACAATATTTTGCATAAACCTGAATATCTAATATAGAAAAAACAGTCACTTGCTCGATTCGGCCACTGCAAATTCCACCGACTAATATATTATATATTTTAACTCGGTACAGCGGCCATGCATCTTCTGGATGCGCCCAGTGGCCACATGTATAAGGACCCAGATGGCAGTTACGACAATGTAATGTGATACCTTCACGATTTCCATAATTTATCTCAGAATGTCTGTCATCATTTGCACAGAAAACTATCGACTCTACATCCTTTGAACTGGAACAAGTTCTAAATACTCAACCTTTCGTAAAGCTCCATAGTCTTCCTTTGTTGCGCGCGCACACAGCTCCTGTGCCGTCCAGTATATAGGGAAACTTCAACAGATCCGAGGTTCGCAACTCCTCTGAGGTTTTCACGAAATAATACTGTGATCTGCAAACATATAGGCCGTGTTGGGTAAAAATACGCACCTTAATACATCCATACTAATTACTGGATGGGAGGGAGCTAGTGTTCCATTAACCAAGCTGAATGGTTATTGTAAGCATATCGATAGCATCATCCTCGGCTACCCATGGTTTATGCTCCGTTACTCTCCACTATATCACCCATGGGAAACCTTATCAGAAAAATCTGTACTCAAATTACCCGCCCTTGGCCGGCGTGAGCCAATCAAACTGCTACGCAGCTTGGACCTGCGAACCAATGACAATTCATATCACTTCGTTGCAAAGTTCGCGAGGTCATTTTGTTAGCCATCCGTCACCGGTTATCTCCCTTGACCATTTCCGTCTTATCCTATTGAGCATTTTCTTTGGTTACTGACTTCATCACGCTGGCCAAGGGCGGGTAATTTGAGAACAGATTCCCTTGAGAAGGTTTCCCATGGGTGATATAGTGGAGAGTAACGGAGCATATATAAAACCATGGGTAACCGAGGATGCGATAGCATTGGCTACGATTTTTAGTAGGGGTAGGATCAATTAGTGGAACGGACAACTCAACAACGCATGTATTAGATGTACAAAGCACATCATACATCACAACACAATCACAATGACCTACTTTCATTGAAAAAAATCTAAAAATTAAATCCCATAGTTATTTTAGAATATAATTTATCAGTAGGATGGCTAATTGTCGTTAACTGTATTTCATTATCTCAAAATTTAGCATTCTATCCGTGACATCGACAATTTCAGAATGTCACTCTTGAAGCCGAGTTCATCATCACCATGTTCTATATTTGCAGGTCAAGAGGAAGTTACCGACCTGAGTTTCTCTCGTTCCTCCACAGAAGGACATACGACCAGTGTCGCCGTCAGCCTGCTGAGTCTCCGCGCGCTCTCCACCAACAAGGTGCTCGCTCCACTCTCTGCTTCATAGCTCACTTCAACCTTTGGTCTATCCAGGTTATTAACGAGGACATCAAACTGAGTTTCAGTGAGAAACTTCAACTCCCTCTCCTCGCAGTCTCCGTCCAGCTTACTGATAGCCTTCGCCTCAGCTATCTTCGCCCAGAAGGCTTTCAAACACATTTCGTACCGAGAGTCGTTCATTACGAGAGAGTTTTTCGTTACGAATAACGAACAGTCCATAGCGATTTCTTTGATGAATGAGTCAAATGCCACGAGGTTGTCGAGAAGCGAGACACTGACAGAGCCATACAGAACCTCAATATTAACATCCATGTATCTACTCAGAGTCCGGGTCAGTCCTCCTGCACATCCCGTGTTATACGCTGTAGTCCTAACTCCTACAGATGAACCCGCAAGAGTCAGAATTACCATAGGCTGGTTAGGGAGCACAATCAACACATCACATAAGACGCTCTCAGGAACTGGAACTCCTGCTAAGTCAAGAGGAACACGCAAAGACTCGCTCACGAACAGTAGTCCTGTTCTGGAATGAACTTCCTGGAGAGGTACCTCGGGGTCAGCGAGGTTCTGCTGGTTAAAGATGCTGTCTCCTTCAAGGATATCCCGCATCTTGCTGGCTATACTCTGTACTCGCTCGTCAGAAGAGGACACCACGGCCTTAATATTATCTGGAAGGAAAATATTGAAATGGATACAAAATTCTCTCATTTTCTGACACTGAAAATAGTTCTGGCAAGTGACGATATATATCACAGTGACATTAAAAATATCAGATATGTGCACTGTAGCTTGACGGATAAAGTCAGTAATCAAAGTTCTTTAAATAAATAAAATTTCTACATCACTCGATGATATATACGTGGTGTCCACAACGAATTAACCGAGCACCTCATATAAGAATACCTCATAATGATGGCCTTGAACAACTGTTCTTCAACAAGGTTACATGGCCCAGACTTGTCGATGTATTGCGTGTGCCAGCCATGCATTACTTTTAATAAAGTATCAAGCCATGCATTACTATTAATAAAGTATGAAGCGAACCTACCTACTGGGCGCCAAGATCGGTGGGTATCAGCCACACTGGTGTCTATTTGTAACAGGCGAGGACAGAAGAAGTCGGAGCTGCTTACATTGAACTCATTCTCAAGATTCTTCTCGATCTTCTTCTGAAAATGAAAACACACACTGTATAGACTACTATAGACAACCCGATACTAAGCTGGGATTAACATAATAAATCGACTTATAATATGTCAATTATCGGTTAGGTAAACTCCATTTTCACAAGAACATGTTGCAATTTTACTCCGCGAAATAACAATTCAATCATAAGCGTTATATTTACACAATGATGCTCGTATTGAAGCTTTCTCGTTGAGGTTAACAAGCTGTTGGACTAAATATCGTGACATATGAGCATCGTGACGATTATTTGAAAGCAATTGCATTATATGTTCAACAGACAAATTAAAAGAATCCGCAAGCGCAACAAACGATATGAATATATTAGTATACAGTAGAACACGGATATAACGAACTCCAAGGGACCAACGAATTCAGTTCGCTATTCGCGTTTGGCATATTATATAGGGCTTCTGACGGGACTTATAAATTTGTTCGTTTTATCCGTTTGTTCGCTATATCCGTGTTCTATTGTATAAGGAGAACGCTTACCTTTAAACGGTTCATTTTTCCTTTTGCTGATTGCATAGAACCACTCCCTGAGCGTCAGTGGACGAACTGATCCCGTCCCGTGTTCATACCAGTAAGCCAACGGGCCGGATTTGTCGTAGAACACCAGACCCCTCACCGACCTGGACGAGATTACAACCACATACTTGCCAGGGTTCTCCCTCTCTGGAACACAGGTTACCTTGACAACGTCGACGTCCTTCAATTGGTTTCCATGGTAATCACAAACAAGCAGAGCCTCTCGAGTTTTCTTCAGCATCAGTTGCTGAAAATTCTCTGGATTGTCAATGTTTGAGGTTTCAATAGAGGTCTTTTTCGTCATGTAGCCGTAACCTTCCCTTTGTTCGACTTTTTCCCGTGCCCCGTAGATAAAGGATCCCCCTTTCTCTAACTTGCTGTGGGCACTGATGTATTCTGTCAGCCTCAGGGACTTGATGGCATCAACAATATCCTCGATGGGTTCATCTGCTGCCTTGGTCCTGCTTTTAAACTGAACTGATCGATTTTCCGTCAGCCTCTCCGCAATGTTTTCAGCACAACGAACCTCCTCGAGTTGGTGAAACTCTTCCACAAAGTCACGTTTCTCCTTCAGAAAGTCCCTAACAAAGGCTTGATCTGGATCTTGGAGACTGTCATCTGTAGCCGTCTTGGTATTGTAATCAGTAGTTGTCACGTAGGTGGCTTTGGCCACGTAAAGAGATATAAACTCTCCATAGCTGCTCAGGTTGCTGTGTTTGTTCAGTCTCTCCGTCTTAAAAGCCGCGTCAAACTGTTCGCCATCGAGTAGTCTACTAAGTTTCTTGTTTATCAGTTCGTTCAATTCTCCTGTGTATTTGTCGGCGGGGTCGAAACCTACTAGGTGGATGATCACATACCCTGAACCTTTGTTCCGGTAGGCGGACACGACTTGCAACAGCTCCTTCACCTGAAGCAAATTGAAATGACAACTGTTTGAGTGCCCAGACGTTGAAGCGGTAATAAAGATTACGTTTTGTAGTACCGTTACTATGGTAACACTCTAGTGGCAATAAAGGTAGCCCTGTAGTGGCAATAAAGATAAAGTTCTGGTGATAATAAAGTTAATGTTGTAGCGGTAGTAAAGATAATGTTATAGTGACAATACGGATATCCTTGTCATGGCAACAATACAAGACACAAGTGACCATGGCTCACATACCCCGCCATCCACTTTCAATCCATTGAACATTCAAATATCTTAATTTTGGCGAACACAATGTTTGAAACTGGCTTTAGAATTCCACTTAAGGTTTACATTACAAAAATTAATTCACCGAGGTTAATAGTTTCCGAGGAAACGTGTCCCCGTTGGAACATCACAGTGGGTACAGTACCTCCGTGAAAATTAAAAGTTCGGAACTGGCATTCGAAGTCGACGTATCACCATTCATCTAGCTGAAATAGTTTCCAACAAATCTGCTCCTAATAAAGCATCACAGAGTTTTTTCACACCTCCGTAGAAACAATACAAGTATTTTGGAACTGGTTCGATACAGAGTACGGTATGGAGTACTCACAAGCATAATTCCATTCACATAGGCGTAATAGTTTCCGAGTTAACTTGTCTCCAATGACCACTATGAAGTCCAAAATATGACGTTTTGGAAAGGACATGGTTAACAACTCTACAAAGAATTTGACCAGTCTTTGAGAACTTTGACAAGATGAAGTACGGGCGATGGATAATAACGAAAACGTGACATTAAAGACAATGACGTATTGGTAGCAGTGGTAAAAATGTTAAGTTGCCTAGGCAATAACGATAACGAACCAGCCCATTGACAATAGAAACGTATTCTTATAAAATTGTAAGCAACGATGTAAAGATGTATACTTCCAAGACTGAAACCATGAAATATCCATAATTTATCAAGCTCTCTCAACTTGTATTCTTTGATAAAACTTGACTATACACAAAGAAAAAAGTTAAGCACCCCCTAATATTTGTGATGATATCTTTTCGAGAATATTTTAAATAGTTAAAGAAGGTTCATTTATGAGAAGAGTAGTGTTTGTGCGATACGTTAACGTTCCAACCAGTCGCGCCTACACGTTCGGGACATGCACGTGCAACATGCTACGTCGCGGATCACAAAAAGCAGTATGGCCCAACTGCATTTGGTGGTATGTAACGTTGCTTTCCATAGCCACTCAAGCATATCTATTGAACATGGCACGAGGACGATTGTCAATGGATCTCAGAAATCAAATTATTGGTATGCACTCTACAGGAATGTAGGACGAAATCTTGGCTACCATTACACTGTTTGTAGTGTCGTAGTATTCATGTATAAGGTCAAAGGTTAAGGTCAGACACTGATAGTCATGACGTAATATACACGAGGAGTAATGACGTAGTATGCAGGAAGCTAGCAGACGACACGGGGGACCGCAACTACCAATTTTTACAAGTCCAATGTATTTGATTCTCTAACGAAGAATTAAGAGTGTTCAAGTTTACAACGCTTGTTATTGAATATGTTGCAATACTGGGACTTCATACACTATACTGTTGTTAGTCGTTTAGTCGGGAAGCATCCGCAGTCAGGAAGTGCAATCGACCGTCCAAGGTCTGGAAGACCTACTGTCACTGCACCTCAAGAGGACCGGCACCTTCTTCGACATGTACGCCGAGAACCCTTCCTGACAAGTCCTCAGCTGAAACGTCTGTGGTTACCAAATCAAAACATCAGCACCAGAACAGTCAGAAATCGCCTCAAATCGGCAAGACTAAAGGCAAGAAGGGAAATTAAACATCCCTTGTTGAGAGACAATCATAAACGTGCACGTTTGGCATGGTGTTTGGCCAGACAACACTGGAATCCGAGAGTCTGACGAGAGTCGATTCTTGCTCAATGTTACTGATTGGCGTGCACGTGTTTGGAAACCAAGGAACACTCAGTCAACTGTTGAGTATGGAGGTGGTGGTATGGTATGTCATCAAAATGGTAGTTTTCGGTAACAGTCGGTACTTCTCGATAAAGTAACACCATTTATAACGTTTGGAATATGTGACCCCCAACAACACAATGGATGGACCTTTAACTTGCTACTTTTGAGTGTAGCTGCTTACATCGTTATCGTATATTTACATTGTACCTTGAAAAGTAGCAAGTTAATCAAGAAATGTTAAACAAATATTCTCATTAAATTATCATTCAAGAAAGGAAACGTATGAAAAGCAATGACCCAAGAGCCTGTGGTTACAGGTATTTAACAACAACAGTTGGAGAATATTCGCTGACCTTGGCTTCCCTCTTCTCTCTCTTAGCTTCCTTCCTCTTGTTCGCCTGATCCTTCTTGGGCTCGCCGTCTTGTGGAGGATTGGTGAACACGTAACTTACATGGAGGGCCAGCAACTTGGCAGGACCCTTCACATGAAGTAGGAACTGTTCAAGAGCCTCCTTACCTCTGGGTTCGTGTTTCCTGCAACAGAATGGTATGAAGGTTAGGATTTGAGATTTTCAAAGGATTTCCTTTGACAATAAAGCATACAAACCGGTTTATCATCCGAAACTGGCTCCGACAGTAGATATTGCTTTTTCTGAGATCAAGCGATATCTACAAGCGATATCTTCATTGAAGATATCGCTACAATCAAATCATAATGCTATTACATCATCAGTGACATCACAAAGCTTTGGCATCACTGAGAACACTGCTGACAATGCTATTACGTCACGATGATTACGTGATGATGTAACAATGCTATGATGTCATAATGCTTATGTATTATACACATTATACACATGTTGAATTTATTCAAAGCCCTTTTTGCTTGATTAATTGCTACTGAGACAGAATGCAAAACATAAAAATATACATAGAAACCTGTTTACATCTCAATTCATTCCGAATGACTGGTTCATGATCATGGTCCCTGCAATACTACGATATAAAAGTGTTGGAAAATACATTCAATATGATGTACTTGACTTATTGTGCAAGGATCTTGTGACTGCAAATGGAAATACTTCGTAGGTTAGAACGACAAAGGATTTACATAAACAGTCAAGAGGCACCAAAACACAATCACTTCTATTGCCTTGGGTTCATGCTAAGTGAATCGATTAACCTCTCTCCCAGAGGTCATGTCAGCTGAACCTTTTACATTTTTTAAATTGAACTTTTTTTCACAAGTATCAATCATACACATACATTATTATAAACAGAAGATCACACGAGGGTCAGAATTTATAGAACCACAACGGTCGCATGATCACATTCCCAAAACAAGTGCTGTACTGTATCTTTATTATATGGCGAGCAGTGAAATACTGGGATTTATCAGTGAAATAAACTGTCTATCAAGCTACAGTGAAAATAACTTATATTTTCACTGTGAACGGTGACTGATATAATTTGACGTCATAAAACAATGGTCTCGCGCGGCGATTTAGCTGATGACGTCACAGTGTTACTGTGGTGACGGGCTGTTCCTTGCGACCGCTTGGCGTGAAAACGACCCTTTTTGACGTAATTACATGGATAATATCATATAATAAATAGAATATCCGTCAATTCTTGACAAATACCATGTTTATCTCATCTCGTGAGGTAGAAAAGTTATATATTTTCACTCGTGGCTGCGCCACTCGTGAAAAATATAACCTTTCTACCTCACTCGATGAGATAAACATGGTATTAGTAAAGAAAAGACAGATATCCTCTATGTATTGTGGGGAGAAAATTGCATATATCATGCATCAGCTGAATTTCACTGTGAATGTTCCGCCAATCAGAGGCCTAGCTAGATACGACTTTCAATGTGATGTTTCGTATGTCAACTCAAGTCGCTCCGAGTGAAGGTGGCTGAAGGTCACCTGACAGGACCTCTGTGGTGCAGTGTTCAGATCAGAAACTCAGCGAAGTACGGTGAAACAGACAGGTACATGACAAAGTGATTCTGAAAAGTGAAAATGGTATGAAGAAGAGAAAATGATGTACGTTGAGCTTATTTGTGGTATTTCGGCGCATCCAAAAGGGTTGTTTATTCATCTCACGGTGGCTATATTTATTGCTGGGAGGAGCTTTTTGCAACATCTTTGTGGTTATGCCTTCTGTTGAAACTAAACGGTAGCATGAACGGAAAACGTAGTTATCAACTAATTTCATTCCCCAAGTACAAATGAATTTGCCAAGTGAATTCCTGCTATTTTACAAAACTAAAACAAAAATGTAACATGTATCATGATTTTAAATAACTTTGAGAATGTGGTCGCATGAAACGGACCATGTGGGCCTAGTGTTGAATCAACGCTTAGAATGCGTAGGTAGTGTACCCATCGATATTGCTGTTAACGCGCGACCTATAATATATTCTTTGTTTACATTTTACCGAGATTGCTGCGTAAGTCTCTACATTTACTTTGCATAAAAATGATTAATCTATTGGCGATCGGATTAAACCTTTATAGTGGTCGTTGAGGGTAATGTGTCTTTATATGTTTCCTACAAGAATTTTGAAATAACAGCAATTTTTAACAAAACTGTAGCTGTTTGAAATATGTTTCAATTGTTGTTTATATGTTGCCTAGCAACACATTTTTCAATCGTGAGTAGAGAGCTTTAGATTTTTTTCTTGGTGATTTTAGATGTATGTATGTGTTCACAACACCCTAAGGATTGTGTAACTAGTGATGAAAATGCTAAGAAAAACTCGTAAACACCATTTCTCGAAATTCACAACGTTAAATATCACTATTGCCGCCATATTGGTTTTGCGCATGGGGGCGGCCATGAGCCTGGACGTTGTCGGAGTCTATGGCTATGCTTGATTCGTTTTGGCGGCGTATACACCGGTCACATGTCCGGCGTACGCCGTTCCTCTACTAGGCTCAGTTGAAACAAGTGTATCGGCGTACAGACAGGAAGACGTCATCATCCCTCAAACTAGCTTAAAAAAACATATCATTTATATTATATAACTATTTTTTAAAAATTATTTCAAAACATTGATTAATATTTTAATAGCGTGTAATGCAATGTTTTAAATCAGCAGTGACATTTAAAAATAAATCAGTCAACTATTTAATTGTACAACGCAACTTCATAAACAAAAGGGTTATTGAATGTCGCAAGGGTAACATTTGTCCGCCATTACACGCCGCCTTCGCCGGTCATTTCCAACCGGCGCATTCGGAGTACGCCTAAGGGGTACGCCGGGTTCCAATCAAGTGATTTGCCGGTTGTGCCGCTTCCGGCGGCGTACGCCGGGTAGTGCGCCGGGTCCCGAATCAAGCATAGCCAAAGATTAAGCCAGTCGCCAGTTACGCAGCGCAACAGACTCCGGGAACCAGAATGTAGTAAATGTAATAGACCGAGACCGAGGTGTTCAAGTAAGATGAACCCTCGCGCACGTGAATCATGACACCGAGGCCATACTACATTCAGAATGAAAACACTTTTAGTGTAAATTCGAGGGATCTTATGTTAAACATTTTGGGGTAAAAAGACGGTTGTCCTTGTCAGAAAAACGGTGTATATCAGTCAGCTTGCCTGAGTGAGTCCCGGTGCACGTGCAACACGCCGCTGAAATTTACAACCATATTGTCATTGTCAATATCACCAGTTGATATAAAATACAATACACTCTTTCATTTAATTCTAAACATTTTGCACTCCAGTTGAATATTAAAATCTATAACTTTTTAACACATTAATGCCAGTTTTAATCCAAACAAATACAAGAACACTAAGTATTTGGTGATGAAAAAGTCTCTCTCTCTCATCCCATCAGGGCCATGTTCAAGAGAGGTTTCAAAGTAATCCCTCAATGAGCGATTACTTTTAAACCTCTCTTGAACGCGATTGCTCAATGTAGCGCTACGTAGCAAGGCGAGCAAACTTTGAGGAATCGCACCGTGTCGTTCAGGAGAGAATGCGCTACATTGAGCGCTACTTTGAGCGCTACATTGAGCTATCAATTCTTAACCGAACGTCCATAGTGTCACTCTGGTGTGCACGCTAGAGTCACTCAAGGTCCCTCCTGCTAAATCGGGGAGGGAAGTCGTGAGAGTAACGGAAGCCCGTCATTTGACGCGGCGTTTTCAAAAACCTAGCCAGGGATTTTCGTCTTTATACTATCCGACTTACATGTAGGCTACATACGAAATTATTTTGATTTGGGTTAAAAATGACAAATATGGGTTGGCATAAGGGGTTTATTCGGCGATCATACAATGTTACATTGATGTATAATTCCGGGGAATTGATGAATTTAGCGGTAAAATCGTAGACTATTGTGTTTGGTTTCGGTAATCATTGTGTATACACAATAATTAAACAAATGAATAAATAAATTTTACTTCATCAAAATGCTGATCCTATATATATTATTGGCTTCTGTCGGCCATATTGTTTGAAGCCAGGTAACCAAGTGTGACACTCAGTTTAGCAATACGAGTCTTTTTCGCTAAGTGGCAAGTGAGCATGCGCAATATTACACCCGAGTGAGTCAAAACGAACGTAGCCCTGGGCCGTGTTCAAGAGAGGTTTCAAAGTAATCGCTCAATGAGCGGTTACTTTTAAACCTCTCTTGAACGCGATTGCTCAATGTAGCGCTACGTAGCAAGGCGAGCAAACTTCGAGGAATTTGCACTGTGTCGTTCAAGAGTGAATTAGCGCTACTTGAGCGCTACGTGAGCGCTACGTGAGCGCTACTTGAGCGCTACTTGAGCGCTACATTGAGCGATCAATGAGCAATTTAAGCTAGCGCTGTTATGGAACGGAGCCCCGGTGTAATGGTTAGATAAGCCCCTGTCACAACCCATCGTGCGTGCAATTCGTTCGTACGTTTTTTGGGGAGGCCACGGTCGCTACGTTTTTCTGAAAACGTAGGGTGGCTGTCACAACCCGTCGTACATGCAGCTGCGTGCTGTCTACCGACAAAAACGTGGGGTAAATTGGGGAACGTGCTTACTCGGTACGTTGTACGTGCTTACTCGGTACGATCGACGTGAGTTTTCTTTAATTATTTGATAGTTAAACTTTGGACGAACCGAGTAAGTACGAACTACGCACGTACAACGCACGTTGTACGCACGTGCAACGTGCGTCGTTCGTAGAGAAAGTGTGAGTTGGTAAGCTTGAAAAAAAACGCACGATGTCGGTGCGTTATGCGTGCGGTTGTCGTACAGGGCACGCACGTCGATCGTACGGAGGAAAATTCGCAGCCCGTTCGTAGACTGCACGCAGCGAAAGTTCTGCATGCACTAAAAGTTCTATGACGAGTCTGCGTGCTCCAAAATTGAAACCTAACTTCACGTGAGAAACAACTCCTATATTGATTGAATGTATTAAGAAATCACGATAATGTGATCATATTCACAAGCATGTTTTCGACCCGTAATGGTCGAAAGCATTCTTGTGAATATGATTAAATCATCGTGGTTGAGGTTTAATGCGATGAGCTCATTTCGACCAGTGTATCGGGCTTTTCAAGTATGAAAGTATATTCAAGTACATATATATATATATTCTCGAAATGTTGACACCCAAAAACACTACTTACTCAACACAAGTCGTATGGTAGTCGTGACCCCCGTGTAAAGTCAGTTTGGCGGCGCTGGCGACGTGGTCTCCACAGTAGAAACACAGTTTAATTGCATCACTAGGTGATTTGTTCTTTCCAGCACAACTTGTTGCATTTGACAGGGGCGGGGTGGCGTCAGTATTTGACGCTCTTGATGGTAAATCTTCAAGCCAAGTTAGTCGACAACGTGACACAGGTGTACGTTCACCAGAGGGATAAGAATATTGCGAAGACTCGGACGAAGGAGACCTGCTTTTGGGAGGTCGTAATGGCGACCGCAGTCTCGTATAATCTCGATGTGTTCTAACTTCAAATTCCCGATTATGACTCCTGGCGTTTCTGTCTCTGTATCTTTCCCCGTGGTTATCACTGTGTCTTTCTCTGTGGTTATCACCGTATCTGTCTCGGTATCTGCTGTTGTCTCTGTCCAAGCTGTCCCTTTCTCTGTCCCTGTCTTCACGGTCCTCTCTGTATCTGTGGTTGTAATTGTCTCTGTCTCTGTGACTATAGCTGTCTCTCCCGTCGCTTCTGTAACTCATATCAAACTAAATAGGAATCCCCACCACACATTTCCCACAGTCAAGTTATTTTGAAGACACGGGTCATCGCCTCTGTTGAACAGACCAAAAGCGTAATGTTCACGAAGCGGATAAACAGGGCTGCTACTGAGTGGTGTTCTCCACTGGTACCTATTGACACTGTCATCAATCTGTTCACAGGGTGAGGTGTATCTGATACTCGGGCTGTCTTAACGGTTATGTGTCGATTATTGATCCACCTGTTAAATATCTTATTTCCTCATCCATTTCCTCTTGAATGGTGATTTCAACACGTAGAAGGGTCTTCAATTATCCGGCTATCACAAGGTATAAATCAAAGTCTGTATACTTCTCTGAACGAAACAGTCTTCCTTTACATACACTCTTTACATACACTCCTTTGCGAGAAGTAAGCTTGTTGTAAAGTAAATAATCAACATGCTTGTATTAATAGACATGATAAACCGACGCGCTCTATGAACACATACATACTTATTGCGTAGTGGTATTTCCAGGAAAATTATGTTTGCTGAGAGTGCATTAGTTTCTTTCAAGGCAACACAGCGTGCATTTAGCTTCCTGATTTCAATGCATCGATCGGTACTTTAATTTGGGAAAACCATAAACCACCTGTTGCCCACAATGCTGTCACTGTTTATGAGGTTATCGCAACCTTCCACTCACTACTGACGCTTGATCTTTAAACAATCTATGATTTTACTGAACTCCTGAGATCGTTTACATTGTAACCTATATGTTTTGTTGTTGTGTATTCACGTGATATGATCAACCGCTGCGCTCTGTGCACGCATGTATAGGCCTATGTATTGCGTATCGGTATTTCCAGGAAACCTTGGTTTACCACACAGCATTTATTCTGAGTGTACAGGTGCACCAGCCTTTGTATATTTCCCTCCCATTGGTTATGCATGGCTTCAACAGGACAACGAGAAACAACATGTTGCCTAAGTCGTGTTTACCCGTTACTTGTCACGCTTTGTGAGCGCGACTTGATCGCAACGGTATACAAGCATGCCCAATTATCGCAAACTCTATACAAATCGAGCAACATCATCATATGCATGTGTTGAAACCGAAACTACAAATCCCATGTACATGCACATTAGTTTTACGCGCCACTCGTGGTGCATTGTCCGGTTTTCGATCAGACATCGATACTTTTACCTTTATGACGTCTGTAAACTAAGTCGACTATCATCAAAATGGGAATTTTCAGAAACAGCCTTTACTTCATCGATAAAATAACACAATTTATAACGTTTGGCACATGTGACCCCAAACAACACAGTGAATGTACGTCAACAACTCAATTTCATTATTTAGCTTGAACTTAATTACACCGAGTCACATCATGAGCTCACCCTGCACTAACATAATTGAATAATTTTGAACTGACTTACTCTTAGTTTCATAAAGATGTAGACTTACACTTAATTGGGCGAGACTAAAACCAAGTCTAATTATGAGTTAAAATTTAAACTTAGATACTTAAGGTACCTAAATGTGAATAAGACCCGGGCCTCCAATAACGGCTTCTAAGCCTCTAATAGGGGCCCGGTTTATATCGCATTAATAAGAGTAAGATCCCTAACATGATAATAAGGGCCCGGGTATGTTACAGCGCTATGACATTTAATGTGATGTTATATATAGGCCTATATAGATCGCTGATCATCATCATTGCCTATGCATTGGATAATAATTAAGTATCTTTATTTATAGCGCTGACAATGGTACACTATACACATGCAAATGTAATGTATATCATAAATAGTTAAGATATTTACAACCATGTGGCTTTTCCAGGAATAACAACGCGTTACATTTGACTAATCTTAGAAAGAACGATTGGCTGGCTGGCTGGTCACGTGAGTTGGGGAAACCCCGAGCCTGAGTTGGCCGGGATCTGCCTAGGATAGTGTTACAGTCGTAACGTACAGGCCATTGCGGGGAATTTGTGAAGACTGGAAAAGAAATACAGGTTTGTAACTTGGAATTTATTGACGTAAGTGTAAAGAAAGCCCATGTTTCGAGTGTGTTCACTCAATGCCGTTTGCACACACATTGATAACGTTGATCAATGCTTTGCACTTGAGTGGCTCGAGTTGCCTCCCTTTGTAATGATTCAACTAGGGAATGTTCAGGAGGACGGGCGCTGTACACATTTTTTCAATTTCTTGTCGACCATGAGTATGTTTTTAACAAGGCCTAAGGAGATCCTCAATATTTCAAAGCACAATAATTTACATGAATGAATTTATGAAAATACAGAGTAGAAATTTCAAAATATATGTGCGTTTTTAAAAAAAAAAGGACCTCCAGTGACAAGTGCGACCCCACCCCATTTTGAAAACTTAATGCACAGTGAGCCTCGGAGATGTCCTACCTTCCATTCTTTTTTGGTTATAGAGAATTTATTCTGTCCGTCAATGTTCGTCCGTTACATTTCATGCATATATCTTTTATTAAACACTTGTATTATTGTCATTCAATACAATACAATACAATATACACTCATTAAATGGACTTACATACATGTATACATAGTTGTGCACTTCAACATTATTGAACTACTTTATGTAAAATGATTATTAAATATGTCATATTTTTGTTTATTACTCATCCGTGGTGAGATCACTCATTAGATAACAATGAGTTGGTTACACACATGTGTGATACCACCGCGCGCTGTCGTAACGTCATAATATGCGCGTGACGTTATAGTCGAGTTTGGTTGACGTCACAATGTTAGCCGCGCAACTGCAATAGCGGGTGACCTATTTGCAAGTGAGCGTCACTAACAACGATTTTCTTGCAATTCAGTGCTGTTTGCATCATTGAGTAATAAATAAGATACTAAACTCGGTCCCGTTTGATAACATGTTTATGAAACTCGTGAATGGCATCGGTATTTAACTCGCTTTCGCTCGTTAAAAGACCAAACCATCCACTCGTTTCATAAACATGTTATCAAACGGAACATCGTTTAGTATTCTATTTTATTACTCAACCGTGGTGAGATCACTTATTAGATAACAATGAGTTGGTAACACAAATGTGTGATACCACCGCGTGCGGCCGTAACGTCATAATCGGCGCGTGACGTCGTAGTTGTTTTGGGTTGACGTCGCAATGTTAACCGCTAGCGGGTGATTCTTCTTCTTATTATTTGCAAGTGAGCGTCATTAACAACGATTTTCTTGCACTTCAGCGCTAATTACATCATTGAGTGACATCGTTTAGTATTCTATATTTATCTCTTGGGTACTTCAACTATTATACATAAGCGGATACTTGTACCTTCGTTTGTGACAGAGACTATTGCTGGTATAACCGTTAATATCGCGACAGTCTTCGGAATATAACTAGATATACTGATCATTCACGGGTCACTCATTATGATGGTCAGTCGTATTAGGGGTCGCAGATATGCCAGGGACGAGGTTGGAAACAGTTTGTTAAGAAATGTAGCATTCTATAAAAGCTGCCAAACCTAACATATGAGTGTTTTTATTATATAGAGGATATTATATGAGTGTCTATGTCATACTATGTTTACGACACGAGTGCCTGAATATTAGTATTTCGCGAGCGAGAGCGAGGGATATACCGATATTCAGGCACGAGTGTCGTAAACATACTATGGCATAGACACGAATATAATATTCTGTTTATTACCGAAGTCGTGAAATTAATGAAAACACGCTAAAATCTACTTTCAACCAAAGGCTGGCGACCCGCCGTCGCGCATTTAGAACGCAACGTCATAGACGAAACGTGACGTCATAGCATTGTTTATGACGTCACGTCACCATGACAAAGTAATATGTTGCCCTAGGGCATCGTATGAAAAATATGAACCCCGATATGATTGCCCCCGTAGGTAATAAAATATATTTACGACAGGAATGCTGATTATTGGTCAGTCTGATTAAAATCGACGGTTTTCCGAGGAATAAAACTTGCAAAATAGTGCATCTACCAGGATACGAACTCATATCGTAGACTCCCTATGTTCTGACGCAATTCAGTTAACCAATAGACAAGACGTCCAACAAAAGCTTTCTGTGCGAGAAGCTAAGGGCAGATAACTCCAAACAGCTATCCTTTCGTCTGTTCCCAATGCTTTCAAAACAGCAACCGTTTGAAAACTACATTAAAGGTACATCCATTGTGTTTCATAAAATTTTATTTGGCTTTAATACGTTCCAACTCATAAATTCACTCAGCTTGCATATTTACCCCCAATCGTCAAATATATTCATAATTACTAGTTTCGAATAAAAATCGAGCAACATCATGATGCATATGCAGAAACCGAATCTGCACGTCCCATTGACATGCACAGTAGTTATATGACCTATTAAACATTATCAACTCAAATTTGTCTCTTTGTTTGTTATAAATAAGATTCCAAAATTACGTTTGACTCATTGACGCGCGCCACACGCCGTGCATTGTCCGGTTTTCGATCAGAAATCATTATTTTTACCTTCATATCGTCAATATGCTATGCTACTATCATCAAAATGGTATTTTTCGGTAATAGTCGGTACTTCTCGATAAAATAACACCATTTATAACGTTTGCAATATGTGACCCCCAACAACATAATGGATGTACATTTAATGATGTGATTGGTCAGCTATTTGACTGGGCTTTCGCTGCGCTTAACTGGTTCGGAACACTAGCCTATACGGGGTGTTCTCAGACCTTGTGGCGAGGAATGTACAGAACCTGTTCGTATCCCGGTAGATGCATTATTTTGCAAATTTATTCCAAGGTCGATTTTCATCAGACTGGATTAACGTCAACGTCATAGACGACTCGTGTTTATGACATCACGTCACCATGACAAAGTGATAGTTTGCCTACTACAGAGCATCGTATACAAACTATGAACCCCGATTTGATTATCCGCTTGGATTATGGTAGGATTTTTATTATATGCTAAGCAATGGGAGACTTAGAGGATATTTGGCTTTTCTTGACTAATACCATGTTTATCTCATCGAGTGAGGTAGAAAGGTTATATTTAAAAATATATAACTTTTCTACCTCACGAGTGGCGCAGCATTGTTATTTTCACTAGTGACTGATAACACGGTTTATTTTCATTGATAGATTCCGGTATTTCACCTGCAATCATATAATAATGAGTTTTCTCATTTTGAGAAAAATGTGTTTTCAGCACTGCAGTTTGATATCACTTTCTCAACACTCTAAAATGTCACAGAGGGGATGACGTCATGAGTACAGAGGTTTCGCCGTTGCTACGTGACAGAGCAACAATGGTATGAGGTCGCCAGAACTCGCTCAATTGAAGCATATAATAAACAGAATATTTTGTGTTTTCAGTGCGATATATAGAGGATACTAAACGACCTTCTATTTAATACCATTTTTATTAAACGAGTTAATGATTTAAATCATTCACGAGTTTAATAAACATGATATTCAATAGCAGTGAGTTTAGTATTCTTTTTATTACTCGCAAACATATAATCCAGCGAAATAGCCGACATGGCTCTGAAACTATGGTTCCCGCAAGTCGGATACCATTGTGACGACGTTATTCCAATTGTGACGTCATAACCGCAAACTATTGTGACGTCATACACGCGCCGGTATTACACTAGTTTAATATTGCCGTATAAATATTATACTGCAGTATCTTACACGGGCGAGTAATAACACGTATGTCTCATCTCGTTACGGAGTAAAGCCGATATTTTCACTCGTGGCTGCGCAACTCGTGAAAATATCGGCTTTACCCAATCACTCGATGAGAGATAAGTGATATCACAATGAAAACACAAAATATCCTCAATAAGATATAAATGGCAAAACATTGGGATGTGACCTGAATAGCAGGCAACATGTAGTTGATGTGTGTAGTGTATTGTAAACATTATACACCGAGTAGTAAAGCTTGGGACGATGAACTAACAATTTACGTCATTGTTATTGACGTACATGCGTAATTTGATTCCAGACTGATGCACGATGTCTATCATTCACGTCAAAGACAAGGGCGGAGCCAACCTGACCTTTCGACAGGTAGGGGATATGCGGTTCTCTCCCCTTTGTGCCGAGAACATACTTCCGGACTTGCGCAATCTGCAACTACGTGATGATGACGTGCTGATAGCTGGTTTTATGAGGTCAGGTATGTACATGATCTTATTCTCTATTTCAAAACTTCTACAAATTTGACGCAGAACTTACAGAATCAAGTAAATGGAATAGTCGACTTTCTCTTCAGGGAATGGAAGGACATTTTACACGCTATTTGTTAGTCTTGAACCCATAGAATCAGAATACCTGATGGAAATATCCCCATTGCACACATTATTTAGTCCATTATTATTCAATATGTTAATTACTGATTATTAAATTACAGTAAAAGGTTACAATAAAGCCAGGAAAGGCGTTACAAGATAAGTTGAAACACGTTTGAATACGCACGTTATGCAGAACTATGACACTAGTGGAACCATTCTCATCCCTTCAGATTTCTGATCCTATCCTGTTTTTCACTTGAAATCAGGAGCAGAAGCAAATTCCCCTAGCGGAGGAAAGCTGAACTTCATCCTCTATCACTCCTTCTACACCAATGAAAACTCATCTTTCAGGGACCCTGTCGACCGAGTGACTTCAAAGATCTTGGCATTTTACTCTTAAAGGTCTTGCTCGTTAGCATATGTCCTACACATATATCTGATGTAAATAACACAAATGAGCTATTTTTGGTAGTTGTCTCTGATTTGGTCTTCTTTATTTATAAGCATGTTTATGATCAATACTTTTCACAAAATTAAACAGCATATTTCGAGGAAAACACATAAAATGAGAAAACGTTGGTCTTACGTTTATTTTATCATAATGACGTGTCATTGGCAAATGTCACTTTTACAACGGCGTCGCTGATTGCACAACTAGATTCAATTGCAACCAATCAGGACACTCCCTTTCTGCCCCCGATTTCAAGCGTAAAACAACAGAGGGTAGGATCGGAAATCTGAAGAGAGTAACCTCTGTGGAAAGAGAATGCAATTGAACAAGTAAAATGAATACTTTAATTGCAGATTTCTGTTTTATTTTGTATGGATGTCAGTTGAGTTTAGTACAAATAAATGCTATGTTTGTAGTTTATCAATATCTTTGGTTAAATGACGAGAAATGAGACCCGTCACAGCCATACTCTCGCTTTTTCGTCATCAACCCACTTCCGGCTATGCGCAGTAAAGCCAACCTTGATTTACCGTTTACTGCGTTTCTACACTTGGGGTCTTGAGTTGATCAATGCTTAAAAAAACAATATTAGTAGTGGTCATTTTGAAACAATGTTGGCTGTTATTTCCAATTGAAAGTTCTGTCTGTATGGATGAACTGATTAAAATAAAATAAAATCCTGAGATTATATGATTTTAAAGTATTACTTACAGGTACGCACTGGGTATGGGAGGTGGTCAACATGCTCCTGAAAGATAAGGCGGAAACAACAAAGGGTATGAAGGAGGACCTCATGTTGGATTACCGTCCAATCAGCTGGCTCGATTCATACCCGTCCCCACGTGTTCTTAACACACACCTCAGGTTCAAATATTTGCCAGATGACCTCAAAGCGAAGCATTTCCGGGTGATCTACTTGCTGAGAAATCCACGTGACGCGATTGCATCTTGGTACCATATACAAGTGAAGCACGAGGCGTATGAATACAGCGGGAAGTGGCCTGACTGGCTTCCCGTACATCTCGAGGGTCAACGTGAGTTTTGTTGCCTTTCAGTGAATCTAATGAAAGAGCAGTGATTGCTACGCTTTGATACAGTGGGAAGTGGCCCTGTTGGCTTCCCGTACATAAGAAGGGTCACAGCATTAGCCTACAATAATTTTGGTAACTTTAACCATACCGCCGTTCGTCCCTAAATGTGTCTGAAATATATCATTCGGTCTCTCAGACCAGCTTAACTTGATACACAACCGTCATCCCTGGATGTGCCTTTGTCTTGGTATGCTTATGTAAGACTTTTATGTGTTACTGTCTTCCTACGAAAACATACTTAAAGGGGCAGTAGCACGTTTTTTGCAAAATTTATTTTTTCAAATTTCCCATTTATAATGATAGTTTATGTCCTTTAAATTAACTTTAGAGGGTAAAACATCTTATTACACAAACCAATTATCTGTAATGGTAAAAACTTTGTTGCGTATAAAGCAAAAATTGCAAGGCGGACATTTTATTGTGAACACAATTTATTATTTTGTATTACAAAAACGATTCCCATGGCTTTACCGAAACATGCACTTAATTTTCCGAAGAGAGAAGGATGTTTTACTACTGGTGAAATTATTTTTCAAATACATTTCATCAACTTATTTGAGAGAAAAAACGAGCTACTGCCCCTTTGAACCATGGTTGTTTTAGGTATTCTATTTTGATAATACATGTTTTAAAGAGAAATACGCTTCGGAAGATAGAGACAACTAGGAAGAACAAAGGCCCATGACCGTCGAGTTAGCTTGAGAGTTCCAAGCTCTTTCAACACAAAGAGCACAGCGGAGTATTTTACTTGTCTGAATTATTTTTAAAAAGCAGTTTTATATCACGAGCGTCATGCGTAACATGTTCAACGTTATTCGACGAACAATTGTGCACAATAGACCTAAACGCGTTGTGTAGAGGCCAGTTTACCTATATGATTGCAAATACACGTATACACGTGACAGCTGAAATTTCAACACGTTAGAACAGACATTGACATTTTATGTTAAACTTTTGATTTCTAGTGGACTGGGGCACGTGGTTTGATCACGTGAGAGAATGGGAAGACGCGATCAACTCCCAGAAGAACCTGCACGTGCATCTGTGGTACTACGAGGACATGCACAAGGTAGCTGCCTTCATCAAGTGATAGTTTTATATCTTAAATAAACACAATTATCTTTAAGTTTTAAGGCACATAGCGTTCAGCTGAAATGCTGTTAAGTGTCAATACATGAACAAATTTCATGCGTGGATTCGGATACTCCATATAATTCGTTTCGCAGCCATTCGATTCGATTCTATGGTATTGGCGTTTTATCAGTACTTCCTTGGCTAGACCGGAAGAGGTACTTGTGATAGATTATTGCAAAGGTTTGACGAGAAAGACTCGTAATGGATGGACCGGAAGTCACACGTGCCTACACTTAACGTCACGCTTATTTTTCTTTATGTTATCATATAATTGTCCTGTGGATAGCAAACTAATTACGACTCATTATCAGCCATTCGTATAAAGAAGAAAAACAAGTTTAATTGGCGAAACATCGAGGCAAATGACATTTTCATATATTGAGTCAAGTGGCTTTTCATGTACAGTGATGAGTGTTTGCGCAATGTTATTGAGCAACCTTGAGGTAAAACTTGTATTACATTACTGTTGTATAAATGATATATCGGTTACTCCCCAGAACCCATTGGAGGAAGTACGTAAGCTCTCCGAGTTCCTGGGCACGAGCACTGACGAGCACCTGCTGCAGGAGATCGTGGACAAGTGTCATATAGACCGTATGAGGGTGGACAGACTCCAGTACGACTGGCAGGACAGGGGGGAGAGTGTGCATTATGTGAAGGGTAGGACTTCTAATCTCATCTTTTACTTAAAGGGGAAGCTATCGTGTCTCATTAATGAACATTCTGAACAGAATCAAAACTGTCCCGAGGAACAAGAAGTGTTACGAAATACGGTCTCGATCGGATACGAATAGGTTCGTGGTTTTCTCTCCAAACAGACTGATGATACTGCACAATGTCGTATTATATGTTCTGTAGCTTGTTTCGTAAGCCAAACACAAAGCTTCCAACAAAGCCTTCGCTATAAGAGGCTAGGATCAAGTAGCAACGCCCGAGAATCATCCTTTCGTGTGTTTCTTTTACATTCAGAACGTGTCGATGGGTGATTCTGAATGCAGGACCTTTTTCTAACCCATGATTAGCATCATCAGAGCGTGTGGAGAGGAAACCAGGGCCGTGTTCAAGAGAGATTTCAAAGTAATTGCTCAATTAGCGATTACTTTTAAACCTCTCTTGAACGCGATTGCTCAATGTAACGCTACGTAGCAAGGCGAGCAAACTTCGAGGAATTTGCAATGTGTCGTTCAAGAGAGAAGAAGCGCTCATTGAGTGCTACATTGAGCGATCAATGAGCGCTACGAAGCGCTTCATTTTGTTGAACCGCCGGCTGCGATTGAGTTGGTATCCCGGTAGAGGCTGTATTTTGTAACTTTATTTCTCGGTTGATTTTAATCAGACTGCATTGATGAACGTTCATATTTCATCATTTGTTGAACGGCTTGCAACTTGCAACTTGCGCTTTTATGTTCTATCAAAATAGAAGTGTCACACACAGAATGTTTGACAGCAGTTAAGACGGAAACTTAAAAAGCAATGCGCTCACTCTGTAAGAAGGATATTGGGTAGGTCTCTTGTGTGGTGTCATAGCTCGTCTATAAGAAGGATATTGGTAAGGTCTCTTGTGTGGTGTCATAGCTCGTCTATAAGAAGGATATTGGGTAGGTCTCTTGTGTGGTGTCATAGCTCGTCTATAAGAAGGATATTGGTAAGGTCTCTTGTGTGGTGTCATAGCTCGTCTATAAGAAGGATATTGGGTAGGTCTCTTGTGTGGTGTCATAGCTCGTCTATAAGAAGGATATTGGGTAGGTCTCTTGTGTGGTGTCATAGCTCGTGTATAAGAAGGATATTGGGTAGGTCTCTTGTGTGGTGTCATAGCTCGTCTATAAGAAGGATATTGGTAAGGTCTCTTGTGTGGTGTCATAGCTCGTCTATAAGAAGGATATTGGGTAGGTCTCTTGTGTGGTGCCATAGCTCGTCTATAAGAAGGATATTAGGTAGGTCTCTTGTGTTGTGTCATAGCTCGTCTATAAGAAGGATATTGGGTAGGTCTCTTGTGTGGTGTCATAGCTCGTCTATAAGAAGGATATTGGGTAGGTCTCTTGTGTGGTGTCATAGCTCGTGTATAAGAAGGATATTGGGTAGGTCTCTTGTGTGGTGTCATAGCTCGTCTATAAGAAGGATATTGGTAAGGTCTCTTGTGTGGTGTCATAGCTCGTCTATAAGAAGGATATTGGGTAGGTCTCTTGTGTGGTATCATAGCTCGTCTATAAGAAGGATATTGGTAAGGTCTCTTGTGTGGTGTCATAGCTCGTCTATAAGAAGGATATTGGGTAGGTCTCTTGTGTGGTGTCATAGCTCGTCTATAAGAAGGATATTGGGTAGGTCTCTTGTGTGGTGTCATAGCTCGTGTATAAGAAGGATATTTGGTAGGTCTCTTGTGTGGTGTCATAGCTCGTCTATAAGAAGGATATTGGTAAGGTCTCTTGTGTGGTGTCATAGCTCGTCTATAAGAAGGATATTGGGTAGGTCTCTTGTGTGGTGTCATAACTCGTCTATAAGAAGGATATTGGGTAGGTCTCTTGTGTGGTGTCATAGCTCGTCTATAAGAAGGATATTGGGTAGGTCTATTGTGTGGTGTCATAGCTCGTCAAGCCTTATAGATCCAAAGGACATCCGGCGACCGTCTTCCGCTTGTCCGTCCTTACATCAGTACGTATGCAATTTAAACTTCTTTTTAACGAAACTGGTTCTAGAGAGCTGATATTATGTGAACAGACACATTGACCAATAGGAAATATGAGTTGTAGATTTCATGACCCTGTGGTCCCTAATAAGGGAAACAGGAACCACGCCTTATAAACACGTGTATTTTCCTCTGGGACCTGAAAGCACCAGCAAGCTGAACGTTTGTGTACAAGCTCATTTACTGATTGTAGGTTTGGTGACCATAGTTCACTGTAAACACAAACTTTGCAGACTATAGGCTATGTGAACTTAATTTACTGTAAATACAAACTACCCCTTACTTCTGTCTGCAGGTAAAATCGGAACGTGGAAGGGACAATTCACAGTAGAACAGTACGAGCTGTTTGAGAAAATATACAGAGAGAAGATGAAAGGTTCGATCTTCTTCGAGAGGTACAAGGGGCCCGTAGACGTCGTGTGACTTTTATGTCACATGAAGATAAACTTGATTAAATGCATTTTATGTTTACAATCAGGGCCTAGAGCTTCGAAAATCTAGGCCCAGGACAGGAAGGACGAAGGAGGGTTCAAGGCTACAAGGGACCGGTGAGGTGTAGAGTTTGTCTTGGTCATATTTAAACTAATTTTCGTAGATGTAT
Source organism: Gibbula magus (assembly GCA_936450465.1). Classification (NCBI taxonomy): domain Eukaryota; kingdom Metazoa; phylum Mollusca; class Gastropoda; order Trochida; family Trochidae; genus Gibbula; species Gibbula magus. The sequence continues at coordinate 14,008,961 of OW388298.1, read as the reverse complement.
TCTGACTTTCGATTTGATTTTGGATGAACGCAGACGAATTTGACAGATTTTGGATGAACGCAGACGGACAGAACAGATGTTGGCTGTACACAGACGGACAGAACAGATGTTGGCTGTACACAGACGGACAGAACAGATGTTGGCTGTATACAGATGAATTGAACAGATTTTGGCTGTACACATATGAACTGAACAGATTTTGGCTGTACACATATGAACTGAACAGATTTTGGATGTACAAAGGCAAACCTAACATATGTTGGATGAACGCAGACAAACTGAACAGATTTTAGATGTACATGTACACAGACAAACTAAACAGATTTTAGATGTACACGGACGAACTGAACAGATTTTGGCTGTACACAGATGAATTGAACAGATTTTGGATGTACACAGATGAACTGAACAGATTTTGGATGTACACAGATGAACTGAACAGATTTTGGATGTACACAGATGAACTGAATAGATTTTGGATGTACACATATGAACTGAACATATTTTGGCTGTACACAGATGAACTGAACAGATTTTAGATGTACGCGGACGAACTGAACAGATTTTGGCTGTACACAGATGAACTGAACAGATTTTGCATATACATAGATGAACTGAACAGATTGTGGATGTACTCAGACGGACAGAACAGATTTTGACTGTACTCAGATGAACTGAACAGATGTTGGCTGTATACAGACGAACTGAACATATTTTGGATGTACACATATGAACTGAACAGATTTTGACTGTACACAGATGAATTGAACATATTTTGGATGTACACAGATGAACTGAACATATTTTGGATGTACAAAGGCAAGCCTTACATATGTTGGATGAACGCAGACAAACTGAACAGATTTTAGATGTACATGTACGCAGACAAACTAAACAGATTTTAGATGTACATGTACGCAGACAAACTGAACAGATTTTAGATGTACATGTACACAGACAAACTAAACAGATTTTGGATGTACTCAGACGGACAGAACAGATGTTAGCTGTATACAGACGAACTGAACATAAATTGGATGTACACAGATGAACTGAACAGATTTGGGATATACACATACGAACTGAACAGATTTTGGATGTACATAGACGAACTGAACAGATTTTGGATGTACACAGACGAACTGAACAAATTTTGGATGTACACAGACAAACTTAACAGATTTTGGATGAACGCAGACGAACGTAACAGATGTTGGATGTACACAGACAAACTTAACAGATTTTGGATGTACACAAACGAACTGAACAGATTTTGGATCTACACAGATGAACTGAACATATTTTGGATGTACACAGACGAACTGAACAGATTTTGGCTGTACACAGATGAACTGAACATATTTTGGATGTACACAGATGAACTGAACATATTTTGGATGTACACCACGGGCCATGGAGGGGGGTCAAGCGGGGAACATAATGTTCATACTTTTGTTACAGAGAGATGGGAAAGGGTCACGTTCCCGCGAGAGATACAAGACCCCTGTAGAACCTTTATGATCTGTGTGATGTCTAAACGAGCTGTCATTTATAATCGTCATCCTTTATGTTCCAAGTGATGTCTAAACGAGCTGTCATTTATAATCGTCATCCTTTATGTTCCAAGTGATGTCTAAACGAGCTGTAATTTATAATCGTCATCCTTTATATATGTTCCAAGTGATGTCTAAACGAGCTGTAATTTATAATCGTCATCCTTTATATATGTTCCAAGTGATGTCTAAACGAGCTGTCATTTATAATCGTCATCCTTTATGTTCCAAGTGATGTCTAAACGAGCTGTAATTTATAATCGTCATCCTTTATATATGTTCCAAGTGATGTCTAAACGAGCTGTAATTTATAATGGTCATCCTTTATGTTCCAAGTGATGTCTAAACGAGCTGTAATTTATAATCGTCATCCTTTATATATGTTCCAAGTGATGTCTAAACGAGCTGTAATTTATAATGGTCATCCTTTATGTTCTGAGTGATGTCTAAACGAGCTGTCATTTATAATCGTCATCCTTTATGATCCGAGTGATATCTAAACGAGCTGTAATTTATAATCGTCATCCTTTATGATCTGTGTGATATCTAAACGAGCTGTAATTTATAAGGGTCATCCTTTATGTTCCGAGTGATGTCTAGACGAGCTGTAATTTATAAGGGTCATCCTTTATATATGATCTGTGTGATGTCTAAACGAGCTGTAATTTATAATGGTCATCCTTTATGTTCCGAGTGATGTCTAAACGAGCTGTAATTTATAATGGTCATCCTTTATGTTCTGAGTGATGTCTAAACGAGCTGTCATTTATAATCGTCATCCTTTATGATCCGAGTGATATCTAAACGAGCTGTAATTTATAATCGTCATCCTTTATGATCTGTGTGATGTCTAAACAAGCTGTAATTTATAAGGGTCATCCTTTATGTTCCAAGTGATGTCTAAACGAGCTGTAATTTATAATGGTCATCCTTTATGTTCCAAGTGATGTCTAAACGAGCTGTAATTTATAATCGTCATCCTTTATATATGTTCCAAGTGATGTCTAAACGAGCTGTAATTTATAATGGCCATCCTTTATGTTCTGAGTGATGTCTAAACGAGCTGTCATTTATAATCGTCATCCTTTATGATCCGAGTGATATCTAAACGAGCTGTAATTTATAATCGTCATCCTTTATGATCTGTGTGATATCTAAACGAGCTGTAATTTATAAGGGTCATCCTTTATGTTCCGAGTGATGTCTAGACGAGCTGTAATTTATAAGGGTCATCCTTTATATATGATCTGTGTGATGTCTAAACGAGCTGTAATTTATAATGGTCATCCTTTATGTTCCGAGTGATGTCTAAACGAGCTGTAATTTATAAAGGTCATCCTTTATGATCTGTGTGATGTCTAAACAAGCTGTCATTTATAGTTGTCATCCTTCATGATCTAAGTGATGTCTAAACGAGGTGTAATTTATAATGGTCATCCTTTATGATCTCATTCTCTTCCCACAGAGGTTAGTCCCTACAGTTTTCCGGTTCTACCCTCTGTTACATTACGCTCGATAATGTGTGCAGGAAGGTAGTGTTCTGATTGGTTGCAATTGAATCTAGTTGTGCAATCAACGACGCCGTTGTAAAAGTGACATTTGCCAATGACACGTCATCAACGTAAGGCAAACGTTTTCTCGTTTTACTGTGTTTTCTGTGTTTTCCTCGAACCATGCTTTTTGATTTTGTGAAAACTCTCGATCATAAACATAATTATAAAGAAAGAAAACCAAATCAGAGACAAATACCCAAAACAGTTCATTTTTCGTTATTTACATCAGACATATTCGAATGACATATGCTAATGAGCAAGACCCTTCAGAGTAAAATGCGTCGATTTATGAAGTTACCCTTTCGACATGTCAAATTGAACATGAGTTCTCATTGGTTAAGAAGCAAGGATAGGTTAAGAGAATGCTCTTTCCACCGCCAGGGGACTTTGGTTCTGTTCTCTATTTCAAGCGTAATGTAACAGAGGGTAGAACCGGAAAACTGTAGGGACTAACCTCTGTGGGAAGAGAATGTTATGATCTAAGTGATGTCTAAACGAGGTGTAATTTATAATGGTCATCCTTTATGATCTAAGTGATGTCTCAACGAGCTGTAATTTATAATGGTCATCCTTTATGATCTGAGTGATATCTAAACGAGGTGTAATTTATAATGGTCATCCTTTATGTTCCGAGTGATGTCTAAACGAGCTGTAATTTATAATGGTCATCCTTTATGTTCCGAGTGATGTCTAAACGAGCTGTAATTTATAATGGTCATCCTTTATGTTCCGAGTGATGTCTAAACGAGCTGTAATTTATAATCGTCATCCTTTATGTTCCGAGTGATGTCTAAACGAGCTGTAATTTATAATCGTCATCCTTTATGTTCCGAGTGATATCTAAACGAGGTGTAATTTATAATGGTCATCATTTATATATGTTCCGAGCGATGTCTAAACGAGCTGTAATTTGATGTGTGCAATTGGGTACCAGTACAGGTGAAAATGAAGCCACAGTAATGTATCTGTAAATGAAAATACAATCAAATTGGTCCACAATTTTATTATCGCTTCAAAACGTTTTAGTCAATCCTATTTTTTGGTTCCTTTGATGAACTAATTTCATATTGACTTCACGGATGATTATGGTTTCTGTGAATGTGTATTATATGTTCTATGCTATTCATGATATTTTTTTTTATAATTTACAAAATGTAATTTATGTTGCATAAATTTTTATTTTCATGGAGCTGCATCACTAAAGGTTTGTTTGCCGATCCATTTCTGTAATATTATCGAAATGAATATGTTTATACACCAATCTATGATAGTTACACACTAACAGATCCTGTGCACTTATTGTGATTTTAATTTTAATTGGAGACAATTATTTAAAGAAAGTTGGAGACAATGGTTTGAAGTAAAAAATAAAGACAAATATCCCTACAACTATATTACTGTCGTTTCATATAGGTAACATAATACACAGATACACAGATATCCCTACAAATGTATTATTGGAACATTACATTGAACTACAGGTAACATAATACAAAAATATCCTTACCTTTATACCACTAACACCTTCTTAAAGGTAACATAATAAAGACAAATATTCCTACAACTATATTACTGTCTTCCTATAGGTAACATAATACAAGAAATATCCCTACAAATGTATTATTTAAACTTACACCACTAGGGAAAGTTATGTCCTTTGTTCTGGCGAGTCTTTTTTCAGGATAACTGACTAACCTCGGTTATCTGCTTGTGTTGAGGTATGTTTTCTTGGTTATGTACGCGTCTGAGGTAGTTATTTGAAGGCGGTTATATATTTGCCAAAACATTTAAAAACTCTCGCGCAGATACCGTACGTTCTCGGTTTCGCCTCGAACTTGGTATCTTCCCTCGAACATTACACATTGGGATTTTCGAATATTGCCTCTCAGCTTCGCCTCCAGTCAATATTCGAAAATTCCCAATATCAGTTGGTTTTCTGAATTTTAAAACTACCTAGAAATAACTACCTTCAGCTTGTGCATAACCAAAATAACCTACATGTACCTCAACAAATACAGTTGAAAGGTATGTCCATTGCTCTTGGACATTGCCTCTCAACATACCTTTTATAACAGTGTGCCGCCTGGGCATAAATGAAAGTTAAAATATGGCAATATGGACTTTGGAAAGAGAAAACACAACACAACATTTGAACCATTTAATTGAAGTGAACCACCGTTTTCAAATTACATGTTTGAATTTTGACATTTTCATTTGACTTGGCCGCGATCATGTTCCACTCTGTAGATCTACCGTTAAAGATAGCACTGATTGGTCTTCGTTCCTCGTAATATCTTCAAATAGGTTCACAGAACTTAAAAAGAGCAGGAAAGGTACAATTGGATCAATACATATTTAAACATTAACACATTCAAATCCAAATTAAAATGAAAATGTGCACTTAGGCATTGAAATATAGTTATGTTTTATGAACATCTTATTTTTACTTTTTCCAAAACGTTTACACTGTTAAAAATGCGCAAAAACTAGATAGACATATACTCCAATTTTTACAGTACAAATAATTTTCATTCAACTTGCATATTCATCTTTAACCGCCGAATAGATCATAGTTACTAGTTTCCAATTGAAATTGAGCAACATTATGCATACGTCCCATTTACATGCACGCTAATTTTGCCCTATTTAACGTTATCAAACCAAATTTGTCATTGTCTGTTTAACATATCATTCAAAAATTACATTTGACCGAGTGTCGGGAGTCAATCGCTGTGCATTGTCCTGTTTTCGATCAGAAATACGTTTGGCCTTCATATCGTCAACATATTAGGGATGACAGTGACGTCACGATCAACACAACGCAGCGCCAATTTGAGCGGGTCCTACGAATTTGTAAACAAAACTCAAAACGCAAATAAACGCTACAAAAACAATAGCATGTGCTTAAACTCGCATAGAGAACACAAAATACACCTAAGCAACAATACAATGTATGCCTATCCTTTACCTCTCTGTCACAAACTCCCAAAGTATCCACTGTAACCCATGCGACCTCCACCTGTAAATTCAGCTACTCCCCCCCCCCCCCCCCCCCCCCCCCTATAGTTATTTACTTTTAACATTATTCTGAGTCGGAATGGCAAATGAAATCAAATTCTAATTCCACTGAATCCGGGGGAAACCTGCTTGCCCGAAAGAAATTCCTAAGTTATTGCAACAAATTAACATACATAGATGTAGATGTACATACATTATTGTTTTGTCTACGTTCTACGCATTTATCACCACTGCTCTATGCCGGTCAATTGACCAAATTACAGTGAAATCTGGCCTTACATACAATATGCATAAAGAAATATTGACGCGAAGCCTTCATAATTATTTTTATTTTCGAATAGGCTAGCAAACGAACTGTCCTGTGTCATGCTCTAGTTGTAGAGTTCATGAATTTGTCATGACTAAGTTTTTAATATAATGAAGAATACAACACATCCATTTAGCCAAATGTCTAATTAAGATAGTATGATGCGTCAGAACGTTGAAAAGTACCAGGAATTTTTATTTTTCCATTTGGACTTTTATTTTGCAAACAAGCTCCATTCACCGTCTTTTGTAGGCAGCGCATTTTAACCAGTAGGCCTACACGTAATGGCATTGTAAGGAGTCTAGATACACGCGCTGGTAAACTGTTTAATCGTAATCACTTGACTTAATTGCTACCATACCGAACATATCAGGATGACAAAGTATTACACTGTCAGTTATATTGTGAGAGTACAACATCTGCCCGACCACCTGCACAGGCTGCATGGTTTTTGGAAATCGACTGTCTCGGGCGTGTTGTACACTAACCTTACGCATTACATGAAGGCCTTTCACAAATTGACTAATAACTCTCATAAATAAATAGTTTAACTGCTTCAAATATGAATGACAATTCCTAATTTTAAAAAACCCTTCTAAACAAGGAATTATGGATATTCGGACTTGAAAAAATGTCCAATATGAACATATAGACTTATGTATATGGAGGCTTGTTATTTGTAACATCGGTGTACAGGAAGTACTTACCGAAGCTTATTAACAGTGCGTTGGCATACTTTATTTGACAAAGAAGCAAAACAAATTCTGAACTAATAGGTCAATGTTTTTCCACATGTTTTTATTCAAACAACATTTACATTTCTCCTAAATAAAGCTTTTTATATTTTCATTTTGAAACGAAGGTTCAAAATAGCATCAGTTTCATAAAGATGTTTCATCTTTCTCATTGTTCATTTTAAGTCCACTTAAAAATAAAACATTCAAAATAGGCCGTGGGCCAAATATTCTAATGCTTCTAGAAATAGGAAAGTGCTTCAACATATTTGGTGAATACCAGAACTATATATCAAAATGATCCCCAGGATGTGCTTAATAAGAAACAAAACTTTTCTTGCTAAACAAGTTGCACATTAATTATCTACAGCTCTTGAAAGAAATTCAATCTGGATTGCGTTCTTCACGTGCAGGCACTGTCATTTATACCTCTCTGGACGAGTATTGCAGAATACGTCACATCCGCATGTTCAATTGGACAAAATTAAATGGCTATGCAAAAGTATTTATAGTATCTGACATTATGAAAAAAAGATGTCTACATACACCAGACCATGGTCTATATGAATCCGGTACTGAAGCTCAATCAATTTTTATTTGCACTTAAGGAGGCCACAGGCCTATAGTACATACATGTATATACAAGCAATTTTAGGCAGAAGAGAGTGTATTTTTTCTAAGAATAAAGGCATGGTACAGGAACATTGACAGGTTTTCAACATGCCTTTTGCTAGAGCAGCTGATTAAAGATATGAATTTATAAATATTATGATTCGTAAAGTAATATTTTGTATATACTTATATCTTAAATCAAGGTAGGCTGGACAGTCACAAATAAAATGGTACTCATCTTCGATTACATTTAAATTACACATTTTACATTATCTATGTTCTCTTTCTAAGCCAACATATCTACCAGTTTCAATTAACAATTCATGTGATGAGCAGCGAAATCTTGTAAGTGAAATTCTGAATTTCCTAACATTCAAAGTAGATAAATATACTTAATTGCATATAGACTGTTTGAACATTCTGTAATAGAAATATTTATTTGATAAAGATACTTTATGAAGCCAATCTTGTTGATAAATATCTTGCAACCTTTGTTTAAAGGATATAAGGAACTGTGTGTGAGAGTGTATACATTGATCAAACCATACATTACCAAAACCGGTCGAACATAACAAATCTTTAACATCTGTGGCCCAATTATTTTTTCCATTTTTGTCATACAACATCATCATATTATAACATTTTTTGGGTAATCTATGAGATGGCATTCCTAATATTTTCAACAAGTATTTTATAGCTTTTACCTTTGAGTCCACATATAATGGAAATCTGCCACATTCACCGTAGATCATTATGTTAGAATGAGTAGATTTCACGCCAAGGAATTTTTTCATTGCAAATAAATGTACTTTTTCTATGATATCAAATTTATTAAACCCCCAAACCTCGGCAACGGTACCGTAAAGGAGTATTGGATTAATCTTAGCATCAAATATCCTAAAGAAAGCTTTATAAGGCAAATCACCCAAAATATGTATATATCTCATTATTCCTATTAATATTTTCTTTGCTTGCGTCGATGCGTTCCTGGCATGCAAAGACCATGAAAGGTGGTTTGTGAAATAAACTCCTAGATATTTATATGATGTGGTTGTTTCAATGGTCTCGCTTTTATAGGACCACTTTTTGTTTGCAGCAAGTTTACCTCCATTCTTGAACACAATTATCTTAGTTTTAGTTCTATTAACGGTTAGTTTCCAATCCTTACAGTTCAAGCTGTGGATATTTGCGTTTTACAACGCACACTGGGAAAACAAATGATATTTAATCATTTACTCCTATTTAATCCCGGAGTAAATATCATCTTTAGTCATATTTAATCCCGGAGTAAATATCATATTTAGTCATATTTAATCCGGAGTAAATATTTGTAAATATTTGTAAAGTTTTGTAAAGTTTTGTAAATATGTTATTTAATTCAGATTAAATGTTTGTAAAAATGTTATTTAATTCAGATTAAATGTTTGTAAATATCATCTTTAATTAAGATAAAATATTTGTAAATATCATCTTTAATCAAGATTAAATGTTTGTTAATATCATGTTTATATGAGATTCAATATTTGCAAATATAATTTTAAATGATATTAAATATAGTGTCTTTAAACGGAATATAGCACGCCGTTCTTGCAGAAATAAAGGGCTCTATAACGGGAAGGAAGTGTAAGAAGTGGCTTAATAATACTGTCCATCAATTAAAAGAGTTGTTAAATTAATAAACTTGATTCGTTTAAGCAATGAAACACTCCCTACATTGAATTATGTCAAGGTGTAAACAAAGTAAATATTTATCATGTCTTTGGAGGGAATTTACAAGTTGAATACATAAAAATCAATATTATATCATAAGTTTTTATATATCGGAGTAAATGATCACTACCGGATAAAAGACTCAAATTTACTTTAAATGCGATCTCTCCTGTCATAAGTATATGAAACATTCATTGAGTTACTTATTAATTCAAGAAAATAAAAGTTGTATCCATAATCACGGATAGACGGACAAGACACGACTATATATCCCACAGTATTGCATGCCGGTGGGATAAAATAATATTTTAACTTGCCCGCAAATATGATAACATTTTATGAAATAGACAATTTCAGTAGCAAGCAATTGCATTTTGGAACAAATTAATATTTTCCCTGGTTATAATGTCAATCATCAGAAGACCGTCTACGCCATCTATATGATATAATACTATTTACGATGTTGATTTAGCTGTTTACACTGTGAATATCCTGTTTTTCAAGGTTAATCAAACATTTTGAAAAGGAGGCTCTCTTAAAATTCCATTTCTTACAGTCCCTTTTCAATATTTGATAAAATGGTGATATTTTCAGAATACATATTTTTTTCAGAGTCTGAGTGTAAGACTATCATGTATTCAACCGCAAAAGAAATGTCACCAGCCCCTAAATATTGCTGTCTGAGAAAGTAGATTTTGAATGTTTATGATGGACACATATTTATTGAAGAAGTAGTAACAAATTCATACGTTAGAGAATGATACTTTTCTTTTAATGTCAGTTCAAATACAGTTGCAGTGTTGAAATCGCTTTTTCAAAATGTTTTTGGGCCAGAGTATTTGGCATTTAAAATGTAGAAACTACATAAAATGCAATAAAATATGGTGTCGACATGAATAACCTTCTTGAACTTAAATTTGTTGACCCGTCTTTACTGTAGGATGTCATAAAAATGCCAAAAATGCCCCTTTGGACTCTCCTATCTCATCTAGTTAAGGATTTTCGAAAACGTGGAGTTTGAGAATTGCCAATTGTTAAAAGTGTGTTTCTCAGAAATATGCATAGATAATGTTTTAAAAGTTCAGGTTTAGTTAAGTTTTCCTTCTGAAGACATGATGTATCTCTGTTTCAGTCGTGAGTATCACTCGTGGAATGAATTATCTTGTATATTGTATGGTGACGTTTCTTTTGCGGTTGAGTACAGAATACACCAGCTAAATTTTACTGTTGAGTGTATAGACAATTAAATCCCGACGAACATCCTGTTTAGTGACTGCGTAAGCTATAGCTATGTAAGGGAAAGCATGGGAGTAAGTGACACTTGAACACACAGTTGTGCAGATGTTTATCTATAACATAGTCTTCATTTTTTTCCAAACATATACATACAAAGAACGAAAGTGTTGCCTTTAGTTCAACCTGGTTACAATACAATAGCAGGTGACATTATATTAAGGGTATACTATTTAACATTACAAGGATCAAACATATCAGTAAAGAAACAATATTCTTGATTGCTACCTTGCTAAACCAGATTTGCTGTTATGAAGTGGACCATAAATGCGTGACTTACAGTAAAAACTGGAACTACTGACCTGCCTAATTATGATCAATCAAGCCTCCTAAAAAGCAATCAGTATTTAGCCTGCTGTGATTTATGCAAAATGACAGACAGGAATATAATGTATGCCGATGCAATCGCTAGTTAAAAATTTAATTTATGTTACCTTCCTTTCATGTTGAGACATTTACGTTAAGAATATATTCTTTTCAGAAATAGTTAAAACATCCAAATGAATAAGAAGAAATGTGCTCTAAACTGCTGTTTCATTAAAAGAACAATCATTTTTTCAAACAAAAATTACACATGTTACACAGATTGGAATTAAATGACATACAAATGTAAATGTCTAAAAATAATCTAGCGACACTTCATCGCTGATTACTAACTCATATTATTACAACACACAACATAATTTGAAACATTTTTCGTTAATCAAGGAAAACTTTAAACTTGTAAAGTATGACAATTCAGGTCTGAATGATCTAGTGACAATAAATATACATGTCAAATATTGAAGGCCTATCACTAAAAACCCGATGACCATAGTTACGTTTTTCAGAAAATACATCCTACACCAAGGTCACAAGGTCACAAGGTCAAAGGTTATGACCTCCGTGTGTGTCATCAGAAACAACATTTTCATAGGCCTATCCTGACAAATTAAAACACATTTATCAAGTTTCAAAGACATATCATTGATAAATCAAACGTCTTAGCCAAGCTATAAGTTCAGTTTTAACCCACGGTCTGAAATGAGAAAGTCAAATGCTCTTATCAAGGGTCAATACTCTAAATACACAGGTCCGATTGGTCCCAAAAAGCACATGCGTAACACCTATGTATATCCAAAGCATGTGTAAATTTAAGTTTCAGAAAGATTGAAAAAAAATTGAGGGAGGAGTTGATTTCAGAACACAGGTACATTTTTCAAGACGGGCGGACAGACGGATTCGCGCCACGACATTGACCCCTTTGGGTTTCACCCGGGGGTTATGAACTGTACTTGTGCAACAATGTACAGGTTGAATGTGAGAGTTTGTGTATATGTGTCCATGTTTGTAAACAATTATTTGTGTGTGAAGAAATAATTCATTGTAAAATCCATAAGTTATGTATGTTGTTAAGGTGATTAGGAAGTGTGAGGTGTGTGGGTGCACGGACAGATGGTGGTTGAATTTAAGAGTGGTTATCTTATTTTATTTTCATTTGTATATTTCATACATAAATTAATATTTATCTTGTATAGCCTTCTGTTCTGGTGGCTCATATATTTTATTGAATCAAATGTATGTACCTCTCTGTCTGTCTGTCTGTCTGTCTGTCTCTCTGTCTCTCTCTGTCTCTCCCTGTCTCTCTCTCTCTCTCTCTCTCTCTCTCTCTCTCTCTCTCTCTCTCCTCTCTCTCTCTCTCTCTCTCTCTCTCTCTCTCTCTCTCTCTCTCTCTCTCTCTCTCTCTCTCTCTCTCCGCATTTCTTCTTGATTACCGGGTAACTAAATTAGGGCTCATTAACAAGATACCAAACAGGTGTAAGTCATTAACTGTCGAATTTGCTCTGGCTCGTTAACAAGGGTGAGAATGACCGACGGTTAAGAAGGCATAAGCCGAATACACAAAAACATTAGAGAATGCACACTTGAGTATTCAGAACCTCTTTAGGTTATAAACGTTGCAAGATTGACGATTGCCTAAACTAAAGCAGTATTTTTGGTGTAATGCATTACGTGAAATAAGGAGCAGATGGTATTTTTTTTTTACTGATTTAACAACTTTGCAATAATAAAAGGTACCCGTTGATTTGATTTACCCGCGAGTAATAAACAACATGTACAAGTTTGAGAGCGAGGTATTGCATTTGCAGTTGGTTTCGTATTCCGACATCGATGACATTTATTGAATTGCTTGTTTACATAGGATACATATTGGCTATAATAAATTATTGTCTGTCTGTCTGTCTGTCTGGCTATCAGCTCGTGTAACATACATCTTAGTTTCACAGAATTGCAATATTTACTGGGTATTATTTACAGTATTGGTTAACAAGTGGTTACAGCTATGAATTGTGGGGTTTCCGGTGTACTTATAAGATAAAAAAAAATCAAAAATTACTATAGGCGTTACATACAATGAGAAAAGGATATTCATATTCAGTGTTACAATTTCTTCAATCCCTTTGACCCATAGGAAACTTATAGTATATTTCTCGTTAGCGCATTATTTTCCCAATAACAACATTACACGCACCCACAGGAGTTGGTCAACTATACACCCCCCCCCCCCCCCCCCCCCCAAATCAATTAAGGAGACTGCCAAACCGGGGACAACCGTTCCAGCTCGTTAACGAGGTGTGCAATTTGACTGATAAAGATTGAAATACCAAAGGGGTCAAAAATCAAATACACAGAGGTTCAGAATACACCTGTGTATTGAAGGTCGCCTTAGTCATTCATGTTGCTTTTATTGCCTGACAAACACATCTTGCTTCTATACAACAATATATTCGGCGTATGGTATAGAACAAAAACAGATGCACTCACCATGAGCAAAGAGTAACAATACAGATGTGAAATTACATGTTGATATTTATTATAGTGATTTTTCTGTGTACCATTAAAGACTGGAATAGAATATATTTCATAAAGTCTGATGTGCCAAAATACCATATGTGATAATTTGAGTTCACATAATCTCACTCGACTTGAATATATATCCCAAAAGGCCACATATTTCACAATTACCTAAAGTTGAGTTACGTTTTCACATATGTACATGAAGCCGCATTTGTGCACCCATTTTACGTATCTATAGGACCCACTAGTAAACCAACTGTGTCTTCTTGAGATAATTTTCCAAAATTACATTGATTTGCGCGCACTCCTGTCTTGGTGCATTGTAGTTTTGCTCACTATACTGAACGGGGGAAAATAGTTATTTTCAGTAGCTGTCAGTTGTGCTCGATATATATGATCGATGATAACATTTTACATATGGGAACAACAAACTCAATGTAGAGAATCTAGGGAGGTTTAGACATAATAACACATTAATACAACAGCATTTATTCCAGAGTTGTTGATATATCGACATGAAAATATACCTGACAGAAATCATGGGTACACAGAGGAACAGTAGATGGCGTTTACCACTGCGCTACCCCGCCCGTTATTTAAAAAAAAATAAGTCATTTGTTCAAATCATAAACATTTATAACAAAAAAATGTTTTACCTTTAGTTTTACTTTTTTAAAATATCTGTTTTACTGCCAGAAAATGATTTTATATTTTACATTTTATTAGGATATATGTGTCTCTTTATGTATATACATTTATACTCAAATATATAGCATTAACTTTCCATGTTTTTATATCATCCAGTCTCTCATAACCCTAACATGTGGTTGTATATCTATATATATTTGTTATGTGAGGTGAGACCTTAACCGTCTGTCTGTGTATCTGAACAGAATATCTTAATTAAAGAGTTGTGATCATCACGACCCGTGCACAGCGTGTATTGAGTTGTGTAATGCCAGTGAATCTCCTTTGGCTGCCGCTAATTAGGGGTAATAAATTAATTTCGGTTTAGCTTTGCATTGTCAGACAAAGTCGTTATTTGTGTAACGGCATGTAAATTCCATTACATTCAATAACTGAATTTTGATGACATTTTACTTAGGAGAAATAATTGTGTTTTGTCATCATTGAACCATGTTTTAATTATACCCTCCCGCCATCTAGATAATTCCGAATATTCTGTTAGTATCTCACCATAGCATGTGTATTATGCAGCAAATATTTTAAAGAGGGGGACTTGAAGTGATTTGGAGTTTAACGCCCCTCTCAAGAGTATTTCACGGCTGCTAGTATTATGACAGGGAGAAAGCCCACGAACCATGGTACTACGCTGAAATTCAGTGTAGCATTGCACCAAAACCTCACTGCGTATAGAACAGTTCTCTACTACAGACAAAGCTGATGTGATCTTGGCGGGGTTTGAACTCCGGATCCGAAGCCGAAGACGTTTACAACCCGCTACCCGCCCCTTATTTTTAAAATACAAATTACATGTTGATTTGAACTTGAAATTATGTCATTTGTTCAAATCATTAACATTTATAACAAGAAAGGTTTTACCTTTAGTTTTACTTTTTTACAATATCTGTTTTACTGCCAGAAACTGAGTTTATATTTTGCATTTTATTTGTATAGATATATCTCTTATGTAAGTACATTTATACTCAAATAGATAGCATTAACTTTCCATGTTTATATTTTATCCAATCTCTCATAACCCAAAAAGATGGTTGTATATCTATATATATTTGTTATGTGACGTGAAACCTATGTCTGTGTGTCTGAACAGAATATCTTAATTAAAGAGTTGCGATCATCACGGCCCGTGCACAGCGTGTATTGAGTTGTGTAATGCCAGTGAATCTCATTTGGCTGCCGCTAATTAGGGGTAATAAATTAATTTCGGTTTAGCTTTGCATTGTCAGACAAAGGCGTTATTTGTTCAACGGCATGTATATTCCATTACAGTCAAGAACTGAATTTTGTGATTACATTTTACGCAGGAGAGATAATTGTGTTTTGTCACCATGTTTTAATTGTACCCTCCCGCCATTTTGTATATATAACGACACCAGACTGGACGGCGCAAATTTGATTACCTAGGGGTATCAAGATTTAATCTACAATTATGACGAACAATACCTATGTCTACGCAACATGTGATTGTGAAAATTTGCCTTTATCGCGTTTTGTTCTTTTTAGTTGAATGAATTCAAATCACATGTATTCAATGGTAAATGCCAATATTATTACTTCAAACATAATTGATATATTATAATAAACAGAGCATCCTGGAAAATATTATTTGTCAATCTAATTCATTAAGAACCTTATATGTTGTTAAATAATGGTCTCTCATAATTAGCTGTGCATACGATTCTAGACGTTTAAAAAGCAGTATTCTAGTCCAATCTGATAGGATTTAAACGCACGCTTTACATTATTTCCGGTTTGTAGCATTAAAAAGTACCTTAGTTGGCTTGAATATTAGGTTTATTTAATGAATAATGACAGTAGTTATGATGATACTGAACATTTCTATAAACGCAAGGCTATTTGGCTTGGCTGCTAACAGAGCCTTATAAGGTTAACAAGAGTTACATATATTGATAATAGGTGTACAACTTAACACGTGGTGACAGCATATGGATAGTTTGATCTAGGTAGCAATATTTTCTGTTTGAAATAAAGTATTAATATTAAATATTGAAGGCTATACGTTGAACGTTTTTTAAATAAATTGTTTAAGTGTGGTGATGGTATAAACCAAAATATGAGAAAGATATTTGTCAAGATCATATATTTCCCTTTATCATTATTTTAAGCTGAATCAATATAACCCATCATTTTTAACGAGGAATAGTTAAACTACACCGGTATGCAGGTAAGTGAGTTCACAATACATTAAGGTAATATTAATGTCACTGGATATTAGATGCTATACAAATGCATTAGAATGTCTAGCTTCCAAAGACAAGAAAACGGTACGCACCAGTAAACCTGTTTTATACAATCTTGAAAGCAAACAGATTTTGCCTATCATCTTGGAGTATTTTTTATTCCAAAATCGTATTACAAATCAATTCTCTTTAACACTTAATAGTGTAGATATCGCATTCGGTGTGACACTTACCATGCTAGTACATTGAGTAGTGAAACGTCCTGAGTTAAAGTCCAGTGATGAAGGTGCTGTGATGGGAGGTTACCGGCTGTCATGTATAGAATTTCATTGAAGTGCGATAAGTAATCAATCGTCATGAGTTTCATAACTACCTGTCGCAAATGGAATAGTATACTCAAATAGTACACTTATATCAACATCTTATTACATTCAATGCAACAGGTACTGAATATGAAAATATTTGTTAAAACTTTGTATATGAACTATATGGTAAGTGAATAAACTTCTCTCAAGTAAATTGCCACACAATCATGGAATATATATTGAATATCTGTCGCAAGTCGTGTCATACTCAAAAGGACATTAAATCAGCTTGTCACACATCCTTACATCCTATGCATCATGTAAAGAATGTATGCTAAGATCACATCTTTGTTTATGAACTATATGGTATGTGAGTAAACCTAGTATCTTGTGATTATATGTCGCACATGATGTAATACTCATAGAGCACAATTAAATCAACTTTTTATATTAATACTTTCACTTACCTGCTATGCCTATATATATGTCGCACATGATGTAATACTCATATAGCACAATTAAATCAAATCTTAATATTAATACTTTCACTTACATGCTATGCCTATATATATGTCGCACATGATGTAATACTCATATAGCACAATTAAAACAACTCTTTATTTTAATACTTTCACTTACATGCTATGCCTATATATATGTCGCACATGATGTAATACTCATATAACACAATTAAATCAACTCTTTATATTAATATTTTCACTTACATGCTATGCCTATATATATGTCGCACATGATGTAATACTCATATAGCACAATTAAATCAACTCTTTATATTAATACTTTCACTTACATGCTATGCCTATATATATGTCGCACATGATGTAATACTCATATAGCACAATTAAATCAACTCTTTGTATTAATACTTTCACTTACATGCTATGCCTATATATATGTCGCACATGATGTAATACTCATATAGCACAATTAAATCAACTCTTTGTATTAATACTTTCACTTACATGCTATGCCTATATATATGTCGCACATGATGTAATACTCATATAGCACAATTAAATCAAATCTTAATATTAATACTTTCACTTACATGCTATGCCTATATATATGTCGCACATGATGTAATACTCATATAGCACAATTAAATCAACTCTTTATATTAATATTTTCACTTACATGCTATGCCTATATATATGTCGCACATGATGTAATACTCATATAGCACAATTAAATCAACTCTTTATATTAATACTTTCACTTACATGCTATGCCTATATATATGTCGCACATGATATAATACTCATATAGCACAATTAAATCAACTCTTTGTATTAATACTTTCACTTACATGCTCTGCCTATATATATGTCGCACATGATGTAATACTCATATAGCACAATTAAATCAACTCTTTATATTAATACTTTCACTTACATGCTATGCCTATATATATGTCGCACATGATATAATACTCATATAGCACAATTAAATCAACTCTTTATTTTAATACTTTCACTTACATGCTATGCCTATATATATGTCGCACATGATGTAATACTCATATAGCACAATTAAATCAACTCTTTGTATTAATACTTTCACTTACATGCTATGCCTATATATATGTCGCACATGATGTAATACTCATATAGCACAATTAAATCAAATCTTAATATTAATACTTTCACTTACATGCTATGCCTATATATATGTCGCACATGATGTAATACTCATATAGCACAATTAAATCAACTCTTTATATTAATACTTTCACTTACATGCTATGCCTATATATATGTCGAACATGATGTAATACTCATATAGCACAATTAAATCAACTCTTTATATTAATACTTTCCCTTACATGCTCTGCCTATATATATGTCGCACATGATGTAATACTCATATAGCACAATTAAATCAACTCTTTATATTAATACTTTCACGTACATGCTATGCCTATAAATAAATATATATATAGACCAAGACCCCACGCCATGAGAGCGTAGATTTTGTAGATTTTGTCAAAATGTGGAAACTGAAGTTCAATTTATTTCAGAATTCCACTTTTACGACGACCTCAGAAGTAATTTAATCAAGATGTTTATAATGTAACGGGGCCTTTAGATCTCTTTATCAAAATGTTAACGGAAAATAGCCCCAAACGCATAAAATGCATCTCTACAACCATAAGAAATATGGTTTAAAGATGGAAATTATTTTTATCATTCTTATATCTATTTACTTACTTATTTAATTACCATTATAAACCCGTATCATTGCTATTTTACCTACCTATATTTACGAATATGGTGTACACTGTTTTATCTTGTAAAGTGTCCCATTAGCCAAAACTTGGCTCGTTGTTTAATTTATAGTTTATGTCCTTTATACATGCTTTTTACAATGTATATTTAACTTGTGACATTATGATAAAATATATCTGTCTGTCTGCCTGTCTATATCTATCATAACTGTGTATCTGAACTGCTATATCGATCCATCTATATTCAGTTTTATGTAAGTAGATATGGTCATGAGATGAAACTTATAATATCTGTATAAGTTACTAAATCATGTTAGTCATTATGCCGAATTGGTCATATTTTCATCAGAGTCAATCTTTTCATCAAAGTCATTTTTATCATCAAAGTTAACTTTTTCATCAGAGTAATTTTTCTCATTAAAATCAATTATTTCATCAAAGTCAAATTCTTCATCAAATTAATTTCTTTTTTTTTAAAGTAAAATATACCATCAAAGTAACATTTTTCATCAAAGTAATTTTTTTTCATCAAAGTAACTTTTTTCATCAAAATGTATTCTCTATTTAGGTAACTTTTTGCAATTAATATTAATATATCCATTAAAGCAAATATTTTCATCAGAATAATTTTTTCATCAAAGTCTTTTTTCCCCATCAAAGTCAAAATCTTCATACATATCATTTTTGTCTTCATCAAAGTCATATTCTCCATTCAAGTCACTTTTTCTTTAAAAGCATTTCTTTTCATCAAAATAGTTTTTAATTAGAGTAATGTTTTGTTAGCAATGTTCAAAGCAACTTTTTTCAATAAAGTTACGTTTTGATGAAATTATTTTATTTTTTATTACAACATGGTAAAAAACCTGTCTGAATATTTACAAAACTTTAATCTTATTTAATCACCTTTACAAATATTTAATCTCAGAGTAAATATGGAGTAAATATGGATTAAATGTGATATTTACTCCCCTTTACTCTGTTGTAAATTGTGTCTTTAATCTGTAAAAACTCTGATAAACGTTCAACTTTCTTCCAGTGGAACGTTGAACCAAAATCAAAATATTGGTATAACATATAACCAACCCACCAATATTGGTTCAACGTTTAACCAAATCAATACTCACTGGTTCAACCTTCAGAAAGACGTTACCCCACTGGTTCAACGTTTACACAGAGTGACCCTACATACACTGTACAGGTTAAACGTTTAACCAAAACCATTCCCACTGGTTAAACCTTCAGAAAGACGTTACCCCACTGGTTCAACGTTTACACTGATCTCGTTTTAACCTTGAACAATAATGTTATGTACATATTTACATACACGTTTCTCTCTCAAGACTCAAGTAGATTATTTTGAGATAAGATGCATTTTAAACAAATAAATAAGCTTTTAAATATACATGAATGAAGTTTTATTTAGTTCTTTCAGCATATGCTGATTGCTTACAACATTGCATTCAGTTGATACACAATGCAATTTGTCAATCACCTTGAAGAAAAACTTAGCCGAAATTGTTTTATTTTTATTATTATTTATTTATTCATTATTGAGTTATATATAAATGTATAAATGTCTTAATTATTAACTTTGATAATTTCAATGTCTATCATTATATATTGTGAGGTCTGTTTTATTTATAAATTTGATATTGAATAAGTTTAAACAGAAATTGTTTTTAAAATCACCCTGCAACGAGTATCGAACTCAGGTTCTGATGCATCTTTCAACGGGTTGCATTGCGCGGTAAACGGGAATTATCTGCTCTTGGATATTCACAACGAGGTTCAACACAGAAAGTAAAACAACTAGGCGCCAACATCCGAAAAGAGAAGATACAAATAAGATTCGTGGAATATTAGCTTGTAAGTATGACATTTTTATTTTGTGCATATTTATCGGAATGATTCAGTATTATTTATAGCAGACATAACTGCAATATTTAAGTAAGCCACTTGTTGAATAGATCAGCCCCCAGGCATGGCCTGCACTCGCTACACAGAACATATTGAAACAAAGGGTCTCAACGAACACGTGTTAGTGACGTGGTCAGGTCAATAGGTCAACAGTGTCGGTCATTCATTGTTCTTTTGTATTATTTGTTTTATTTGTTGTGAATGTGATTAACACTATTAGATTATCTTAAGTTGCAAATAATTTGTTTCAAGTGATAAACTAACTTGCACAAATTTGAATAAATAAATGTATAACAGTATAGTACATTGGCTTTGATGATACAGGAAATCAACACTATTTCATCAATTAACTCAAGCTCAACTACCTACTCACTTCAGCAATGAAAACCTTGTAGTCTCATGCTTTTCACACAGTGAACTTTTGGAAAAATCTTTATTGATGATTTTAAAAATAGGCCTATTCGCTTATTAACTTTCTCAATGGTAAATTTTCAGCAAGCTGACGTAACACTTATTCTCAGTCAAAAAGGCAAGGTATCTCTGATTTTTGGAATCACAAGAAGGGTTTCTCGTATATATTTTTGGCCATTTTGTTTGATTTCCTACTAGTTGAAAAAGCAAAGTTTCTCTTTAATGCTTTCCTTTTTAATTTACTCGAAATAAAGAGTTTGTGCTTAATATTGGTGACATACCTACATATTTACACAGGAATGTGAAAACTTTAAATCAAATAAATTTGAAATATTCTGATAATAGGGGATACCTGTAAATAACTTTGCAAAGACAATGTTTTTGAGACGTGAGTTAATGATGAATTAATTTTTAGAATATTTCTATGAGCATTTGCATGACCAAAATTCAACAGGCAAAACATGTTTAGCAAGCCACATAATTATGGTATTGAAACGCTTAAAATCAAACATAAAATATAATATATATCACATGCATGCAAGTAAAGTAATAAGATAATACCCTAAAAATAAATTATTGTTTGAATGATAAATTTCGTTAACAAGGTATAGGTTTGTTTATTTCCTATATTTTAACTCATCACCCCGCCAATACATCCCCCTCAAATATAGGCAGAGCAGGCATTATTATTTAAAACTTTTAAACTTCTCAGAATATGGTTGACATAGGAAACGGGAAAATTTCAAATTAATAGTTCTTCATCATCAAACAATATAAACCCTGATTAGCTACAGTGCCTATAGCTCTATTTTGGATTTTCCAATGATGTTCAAAATTGATTAGAATGTTGTTCAAATTTAATAACAGATGTTAGCAAAATCACCAATCTTACAACATTATATTTCTGCCTTTTAGATCTATATGGCTAAGCCAAGAAGTAAGGAGTATCAGAAAAAGAGAAACAAACAGAGGAGACTGAAAAAAAAACTTAAGAGAAAGTTGACCAAACACACAACACAACATGTAATTGACAGTGAAGTGAATAAGTGCAACCATGAGGATGAAAGTGCATCAGTTAAGCTGGATGTGCAACAGCCTAGTGTCTCTGTTGAAAGAGATAGTGTGCAGCGTAATGCTGAAAGGAAATCTCAATCAAATACAAAATCCCTCGAACCATATGAAACGGACCCATTATATGTTGGATTTCTGAAGTGGCAGAGATCTGCTAGGCTCAAGATGTTTTACTCATCTAAAGCTAACATGGCCTCACATCATAATCACAAGACTGGATTTTCTTGGTAAACTATGACTACATGTGCAGTATGTGGCCTTATCAATTCATCAGTGAAATCATATCTAAGACATTTAACTCTAGTTCACTCGAATGCATCAAATATTCAGGTACTTTGTGGAATTGATGGATGTGTTAAGCAATTTAAAACAGTTGGTGCTTTTAAAACTCACATTTCACGACAACATAAGCAGTTTAATAGGCAACGTGGCAAACCATCTAAATCAGGTATCAAAGTTAAATGCCCTGCTTGTGAGTTTACTTGTAAAACAATCCGAGATGTGGTATCTCATATGAAAAATCATGACGAGAGCTGCTGTCCTTTCATAAACTGTTTTAGTGTGTTCAGAAATCATGTGTCTCTTCGAAGTCATATTTCTCGAAAACACAAACATGAATCTGTTGATTCACTGAAAAGAGAATTCACTCAAATCGATACTGACGTGAGAGATGATGAGGCAAATGTAGAAGATGTTGGTTTTGATTTCACGCAGCAGAGTGATGAAGAAAATGATTTTGATGATGATTTTGATGAATGTTTTAAATCAAACTTTGCATTATTTTTGTTAAATATTCAAGAAGAGTGTGTTCTGCCAGTTTCAAGTGTGCAGAAGATCGTGGAAAATATTGAAAAGTTTTCAAAACTTTCAAATGAAAATACGGTATCTTTAGTCAGGAAAATATTGCGTGATTCAGATATTGATGAGGAACTCATTCAGACATTGACAACAGCAATTAGTCAGTGTGCTTTATCAAATGCCTGTTCAACTCTAAAAAGCAATTTTCTGAGATCTAAGCTGTACAAAACGACCTTTGGATATGTAGAACCATTGTCTTGCTACCTTGGTAGAAATGAGTCTGGCAAGGAATGCTCTTTTGAATATATACCAATCAAAGAAAGTGTGAAGTCCTTGTGTCGATTTGAAGATGTTCAAGAGCAAATCCGACATCAATTTCAACGTAGACCAAACCCTCGTCTTTTGACTGATTATACAGATGGACAGCTCCTAAAGGATAGGCAAGATCTTATACAAGAAAACTCCCTTCATATTCTTTTATATCAAGATGAATTTGAAGTTGTGAATCCGCTTGGATCATATCGTAAAAAGCACAAAGTTCTTGCTTTCTATTTTTTGTCAGGCAACTTAAATGTTGACTGTCGATCACGATTGCAAAGTCTACAGTTACTGCTACTATGTAGAAGCGTGGATGCACAATATTTTGGGCTTAACAAAATTCTTGAACCTTTTATTGAGGAAATGAAAGACTTTGAACTTAATGGCATTGATTGTATTCCAGAAGTTGGTCAAAATGTCAAAGGGTTTCTTGCTTATGTTTGTGGTGACAATTTGGGCAGTCATTTTCTTGGAGGATATACTCAGTGCTTCAACAAGAATGTCACAAGGATTTGCAGATTTTGTTTAGCCAGTGGTGCCGATGCTGCAAGGGTGGTCAATAATTCCTTGTTTCAAAGAAGAAATCCAGAAAATCATAAACACCATCTTCAGATGATAGAACAAGATCAGCAATATTGTAATTTATATGGTCTGAAAAGAGATTGTCCATTGAATGAGTTGTCTTATTTTCACTCTTCCCAGATGCTTCCTCCTGATATTATGCATGATCTCCTTGAAGGTATTGTACCATCTGAAATATCAAGTGTTCTTCAGATTATGATCAATGAAGAGCTTTTTTCAATTGAATACCTGAATGGCAGAATTAACAACTTAAGCTATGGACCACTGGACAAGCAAGACCAACCTCAACAAATACCAGACTCATGTGCGATCAAGACCAATGCAGCACGCTCATGGTGCTTGTTGCGTATGTTGCCAATACTGATAGGACACAAAGTGCCAGAAAACTGCCTACCATGGGATCTTCTGATGTTGTTGAAGGATATTGTTGACATTGTTTTTTCACCTTCTCTCAGTCATAGACATTTGGCTATTCTGCAAGGGCTAATCGAGGACCATCACTCATTATACCTGACACTGTTTCCTGAGAAAGGACTTACAGCAAAACATCACTTTATTGTTCATTATCCTACTCTAATTGAACAATTTGGCCCTTTGTTGTATGTCTGGTGTATGAGGTTTGAGGGAAAACACAGCTACTTCAAACTTGTGTCACAGCGATTGAAGAATTTCAAAAATCACCTGTCAACACTCGCCTCTAGACATCAAATGAAACAGTGCTATTATCAAAGTAGCAAATACATGTTCAAAGAAGAAATGAAGTTTGTTAAATCTGAAATCCTAGATTTGTCGATGGTTGAGGAAAGAGTAGTTGAGTTGTGTGAACAGAGGGGAATAGTCGATGACATTTATCAAGCAAAGGCTGTGTACATCAAAGGTACACGTTATGAAAAAGGCATGTTCTTGATATACAGTGTTGCAGATAGACGAGTTGAGAGTTGGAAGAATCAAAATGATTTTCGGTCACTCCAGAGATGTGTTCTTCCTCCTTCAAATATACAGCACTGTATTTGATTTGCAAAGGCGACTGTACATCTTAACTGAACCCAAGAACCTTGTTCTACAACATTTTCAACACATGAGAGACTATTATCCTTTGTCATCCTACATGGTGTCCGGATATGAAGTGCTTGTCCTTAAACACTTGGTATTTCCTGTTGTGGATTACTGTCGCCAGTGAATTGCAGGTACAAATTGTTTTGACCAAGTTGTTAATGACATGCGGTTTACACTAGGGCTGGAATTGTACCCATCACATTAACCGGACCCATAATTGCGGCATGCCACGTGAATAACTGATTGCACTTTGTTTGAAGATTCAAACACAATAATTAAAGTTAATATATGCTAGCTTTTTTGCCGCATAATTTAACCTACAAGTTGAATGAATTATTACAACAATTTTTGTCTGATCAACTAAATGGTATGGTAATAAGGGAGGGTACCAGGGAAGACAAAATCTACCCATCCCACCCCTAACTTGCACCACATGAAACAAGCCCTTTAATATGCATAAAATAAGTTCCACAACAAAAAACAATGTTGTTAATGTACTTTAGTGTTAGCAATACGACTTAAATAGATTTATGAGTTCAGGACCACACTGGGGGCTGGAAGTGGTTTAATTGTTGGTTATCATTTTGTTGTTCTAGGCTAATGTAAATTTCATTTGAAAGATTATTCTGTGAACTTAATATTGTGCTTCTGTTATCAGATGATGAACGTCCTGGTGTCGTATGGACTCTCGAAGAAGAAGGTCTGGTTGGAGAGCCAGGACGAATTGACGGAGAAGCTTGCCACCATATTTGGTCTAAACAAGGACAGCTACTTCCTGCAATTATATGATTCGGATATAGATGATTTCTTAGACATGACTGATGATGACAAATTGCAGCCTCTGGCAAAACTAAAAGTTGTTATGATGAAAGACCACTTGACTTCAATGGAACCAGTCAATGAGGAACAAGCAGCACCTGTATCAGTCCAAAAACCTTCTTCAGATGGTAAAGATCTTCCTCAGGATGACGTAGACGCTTCAAACAAAAGGAAGGACGAGAATCAGTTTAGATGCCGCCAGTGGCCGGAACATTTCACTATTTCAGAGCAGTCTTTTTCTCCTCTATTGACTGAACTTTTGAGAAAAGGTCAACCACTTACTTGGCAGGCCAAGTCTGAGCTAATGTCTACACTTAGCTCTTGTGTATACAAATACACAGCATTTCCATCCATAAGACAGAGGCAGGATGTCTGTAAAACCCTCATATCAAAATACCCACATCTGAGAGAGGAGCTAGGCAGTGGTTTTGATGGGTGGCAAGAGTGCCTAAACAATAAAATGAAAAAATTACGACATGACCTTCAAACTGTGAAAGAAGAGGTACGTGTTGTTAAGAAGCGAGCCAGCACACCGGGAAAGAGTCCTGGAAAAACCTCCAAGACACCCAAAAGAGGAGAATTAAACTGGGCTCCTGATCATTTGGATGGTGAGGATGACAACAGCTTGAGAAAGCACAAGGAGAGAATGGCAAAAGAAATGAAGAGGCCAACTGGGCAACGGAAGACCACCATACTTGAATCTTCCATGAATGTAACCTACTCATTCAGGTGATCATTTATCAATGAGAACCCCTCACTGGCGACATTGAAAGAACAATACCCTGCCCTTTTTGTTTGTGATGAACAGTTTCGAGAAATGAAGCGTCTGACTGGCGTAGATGTAATGAAGACCTTCAGCGAGGAGTTGGCAAAGGTGTGCCTGAAAATGGTAAACGTCGCAGAGAGTACGAAGGGAAAGGGTGGAGAGTACAGGACAAGTACTCTCAAGAACTTGAAGGTCCGCAACAGGGAAGCAGATGAGAGATCGTCTCTCTACAGGCACGGTGTAGCAGCAATTCAGTTGCTGCCGAATCTGCTGCAGGAAGAAACATCAGACTTCCTTGTTGTAGAAGAGGTAACTAATATTGCAAATTTCTTCTTAAAAAATAACTTTTCGTTTACACATGTGTTTGAAAAAATATTATATAAAAGGGGCAGTAGCACATTTTTTTCTATGAAATAAGTCTAAGTGTTTTTTTAAAAATAATATCACCAATAGTAAAACACCATTCTTTCTTTTGAAAATCAAGTTTAAAAATGAGTGTACATAGTTTAGTGAAGCCATGGGAATAATTTTTGTCATAATAAATAATAAAATGTGTTCACAATAAAATTGCCGTCATGCAATTTTCCCTTTATACGCAACATCGTTATTACCACTGTGAATAATTGGTTTGTGTAATAAGCTTCCAAATGCAAGGCGTAACTCTTGCGAGTCTGCATTACTGGCTGATTTAACCCTTGCGGTATTTCCCTCGCTTTGTTGTGTCAAGACAGTGAATAGCTGCACCAGAAATACATAGCAGGCCTGGATTTCTAAACACAGATTTCTTAAGGAAATACTGCAAGGCCTAAATCAGCCAGTAATGGAGACTGACAAGAGTTATGTCTTGCATTGGAAAGTTGATAAATGACATAAACTATCATCATAAATGGGAAATTTGAAAAAATTAAAATTTGTAAAAAATGTGCAACTGCCCCTTTAAGATTCACACAATTAGCAGTCAATATTTTCTTGTACATAGTTGGTCATGTCACTTGCAGGATACATCAGGGACTATACTTATTTTGATTCATGAGGATCTTTAATTCACCAGTTTTCTATTCTTTGTCAAGTGTTTAATACTTATGATTAAATCTATCTCATCTGAATTGAATCTCACTGAAGAAATTCATATTTGCAGGATTCTAAGAAGATCAAACGCTGTGTTGAAGAGGCTGTGGAGCCAATGGTGATTTGCCATGGAGATCCGCATGAGGCAGATAGGTGGACTGTTTGTGCTGAAAAACAGGTTCTAATTGATGTTGAAGAGTGCTATGCTGCAATCTGCACCCTGTTCTGCGTGTTTTATACATGCAACATTGAATACCCAAAAGCACTCAAAAACACATTCAACTTCATTCAACATAAACTTCTGGGTATCAAAGGCTGTGCCTGCCCAGCTAAAGTCATAAGCTTGGCAAACAAACTGAAGTGAGACAGCAACCTATATTTCATTATTGACACTTGCATGATTTGTATTGGATAATCACTTGCTTGGATACTTTCATTGTATTTTGCATCGTTTACGGTGATTTCTTTTCTTGCTCAGAATTAGGTGCTAATTTCCTACTATTTCAAAATTTGTCTGTAGAATTTACTGTTTTGTGGAAGTGTGTGAAGACTGTCACTCGTCCTACGGCGAGAAAATAGTTACACATACAGACTGCAAGCAGGAATATCTACAAAGTTTAGTGCAAAAGTTTGGCTTGATATGTCATGAAAATTTGATTTCACTGCAGTGCATCACTATTACAGAAAGTGTGTAAATATTACTTAATTTAGTATTTAGCATTTTAGTGTTTCTATATTTACTCTTGCATGATTTGAATTGGATTATTACTTGTTTGAATATTCACGTCGTATTTTGCATCATCGTTCATTGTGATATATTTTCTTGCTCTAAAAAGGGTGCTAATTCCTATTATTTTTTAAAGAATTCTGTAGAATTTACTGTTTTGTGGAAGTGTGTGAAGATTGTCACTCGTCCTACGGCGAGAAAACAGTTACACATACAGACTGCAAGCAGGAATATCTACAAAGTTTAGTGCAAAAGTTTGGCTTGATATGTCATCATATCTCATAGTTCATTGTGATATATTTTCTTGCTCTAAAATAGGGTGCATTCCTTTTCAAAATTTGGCTATATGTGATCTATTCCCATATTTGAATTGATATACTATTTGGTCTTCCATGAATATTTTGTTGGAAGAATATTTGTGTTGTGTTTTTCATAGAGTTTACTCAGGTATGTTTCAGTATTATTTCAGCATAATTTCAACTTTGCTTTTACGAAAATACACGTTATGACATTTTTAAAAATAATTTGCTTATCACACTTAATTATGGTATTGTATCAATTGTGTGAAGATTGTAAGTTGCATATTTGCAAGAATCCAGGATTTTTACACACAAATGCTTTTACTTAAAATGATTGAAAAAAAGTTAATCAAATGCATTACTTATCCATCAAAAAAGCTTTGAATGTATTGCATATCATCTAATTTCTCTGTGAATAGCAAGGTTTTAGATAGTCATCTGTGCCAAATTATTCTTTTCATTTTTTAACCAGTGACAATGTTTATATGTGATCTATCCCGATGTTTTAATTCATGCCTTACATGAAAATCTTTTTGTTATATTTTAGTTTTTCATTGAGTTTTCCGAAGCTTTTCCTTTCAGCAATAGGTTATGTCGTCGGCATAAGTATTGTTTTATCAAGCATTCATTGCTTTAATTTTTTTTCCAAAATGCACTTGCTTACCACATCTTATGTCTGTCTTTTGTATTTGTGTTAGGATTGTAACTTACGTCTTTGCGAGAATACATTACACGCAAATGGAATTATATGAGAGATTTATATGGTATTGATAGTCTTGTGGATAAAATATTTCTGCATAGAAAGGTTTAAGTCACAACTTTATATATACTTCTTTTACATTAAATACTTTTATTATATATTCATGATCTAGTCATCTTAACCATCTGCATGATGTGATATAATTTGAAATATATATGAATACTCGTATAACATAACGATTTGTGCCAAACATTTCCCTTTTGCAACTGTATATGCTTACTTTAAAAAGACTGTCAATTCTTTATTTGTTATGTCTGTTTTTACATCTCCTGTTTTCCAGTGTGCATTTGGAAGCAAAATTTTTACATTCTTCCGTTTAGTAGAATAAACCATAATACTTTTGTTTCATCTTTTCCTTTTGCAAAATGTGAGAATTACATTTTTCACGTTGAACCACTGGTGTACTACCAGTAAACGTTTAACCACCGGTTCAATGTAAACGTTGAACCACTTGATTACGGATAACGTTGAACCACTGGTCAAGTAAACGTTGAACTTAAAATAAGGTGTAACTTGTTGCAACTTATTATTGGTTGAAGGTTGAACCAAAAAGTAGTGTAAGGACAGTTAAACCTTGTACTGATAACTGGTTCTACCTTCAACTTATTATTGGTTGCAACAGAGTTACACCTTATTTAAAGTTCAACGTTTACTTTTTGTTTTTTCAGTGCAGGATGACGAAGTATTACACTGTCAGTTATATTGTGAGAGTACAACATCTGCCCGACCACCGGACAGGCTGCATGGTTTTTGGAAATCGACTGTCTCGGGCGTGTTGTACACTAACCTTACGCATTACATGAAGGCCTTTCACTAATTGACTAATAACTCTCATAAATAAATAGTTTAACTGCTTCAAATATGAATGACAATTCCTAATTTTAAAAAACCCTTCTAAACAAGGAATTATGGATATTCGGACTTGAAAAAATGTCCAATATGAACATATAGACCTATGTATATGGAGGCTTGTTATTTGTAACATCGGTGTACAGGAAATACTTACCGAAGCTTATTAACAGTGCGTTGGCATACTTTATTTGACAAAGAAGCAAAACAAATTCTGAACTAATAGGTCAATGTTTTTCCACATGTTTTTATTCAAACAACATTTACATTTCTCCTAAATAAAGCTTTTTATATTTTCATTTTGAAACGAAGGTTCAAAATAGCATCAGTTTCATAAAGATGTTTCATCTTTCTCATTGTTCATTTTAAGTCCACTTAAAAATAAAACATTCAAAATAGGCCTTGGGCCAAATATTCTAATGCCTCTAGAAATAGGAAAGTGCTTCAACATATTTGGTGAATAACAGAACTATATATCAAAACGATCCCCAGGATGTGCTTAATAAGAAACAAAACTTTTCTTGCTAAACAAGTTGCACATTAATTATCTACAGCTCTTGAAAGAAATTCAATCTGGATTGCGTTCTTCACGTGCAGGCACTGTCATTTATACCTCTCTGGACGAGTATTGCAGAATACGTCACATCCGCATGTTCAATTGGACAAAATTAAATGGCTATGCAAAAGTATTTATAGTATCTGACATTATGAAAAAAAGATGTCTACATACACCAGACCATGGTCTATATGAATCCGGTACTGAAGCTCAATCAATTTTTATTTGCACTTAAGGAGGCCACAGGCCTATAGTACATACATGTATATACAAGCAATTTTAGGCAGAAGAGAGTGTATTTTTTCTAAGAATAAAGGCATGGTACAGGAACATTGACAGGTTTTCAACATGCCTTTTGCTAGAGCAGCTGATTAAAGATATGAATTTATAAATATTATGATTCGTAAAGTAATATTTTGTATATACTTATATCTTAAATCAAGGTAGGCTGGACAGACACAAATAAAATGGTACTCATCTTCGATTACATTTAAATTACACATTTTACATTATCTATGTTCTCTTTCTAAGCCAACATATCTACCAGTTTCAATTAACAATTCATGTGATGAGCAGCGAAATCTTGTAAGTGAAATTCTGAATTTCCTAACATTCAAAGTAGATAAATATACTTAATTGCATATAGACTGTTTGAACATTCTGTAATAGAAATATTTATTTGATAAAGATACTTTATGAAGCCAATCTTGTTGATAAATATCTTGCAACCTTTGTTTAAAGGATATAAGGAACTGTGTGTGAGAGTGTATACATTGATCAAACCATACATTACCAAAACCGGTCGAACATAACAAATCTTTAACATCTGTGGCCCAATTATTTTTTCCATTTTTGTCATACAACATCATCATATTATAACATTTTTTGGGTAATCTATGAGATGGCATTCCTAATATTTTCAACAAGTATTTTATAGCTTTTACCTTTGAGTCCACATATAATGGAAATCTGCCACATTCACCGTAGATCATTATGTTAGAAGGAGTAGATTTCACGCCAAGGAATTTTTTCATTGCAAATAAATGTACTTTTTCTATGATATCAAATGTATTAAACCCCCAAACCTCGGCAACGGTACCGTAAAGGAGTATTGGATTAATCTTAGCATCAAATATCCTAAAGAAAGCTTTATAAGGCAAATCACCCAAAATATGTATATATCTCATTATTCCTATTAATATTTTCTTTGCTTGCGTCGATGCGTTCCTGGCATGCAAAGACCATGAAAGGTGGTTTGTGAAATAAACTCCTAGATATTTATATGATGTGGTTGTTTCAATGGTCTCGCTTTTATAGGACCACTTTTTGTTTGCAGCAAGTTTACCTCCATTCTTGAACACAATTATCTGAGTTTTAGTTCTATTAACGGTTAGTTTCCAATCCTTCCAGTTCAAGCTGTGGATATTTGCGTTTTACAACGCGCGCATTATTATTTATTATGACAACATAATGTATTTGCTGGATACCAACTCGTGAGCAGTATTGGAAACATCATTAGAATATATCCATTTAAACTTAAGATAGTAAGGTGTGCATCATTAGTATATATCCATTTAAACTTAAGATAATAATACAGGTGTGCAATACGTGAGCAGTATTGGAAACATCATTAGAATATATCCATTTAAACTTAAGATAGTAAGGTGTGCATCATTAGTATATATCCATTTAAACTTAAGATAGTAATACAGGTGTGCAATACGTGAGCAGTACAGTAAAGATCATTAGATAAATAAATGTATGTGTGTTCATGTCCACGTTATCTCGCTCTCAGTTTAATCATGTATACATGTCAACATTCACTTTCATTTTCTTATACTCCATTTTTACTTCTGTATCAGTGAGGTGAGGTGAGTTTGGGTTTAACGCCACTTTCAAGAGTATTTTACTTATATCACGGCTGATAGTATTGTTGCAGGGAGAAAGACCGCAACACCATGTGGTTATGTATTGTGGTTAAACCTGCGAGCAACGGATGGAACTAGCAAACCATGGGTGGTACTTCACTGATATTCAGTGTAGCATTGTACCCAAACCTAACTGCATGTAGAACAGTTCTTTACTGCAGACAAAGTTGCCGTGCCCCTGGCGGGATTCGAACCCCGGACCTCTTGATCCGAAGACGAATGCGCTAACACTGCGCTATCCCACCCCCTGTATCAGCGAAGGAATAACATTGTTAAACAAACAATAATATCAGTCGTAACAGTATACCCGCAGTAACATGCTTATCAACGAGAACTACATTAGAGTCTGAATCTAATGGCATATAACATTACTCTATCCGTCACATGGAAGTAGGATATTATTTCATGATGACGATATGATTAAACCAACATTTTGTGTAGCTAATGATGAATAGTGCCATCATACTTTATTTATTAATGCTAGTGCTTTATTTGCTATGGATACGGCATATCAGGTCATGTTATGATATGCTATACCCTCTAATGTAACAACATATTCAATAAACTTCAAAAAATGGCAAATTTGAGAAAACATGATATGCAAAAACATGCTATAGCATCTTTAAAATATACAGATTCTTAACTCCGACTCAACCTCAGTGGACAAGATGTATTATTTCGCAGTGAATCGACCCAGCTTATTTGCAGGATTTCAAATATTATTCAACTTAGGGTAAGGTTTTAAAATCAACCAATTAGTCATCCATCAAATTCATGTCACACTTAATTTTAAACATAATCTGTTCATGTTTGTGATGAACGAAAAAGCATTTTAAAACATATCCTATACCACAGGCAGAGAGTGAACTGGAACATTTTGGAATGTTTTATGATGCCCTTCAACATATAAACTCTAAAGACTATGTACACAATGTTGACATGACATGAAATAAATAAATATCAACATGACACGATTCTATCTTGTTATGGATTCAGGCAAACTTAGCTTTTATTAAAGCCTTTATCGAAAATAACTCACCAATATAAATCTTAGGCTAATTGAGCACCTTGTCATTGAAAGCTGACATCGCATATATTTTATTCAATAGAATAATTCAATAAACATTAATTTATCTCTCTTCATGATTATGTTGGTAATAAACTGCAGAGACATGGCACCTACACGTTTGAAGAAATGAACTGAAATAAAATATAAGGAAACAGTATTTGACCTCAATTGTATTTTTTTCTTCCACTACGGACAATCATTTGCTATGGATACAGCTTATCCGATTGTGGATTGAGATCTTTTACCTTCTTTGTAGACAATATATTCTATACACTTTAATAATAAATGACAAATTTGAGGAAACATAACATGCAAAAACATGCTTCTTTATGTAATTTCAAACTGAAACTAAAGTGTTCTTATATTACCTCTATATTCATATTTAATTAACACTTCATAATGACAACGATAAACTTCATTATGAAATGTCACATCTCAGTTCTCCCTCATGCACTCTGCCTTTCAGGTCTGGACCCAAACAAGGTGTATGCGTCAGGAACAATCTGTTGCCAGGCATGGGGTTAACAATACAGGTTTGTTCAGTGCTTTTTATTCGACTTTTTGTGTGTTACATCACATCATACAAATGCTTCAAAAGAAACACGTGACCAGATTGAATCAGTTGAATTGGAAGTCATAGAAACAAATTACGGCTACAAGACCAGAAGATTTCAAAGTTGTTTAAATTGAATAAGCCACAGCTTTAGTATTGAAGTAATGTATTAAGCCTCTCGTAAGAAACACAGATGAAGAAACTTGATTCATTTTAAGGGCGTCATAAGTACAAGAACTTCATCGAAACCATTAAATGTAAGTTAAAATAATTTAGAAAAGTGATTATGGATAGATTTTCAGAAAACTTTATAATAAATGCTTTCAAGTTAATTTGAACAATAATGTTTTCTACATTGATGGTACCAAATCTGAGTCAACTTCTGTAATCTAAGTTCTGGACTATCTAGAATTGTATCTAGGTTATTTTACGGAAAGGTTGGCAATACACCTGGACAGGAAACAAAAGAACACGTTGAAAATGTGTGGAAAAGAGTTTTTTTAAATTGTTTTTTCCATATCTTATGTCCCAGATGAATGTCCACTAGACATTCACAATATTCCAAACTCGCTTAACCCTTCTATTTCATTCATTTAAACATTAAGTGTGAAATTAATCTCCTTGATGTTAAAGTCTAATTAGGTTCTGAAGGCACTGTAAATACAGAAAACCATTTATACACAACCGAACGAACTTGCTCCTCCTCTAATGATTTACACATATTTATTGTATAAATTTCAGATATATTTATTGATATTGTTTACATGGATACTGCAAGGTAAAATCTTTCACATTTTTCACATTTCAATTCAGCTACAATCAGAAAGCAAAATTGCTATTTATCTATTTATCTATTTAGTATTTATCAAATACCAATTTAATTTAAATATTAATCATGGCATGACTGTGAATTTCAACCTTTAAATAAATACCTTAGATAAGTAATAGTTTCGATTTGAACATTTAAATATGAGTAGAAAGATATATTCATCTTAATTGCACTATGAGGCAAAAGAAACTACTTAAATATTTACTAAATTTTCAACAGTCAAGTTCTGTCGTCATCAGTTGATATGTTTCTTTCAATTATTACGGCTAATATTTAAACACACATGGGGTGCATTATTTCCAAATTCTTAACATAAAGATGTGTGGAACTTAAGTTAAAATATGGAAATTAAACTAATAAAAGATGTTGATACATAAGTAACCCTTAAACATTTGGCTCATGTATCTTTGCTGTAGGGCGTCATTAAACAAACTCAAAATGCTTCACTCCAGTTAGGGAGATCCAAAAACAACGATTTCTAAAGATGTGTTTTTCAGAAATATGATCACATAGTTTCATTCCAAAACGCAAATTTAGTTTGCGTAGCATTTGTGGACCGACTTGTTTTTATATGTTTCAGTCATATACACCCCCGGCCAAAAGAAACGCCTACTTTATGTTCCTTAAAATGAAAGATGCAATAATTTCTTAAATATAATTAATGGCGGTCTCCACGTTATGCTGAAGCAATAACAAATATGAAAGTCCATTGAAATCGTGGAAAACTGTGATTCAAGTCAATAACATTCATGAAAAACACGCCCAATGAAGACTGCTATTTTCGATTGACTCACTTGCGCACCTTAACCGCGTACATCGGTAGCATCATCACCACTTTTACGCGAATGCGTGCCTGTATTGTTGCTCGTGGTTGTATGAAAATTTTTTAAAATGTTTTTCTGATCAAGCACTGATCGAAAACTGAACAATTATTGTTTTCTCATTTAAACAATCGCCCTTCTTTCGTGACATGAACTTCTGAAATTCAAATATATAATGCAGAAATGGTGCAACTTCATTATGTTATAATATTGCTAAACTGTTCATAACAGTTTTTACTATATCTGATAAGATATCTAGTAGGCGTTTCTTTTGGCCGGGGGTGTATATCAATCATGGATTACGATGCATTGCTTATATGTTGGCATTGTTTCTTTTACCATACATTTCATAAATGATATCAAAATGTTATTATTTCCCGGTAAACGGTAATACTGCATACCGAAAGTTTGTGTATCTTAGTGCAAATATCATGTAAATAGTCGTTCTTTGTAAGTCAATAAAATCATATCACACACAATGTCAATGAATCATAATTCTCAAAAGTATCCTGCGATTGTCACGACAAATGTGTATATTTTTGAAAATTGGCATAACGAAGGGGTAGAAATTTGAAAAATCAAATTTTATTAATTTTCAAATAATATGTTCATATCGATTAAATGAGAACAATTTCATCACAAATACATTGAATAAGTTTAACAGGAAATATATGATGTTTTTTTTTTATCCAATTCATCATTTACAATATATGTACATGAAAATACAAGCTCTAGTTAAAAAAAAAAAACTTGGTCGCTTCAAAGAGCTGCACTATCTATACAATTTTATTATGAGGTACCAAATCAGATTATGTAATGGAACACACAACTGTCTTCTGATAATGCAAAAACCCCAAGTGATCATTCTAGTTTTGGGGTTGATACGATGCGTCAAAGACATGCCAATATTCATTTTTGCACGGAAAACAAAAGTAGGTGAACACACTTTCGGTATGCAGCTGTAGGAATACTAAAGATTCCGTCCGTCTGTCCTTCTGTTCGTCAATCCGTTCATCCTTTTGTCCGTCCGTCACAACCGATTGCAGAAACAAATAATCGTCCTTTTCTTTTCAAACGTTGCACTGACATTATATATATATATATATATATATATATATATATATATATATATATATATATATATATATATATATATATATATATATAAAATTGATCTGCCTTATATATTGTAAAACTGTTGCGTATTGCTGTTCGTGATCGTCTTATATTTGCATTCAAATGTGCTTATTTTTTAACGTTGCAAACATGATGATATTGGCTTTAAATGCAGTGTAAAATATTGGAAATATATTTTTTTATAATTTACTCTGTGATAAGTTGCCAGTTTTAAAACATTATCATATTTGGGTTTTCGCTAGAAATAGAACAAACCATTTATTCCATTTTCCTGATACTGATAAACTTTAACCCGCAAGGATAATTACGGTTATTGTGTCTACCATCGTATCTGCTTTCTCTTTCTTATGAAGTCATAACACGCTGACGTTGTCTATTTTCATTGGTTATGTGGAAGAGACATTTCACACATTTTGAGAATTGCCGAAAAGAGGCAAGTTGACCGAAAGTGAATATGTGGATAATTCTTTGAAATTCAATATTCGGGTGTATGTTGAAAAATTGAACGATTGTTGAATGTGCTGAAATATTTGCCTGGCATATAGAAATATTTACTTTGCCAATATGAGACAATCACTTACAGTTTACAATTTACAGTTTCTTCAAAGTTCATCATTCATGGCACATTAACAAGAACCGATGAGCTCCAAACTGGTGGATCCCATTTGGAGTTCTACTTCCAAGGTTGTATGGACATCTCAGTGAGGCTCTACTGTGGTAAGGATCAGTTCGACATTCAGGAAAGGAGCTACAGAAATACAGTTGCCTTCATTAGAAAGAGGCCTTCTAGAAATCGACTTGTTGAGATGCATAATCCTTCTACAAAAGGTTGTAAGAACTTTCAAATGTATTGGATAAGTTGGCAAGGTGGAGTCATTGCGAGTGGCAAGGGAAATGTTGGTGAAGACATTCACTTGAAATACGATGCACACAATCCAGTTCTGAAGTGTAATGGGTTATTTAACATCATGGACTATTCCCCCCGATCAGCTTACTGTATAGGTGAATATACCAGCCACTGTCAGTTTATTATATCTAAATTTACATCATCGAAAATGCACGAGGTTACCTTCTAAAAATCAGAATTCGATATTGAAGTAAGCAGAATATTAGTTCATTTCAAGCTTTCAAGGTTGTAATGTCTCCATGTACAACGTTGTACCACTCAAAATCAGATCTGTGTCTCTTCACAGAGCCAAACATGTATATGTACGTTGAAATGTTTGTCACAGTGCATGCCGATTGCTGGTCTTCATGAATTTACGTCCTTGTCTCTTTCGATCGAAATATATAAGGAGTTGTAAGGATGATACACATTGCCAACTTACCCCTCAAGTCATTACTCGCACCAATCTCCATCACTGGCTAATTGCGACTGGCGTGAGTTATGAGGAAATTACTGAAGATTTGTCTTGAATAACATCTGAGGGGAGAATATGCTCAGAAAGATGTCAACGTTTCTTCACTACCTTTAAAATGCGCATTAGTTTAATCAAACTAAGAAAGCAGAGTTGTTCAGGGATCGGATAGTAGAAACTGGTGATAGGTGCCTCTGTTCATTGGTACTGGCTGCACTACATTACTAATAACAATCCTGCTATGAACCCGACATTACGAAAATATAAGATCAGATCCCTAAGATAAGAAGAGCAATGTAAAGAGTGCCCTCTAAAGGAAATTTCGAGACTATCACAAAGTAAAGAAGTATGATGCTTTTAACAGTTTATCAATTACATATTTCAGACAGCTTGAAAGCGGACAGTATGTCCAGCGAACGTGGCTCGAGCAAAAGTGTGCCCAGAGGACGAAGCTCCAGTGGAAGAGAGTTCAGAGTGTTGACTTGGATATCATCTCGAGTTGTCTGTGCTTCCTTCTGTCTGATGACCTGTCCTTGTCATGCTGTGGTGTATTCTCTGATTGAAGGTCACTGTTCTCTGTTGGGTGATGTGCCAGGCAAAGCAGTTAATGCACCCGATGTCTATATCATGTCCTGATAAATGTACCAAATATACAATTTCCAAAATTTTTTAAGATTTTTACCACTGCATTGGGCATAAAGAAATCACTGTGTCTAAAATAAAACTTACAACTGTCTTTTCTGTGATAGCTAAACTTCTCTGTTGGTGTCCTGAACTGATGAATTATATGCACCGTATATATATATATATATATATATATATATATATATATATATATATATATATATATATATATATATATATATATATGTGTCGAAAACGGATCGTGTCAAAACAACCATTTTTTAGAACCGGGAAGGAGTTCGACCCGGAGGGGGATAAGAAATTATCCAACAATGAAGAGGATGTGAACATAGTAAACCTCTCAAGTCGGGACCTAACGCCCACAGAAATTCAAGTTCTAAGCAGAGGTTTAAAATTTACACCCTCACCAAATAGAACAAACACTGAAGAATTAAGGAAAGACATAAGTGAATTCTGTCGCCATTTACGTAATGCAGAATATTTCTTTGATCAGGAAAGTGTTCAGGATACTTCTATTGTTAAGAATAAGAGTAACTGGATCCCTAGTAAAGGTAGGAATGTCAATCTTGATAAATATATTAATACTATTTCTCATATTCCTAATAACAATCCAGTAAATATACATAAAGCCAACATTTCTGTAGCAGAACGCAATGCCATTACAAATCTTGCTTCCGATAAAAATATCATTATCAAGGAAGCAGACAAAGGCGGCGCAATTGTTTTAATGGATGTACAAAAGTATGTGGATATATCTTTAGAAATGTTAAATGATAAAGAAGGCTATGAGGAAACAGAACAAACTTCCTTACTTCCAAAATTGAATAAGTTCCTTAAACATTATACTGATGAACTTACTGATAAAGAATTAGACTATCTTACCAACTTCTCTTGTAAAGAAATTAATTTTTATGGCTTACCCAAAATTCAAAAATGCAAAAGTATTACACAGCAATGCAAAATTATTTCGGGAAATTGCATTGTTTGTGAACACCCAAAAGATCTAACCTTAAGACCGATAATCGCCGGTCCAAGCTGTGGAACACATCGTTTGAGCAATTTCATTGATATACTTTTAAAACCATATCTTAACAAAGTAAAGAGTTACACTAGAGATACAATGGACTTCCTTAGCTTCCTACCAGAAAATATTCCAGATAATACCAAAATAGTAACATTTGATGTCAAGAGCTTATACTCTAATATTCCACACAAGTTAGGACTTGAGGCTATAGAATACTGGCTTGATACATACCCAGAGATTTTACCTGATAGATTCAGTAAATCTTTTATACTTCAAAGTGTCCAATTTATTTTGAGTAACAATGTTTTCTTCTTCAATGATAAGTACTACAAGCAAATTAAAGGCACCGCCATGGGAACAAAAATGGCACCCACATATGCTACTTTAGTACTAGGATATATTGAAAACAATTTAGTTGACAAATTAGAAACAAATCTGGGAAGTGAAATATGTAATTACTTTATTGAAAACTGGCGTAGATATTTAGACGACTGTTTTATTTTATGGCCATTTACGCATGAAAGTCTTGATTTATTCTACAAAACTTTAAACAGTATGAATGAAAATATTGTTTTTACAATGGAAACAAGTGACAGTGAACTTCCTTTCTTGGACACTTTTGTGAAAATAAGAGAGGGTCGTTTGGAAACGGACATATATTACAAACCGACAGATACGAAACAATATCTGGACTTCTCGTCATGTCACCCATCTCATACTAAAAGGAGTATCCCATACAATCTTTCCAGACGCATCTGCATGATCTGCTCAAATATGGATACACGGAACTGCAGACTACAAGAACTTAAAATATTGCTGAAGAGAAGAGGATATCCTACACTCCTAATTGAAGATGGAATAAATAAAGCTAAATCTATAGACAGAAATGAACTTCTCCATGTGAAGAAGCAAGAAGAAACTAATATTATGGACATTGCGTTTGTATCCACCCATAACCCTCTAAATCCTGATCTATTCAAAGGTATAAGAAATAATATACCCCTTCTAACATGTGATGAGAAAATGCGTAATGTTACTGATAATATTAACTTTATCAAAAGTAAACGTCAAAGCAAAAATTTGAAAAAACTATTAACAAGGGCTAGATTTACAGTAAATAGTGAATCCCCAGAATTCAAAGTTTATAAATGTAACAGAGGGAATTGTGGGACATGCCATCATCTTTTGGAGAGCTCCAGCATAAAATTTCACAACAAAAAGGAACGATTTTATGTGCGCTTCAATATTAACTGTGCGGCAAGAAATGTAATATATGTTATTATTTGTCAAGGGTGTTCAGGGGAATATATTGGACAGACTGAGTGTCTCAGAGACAGAGTTCGAGTACACAAGCAGCAGATTAAATACCCTGAAACACGATGTATTCCCCTTAGTGCGCACATTGACAATTGTGCTAAAGGCAAAGATATAAAATTTCAAATATTTCCATTTTACAAAATGGAAACAAATGACAGACTGGCCAGAAAGTTGAAAGAAGATTACTTTATTAGAATGCTTAAACCCAATTTGAATGCATAATTATATATTCATGTATAAATGTGTTTGATTCTATCGCTTGCTTAATGACTGTGACGTCATACCTGTGTTACGTCATCACTATTATGACAATCTAACGTCACAACTGTTTTGTACTCCCTGAAGATTACAATGAAACTAGTAGGAGTCTATTGGTGTTGTGTGTTTTTTAACTTTTGAATATATTTGACTGTATACCAGACCAACTCAATGTTTCTGATATATATATATATATATATATGTTTATGCACCCGATAGCTTGCCATTTCTCATTATCAGAAAGGTATGCTCTAGGCACGATTCTGAAGGTAAAGGTA
This sequence comes from Gibbula magus, assembly GCA_936450465.1. Taxonomy (NCBI): domain Eukaryota; kingdom Metazoa; phylum Mollusca; class Gastropoda; order Trochida; family Trochidae; genus Gibbula; species Gibbula magus. The sequence goes on along the minus strand of OW388298.1, from coordinate 13,966,676 downwards.
CACTGACATTCGTTGACTCCTTGAAGGTTAAATGAACGTTGCCATGCATGAAGTTCATAGAAATCAATTGTCACGTGCACGTTACCTTTTCAGTGAAAGTAAACTTCAACATTTTCAGTTTATAATGGCCCCACGCAGCCTCGAACAAACGGAACATGCCAGACATAAGTTAACAGTAATTAAGCGTTCCCTTATTCGTTTCATCAGTATATATAACTTTATATATAAATAACTTTAGGGTTATTAATATTGACTGAAGCGTTTGTTAAAGAAGCAAAGCAAATCTTTACAAATTCGACAGCATTTCTTTAATTCAGACATATCAATTTGAATGACCATTTAAGCAGTTATGCTAGATTCGAGAGTAGTTGTTGTCACTCTTCATTTGGAAGATACAATTTAAACAAGGCAGTTGTATGGCATAATAAAATGCAGATATTTGGGATAAAAACCATTCTTAACCTATTCGATTGTACAAACTTGTTCAAGTATATATCCATCTTTGAAATCATATCTGGTATCATTTGTTTGATAACAGTGTTACACTGAAATGTCGCAGTCTTGTAATAAAGAATTGGTCAATCCATAGAACTCGTTTCTCCTTCACAATTACAGCGTTGGCTGATGGAGGGTTGCTTGTAGAATTCCTGAAATTGGCCAAGTAATCTAACATTTCAATAACCCAATACAAACAACGTTTATTCCTTAATAAATATAAGAAATATATAGCATAACTGTATCACTATCAACACACATTGTGATATAAATCATGATTTCATTAATACTTGAATATTTATGACACACTATTATATATATATATATATATATATATATATATATATATATATATATATATATATATATATATATATTTAGTATCTACGTTTATCTATTCAATGTGAATGAATGTGTATTGTCTCTCTTTTATCATTGGTTTGTCGAAATCATTTTAACTTTTTCTTTCCAATGTTGGTATTGTTCCTTGTCTCTAGTAAACAAATCTCGCTTAGAAAAGTTGTTCTAATCGCTAGGAAAAATGGAACAGGAGTTTCGTTTACAAATTTATCATATATTTATGAAAAAAGAGTTTTGAAACTAGCCCTGAAGATTTGATCTGATCAAGATCATGTTTTACACAGTGAATATATCATTCTGCCTTCTGGAAAAAGATATTTAATACCGCGGTTCAAAACCAATAGAGGTCAAAATTATTATTATTATTATTATTATTATTATTATTATTTTTATTGACTCTTTATTCTTCCATTAACCCCTTTATAATAAAGTGATAAACATATTCCTAGTTCATTTAATGTCGAAGAAATGTCCATCACTTTGCAGTTTTTATCACTAACGTTTGTGGTTTAATTAGTGTGTAAATATATATTTGCAACTTTCCAAAATGTATATATTCCTTTGACCAATTCCTTTGATCTTCCTTACGTCTGAAGATTGCTTTTGAAGACAATATTTGAACTTGGAAAAACTGGTTATTTCTCATTTTAAATCTGAACTGAAGAATTTAATGTAGGTAAACACATATCCCAAATATCACACAAGAGTTTTACTGGCGGACACCCATATTAAGAGATACAATCATATAGTGTATATTCCTGTTGAAGTTTTTGTTAATGAATTTGATATTGGAATGAGATTCTGAGGTGTATGTGATGTGTGCTTGTTCTTGCTCTTCAGTTTTCTTTGAGAGGTAACTTTTTTCTTTGACTGTCTCTTTCTTGATATTTGGTGATTATTTGGGCCCATTCCAAACTTACCAGTTTGAGGAATTTTATTGAATATGCTCCAGTTTGGTGTTTTCAACTTCTTTCCTTCTCCTGGAGCAATGTTTGTCTTGATCTTCATTACTGCCCGTTGATGCATCTGTCGTTTATTTCCAGGATGGTGCTTTTTACGATTTTTACTTAGATTATTCAAATTTGACATTAATTGTATTGGTGCCAAACGAGAGGGCTGTAAAATCAGTGACCTGTCTGTGTTAGACCCTCTTCTCCCTGGAATCCCGGGCATGACATTACTTTGATGTTTCAGGACATTACTTTTGCTTCTGATATGTGCTGCATGTTCACTGTTTCTTTGGCTTCCTTTGATTACGTCTGTGGTCCTAGGAGCAGTGTTGGTTGAAACCCAAGTCTCTGCATTTAGACTGCCCCCACCGATGCTGGCAATGTCGTTCCCATTGTTGGTCACAGTTTCGTTGGTTCCAGCAGGACGTACAGGAATTCCTACTCCACCCAACATCTCCACTCTTCTAAATGTCATCAACGATTCCTTCGGCCCTCCCGGTGCTCTTCTTGTCGAATCTCCCAGTCGACAGATGATTCCTGTATTCGTGAATTTTACAATTCCAACGGTATCACATTTTGATTTCAAGGTACAGGAGCTAATACAGGATATTTTACTTTCTGATTTTAAAGTGACAATGAGACCATACCTCTGTCCAGAGTTGTCTCCCTTCCACAGCTGACTCTTCATCTCAGCATACGCGAAGAAAAGAAAACGTGTCACTATTACAATTATGTATTCAGGATCCATAATCCATCTAATCCATTTATAATGGTCATCCTTTATGATCTGAGTGATGTCTTAACGAGCTGTAATTTATAATGGTCATCCTTTATGATCTTGGTGATGTCTAAACGAGCTGTAATTTATAATCGTCATCCTTTATGATCCGAGAGATGTCTAAACGAGCTGTAATTTGATATGTGCAATTGGGTACCAGTACAGGTGAAAAATGAAGCAATCGTAATGTATCAATCTGTAAATGGAAATACAATCAAATTGGTCCACAATTTTGTTATCGCTTCAAAACGTTATAGTCAATCCTCTTTTTGGGTTCCTTTGATGAACTAATTTCATATTGACTTCACGGATGATTATGGTTTCTGTGAATGTGTATTATATGTTCTATGCTATTCATGATATTTTTTTTTATAATTTACAAAATGAAATTTATGTTGCATACATTTTTATTTTCATGGAGCTGCATCACTAAAGGTTTGTTTGCCGATCCATTTCTGTAACATTATCGAAATGAATATGTTTATACAAAAAGCTATGATAGTTACACACTAACAGATCCTGTGCACTTATTGTGATTTTAATTTTAATTGGAGACAATGGTTTAATGAAAGTTGGAGACAATGGTTTGAACCTTCCTATAAGTAAAAAATAAAGACAAATATCCCTACAACTACATTACTGTCGTTTTCATATAGGTAACATAATACACAGATATCCCTACAAATGTATTATTGGAACATTACGTTGAACTACAGGTAACATAATACAAAAATATCCATACCTTTATACTACTAACACCTTCTTAAAGGTAACATAATAAAGACAAATATTCCTACAACTATATTACTGCCGTCTTCATATAGGTAACATAATACAAGAAATATCCCTACAAATGTATTATTGGGACTTAAACGTAATTATTTATACTTACCTGTTGACTAGACCTACGTTCTAGTCTCGTTCAACCTCCCCGCTATTGTCTGCCTTTTGGCCCGTTTGGAGAGTGAGGATTCATGAGACGGGACTACCGAGGTACTAGCCCCTGATTGGGATTTTACCTTCCCTGCTCTTCTTTCGAAGTTTCATCTGTGTTAAGGTTGGATTACCACCCTGCCTAACGAGGAAAGGCATAGGAGGTCTACAACAGATAAGTATAAATAATTACGCTTAGTAAAAAATGTACCAATTAAAACTATTGAGAGGCATTCTGGAACTTGGTGTAATAGATAAGACAAGAACGTTTATGAACGATTAACATATTTATTTAACAATTATTTAACAATGGAGACGTGACCGCATATGGGAATTCAACAATAAGGAATTGCAATACTCCGCACACAGATTGGAAACTGCATCAACAAAGGTATTCTGGAAATACGCGGTCGGGGATGGAACTACTGCATTGTACAGAGGTGAAGTGCTGACGGTGTACCGACTGAGCTACATCGGGGGCGGATCATGAGGTCCGGGGTTCGAATCCCGCCAGGGGCACGGCAACTTTGTCTGTAGTAGAGAACTTTTCTACACGCAGTAAGGTTTGGGTGCAATGCTACACTGAATTTCAGCGCAGTACCACCCATGGTTCGCTTGTTCCAGCCGATGCTCGCAGGTTTCACTGCAATACATAGCCACGTGACGTTGCGGGCTTTCTCCCTGCCGCAATACTAGCAGCCGCGATATATATGGAAATTTCACAATAAGGAACCGACTGAGCTATATCGCTTGATTACATCATTAGTTAAAGGTATACACTACATAAACATATCTTATTTGATTATGAACCATACCATAAGTGATGAATATACTAATATATGATTATGTTATTTAGTTATGACTAAAAATCTAACATATAATATAAACCGAAATATGTGTAAATGTCAAATAGTGTTGCTTAGCGTGTTTGTCATACGTACATTCTGTGGATTTTCTCACAGTCCGAGTTTAAGTAACAGACTTAATGTTCATATATTATTAACATATTTTCTGTACAATCTCTTCCTACTTATCCCACATATTATAGCACATTAAAGTAGGAGCGAAATGTCTCGCATCTCAGATTCTCAATCCTTATACACTTCACACCGTACATTGATGTAGGCTACACAACCAATAACACCTATCTATGCTACCGGCAATGATGTTAAAGATACAGGTTTGTTCAGTGTTGATGTTGGCTGAGTTCGATGACTGATGAATGGTGGTTTGATAGTTGGGGCTTGGTGTTTTTCTATATTAATTGCGCAACTTCTTTCGAATGTTTCAATATCAACTTAATACATGTTTCAGAGATAAGATGAATACAGCCGTTTTAATGGCTCTTCTTGGCTGATGATATGTGTTTGAGGTTTACAACTAGAATGTTCAATATTTATATATATATATGTGACGATATCCATGTGTTAATCAGACGTACTCTATGTTACCTCGTCTTAAATGGCCGTTTCCTCGGTCAAACAGGGCTAAAATCTCTATCGCCGACTGTTCGCCATCTTGCCATCTTGCCATCTTTTCATTGCACGAAAACGCTGAATTTTCATTAGTTTTATTATTTTAAAATAGTTAAACATATGTATTGATGAAATATTCACAAAGCAACAAATACTGTATCATTTATCTAAACAACTGTGTGCTCTAGCAAAGGCTTCCTCACTCGTTGCTTCACTTGCCATTGATTTTTATATGCAACGAATGTGAGTTAGCCTTTAAGACATTTTAAAAATATAAAGTTCTAAAAAACCCACATAGTAATATGTTTCCCTTTGAATTCGGAATGAGCATAAATTGATGACATATATGTCCCACTTCACTGCAGTGTAAACAGGAACATCCTCTCGAATTTGGTTCCTCTCTTTAAAGTGTCATACTTTAAGCGTTATCAACCCAAGGACTTTTCATAAGAGAATTAGTATTCACACTATCATTGATTTTTAATGTTAACTCTATTGGTATGGCACGCCCAGTAACACTTCTTAACAAGACGATTTGATCTTACATTGAAGACATTTGCTTGCATGCCCGACTCTTAGCTCGAACTTGGTTGTAAAGTGTCACCAACGGCTACATAATACTCCTGAATCAATAACACTATAGTTAGTTCTAAAACGGAGTTATATGGTTCGGATAAGCCGTGCGAGTCCATGTCTAATCGAGCGGCCATTTTAGTGAATGAATGAATGAATGAATGAATGAATGAATGAAATCTACAAATCTACCTCTCACACTGATGTTTTACCTTCACACGTAGCAATACACTGTATACACTTTAAAAGTAAATAGCAACAAATAATAATATGCAAAAAACGTGCTACAGCGCCTTAAAGGGACACTGCGTCGAGGATAAAAATGAGTGTCACTTTTATCTACCTATGCTGATTAACGTGCCTGCTAACGGGTTACACTTCGCTTCACTGTTAACATGCAGTAGTTTTTATTACTATTTACTTCAACTGTCTGAAATTGGGGATCTATGGCTCGTTACCAGACACGTTAACCAGCAAAAGTAGATAAGTCTGATCTCATATTTATCCTCGACGCGGTGTCCCTTTAAGGAGGCATTAATCATTTGATTAGATGAAGGTGAAACGAGTTCTATGGATATACAACACAACTACTTCATTACGACGATGAAGATGCTTACACCGTTATCAAATAGTGATCACCATTTGCCTGATAACGGTGCTAGCATCTGCATTGAATAACTCCTGCAATAAAAAAAAAGATGTATATCAATTGAATTAATTTCCCCTTCAAGAGCGTTGCAGAAACCATTGACATACATTGATAGACACTAAAGGCAATGTTTTCAATTTCAGATTTGTTCATTGATTTTGAGGACATTGACACCACAAGGTAATACTTATCGTTGTCTTATACTGACTGATTGATTACAGGTGGAAACGTATCAAAAGATCGGAGTCTTTAAAGAACAAATCCTGCTTTTGATGTATAAATCTGAACAGAAAGAGAACAGTTAATTAGATCCATTTAAGACCCTAGCTAATGAAACGTTTCATCTTGATGTCAGAATTTGAAAGCAAGCATTATGTCAGTGAGACCACGAGGGTGGGGTATTGGTAGACATTTAAAAAACCTGAGGGTGACTAGGAATGAAAAGTAAAACCGAGCTTGCGAGATTTTACTTTCTATTCCGCCACTCGAAGGTTTTTGAAATGTCTACCAATACCCCACCCGAGGGTTTTCTTTGACGCATATATCGCCATGCGTTTTAAATACAAAGATGAAAGCAATCGTTAAGTGTTTCAAGCACTCGTGATCTAAGTTTGAGGCGCACATAAAACATGTCCATTTTGGGAACGGAGCAGAATAGATACCAACAAACAATCTTCTCATGATCACCAATCTGTGGTCTAGTGGGAGAGTCTTGGGCTACAAATCGGAGTGTGGCGGGTTCGATTCCCGCAATGTCAACTATGCAAAATTTTAACTTGGAAATGTTTGAGTACCTAACTGACGGTAATTGGAGTTATGTCTTACAATTAGATTGTAAGACTACAGGTCTTACTAAATGTTGATAATTAACCTGCTATGAGGTTAACTTTCGTCGGTTGGTAAAACCTCTATTCGTAGTAAAACCTTAAAATTCGTGGTTATTACAAGAAATGCAGTTGCCTCACAATGTACAGAGATATCCTGTGTAATCTTTATATTGAGATCGTCGATGAAGATGCTGCAGTCTTGTAAGTTATTTAGCTTACTATCAACATTTAAAGATGAAAGATTTGGCTTTATTCGATTATTAATGATGTCAATTCTTTTCCTTGATGATAGCATGTTATGCTCAATACAACAATAAAAACACATATATATATATATAGTTTTCCATTCTAAAAAGTGTAGTCATGTATTTACTTACATTATTGCCATTGTGTAAATGGAAATATATACGTTCCTTGATAACGATATTAACACTTACTTTCAATGCTAAGACTGTTTACTGTTTTCATTCCCTGATAACATTAATATTGTATGTATTAACTTCCATAATTCCAGTGTTAGAGTTACCTTTTCTGTGGGAATTCTACTGCTAAATATTCTTGTTAACAAAATCAATGTTAACAATTGCTTCCTTGATAACAGTGTCCGCACTGGCCGTGGGATTATAGTTCTTTTCATGTGAGGTAATATTCATATGGCTTCCTTTAGGTAATATGCATAAATATTATGATTCTTCAGATGAAAACACAACTCTTAGAACCATGGAAATGTGTTTAGAAGAGAAACATTGCAAAGTTTAGTATTGAGTCAAGGTTTTAAGAAAATAACTTATTAAAGCATCCATTGTGTTTCATAACATTTTATTTGGGTTTAATACGTTCCAAATCACCACATGTGCTGTTTACAATACAAACAAATTCATTCAGCTTGCATATTCATCCCTATCTTCAAATAAATCATAATTACTATTTTCACATTAAAGGAGAATATTTGTAAAGATTTATATTCTGTTATAGTAAAATATACTTTAAAAAACATATTCCCCCGAAAATAATATGGAAAGCCGTGTTTAATTACTAATTACGCTATATAACAACCGCGCCTACTGTTGCCTGTGCGCGTATGTATATTTGCCGGTAGCCTTCGGCAGGTTTAGACTGTGACGTCAGAGATGCTCTACGGCCCTTCTTGGTCCTTAGCGCAGTGAAGGGGAAAGCATTAGTGTAGATGAAGAATCCGTTGAATACGTAGAATTCGGGTAGTTTCGGACTTGATATGGTATATTGTGCAGAGTTGGTGTGCAGTAATTCATCAAAGTCTGGACAGAAGTTTACATATTTTTTATTTTCAAGTAAAAAGACGGATGCAGCGCGGCGAAAGGTTTGGATAGTGTCAAAGAGGAAAGAAGGACCGAAAACCGTCGGAATCTGTCTCACTATGTTCAGAGCATTTTGATCCGTTATATTAAAACAGTATTATAAATAAGTGATAGTTAGTCTTAGACTACTCGTAATTAACAGTCCTTTATAAGGATATAACTTATTATGCCTTCTTATGGGATGTGTCATCCTCGGTTACCCAGAGTTTTATATATGCTCCAGCGAAGAGTAACGGAGCATATATAAAACCCTGGGTACCACCGAGGATAGGGATGTGTAGGCCGTGCTCTGACTGTGAAACTTGTTACACAGTAAACTGTTGTAGAATTATTTGTCATTGGCTAATAACTGTATTAGATTAATTTCAATTTAATATGGCCAACGTGGCAGCTCATATGACATTGTCAGACACAAAAAAAGGTCTTGGTTATAAATCATTTGAAAACTATTTAGTGATTATCAACGCTAAAATTATATCTGTCGCTTATATTACACAACACCACCCCCACTTACTAAATTCTAAATCTTGCCCCAACTTCCTACCCACCCTTCCTACGTCTATGTTGGATCCCGTTTTTTTAATATATTTAAAAAAAATGCATTCCACTGACTGTATATGTTCACAATATCACAACAAATTATTATTGAAAAAATAATAAGTTTCAGTGTTCAATCCTTGTGGGTGCTTGGTTTGTGTACTTGTGATAGGAGAACACGTAACTGTCTAGCAACTCAAGTTGAAATAATTACTGTCTGCAACACAGAACTATAGTAGAAAGCACACGTAGAAAGTGACTCAAAGTGAAAATTCGCCGTATGGACGCATTTGCACCAATGTATATTTTACTACCGTAAGCAAATGTTCACCTAGTCAGCGACGGTTGCAATTGTTTACTACCGTGAGTGATATATGGTATTTTAACTATTCTAGTAACAGTTCGTTGTTTACAGACATAGTGACTTCACATCGGTTGAGAAAATATATAAGAGAACTTTAGAAATTATTAATATTATTTTCTGTGAGTGTGAGCTTACTACTACTCTACCGAAACCTTGGACCTTCAGGTTTCTGTTGGTGTGAGCTTACTACTACTCTATGGAAACCTTGGACCTTCAGGTTTCTGTTAGTGTGATCTTACTACTACTCTATCGAAACCGGTTTCTGTTAGTGTGATCTTACTACTACTCTATCGAAACTTTGGACCTTCAGGTTTCTGTTAGTGTGAGCTTACTACTACTCTATCGAAACCTTGGACCTTCAGGTTTCTGTTAGTGTGAGCTTACTACTACTCTATGGAAACCTTGGACCTTCAGGTTTCTGTTAGTGTGAGCTTACTACTACTCTACCGAAACCTTGGACCTTCAGGTTTCTGTTAGTGTGAGCTTACTACTACTCTATCGAAACCTTGGACCTTCAGGTTTATGATAGTGTGAGCTTACTACTACTCTACCGAAACCTTGGACCTTCAGGTTTCTGTTGGTGTGATCTTACTACTACTCTATCGAAACTTTGGACCTTCAGGTTTCTGTTAGTGTGAGCTTACTACTACTCTATCGAAACCTTGGACCTTCAGGTTTCTGTTAGTGTGAGCTTACTACTACTCTACCGAAACCTTGGACCTTCAGGTTTCTGTTAGTGTTGGCTTACTACTACTCTACCGAAACCTTGGACCTTCAGGTTTCTGTTAGTGTGAGCTTACTACTACTCTATGGAAACCGGTTTCTGTTAGTGTGAGCTTACTACTACTCTATCGAAACCTTGGACCTTCAGGTTTCTGTTAGTGTGAGCTTACTACTACTCTATCGAAACTTTGGACCTTCAGGTTTCTGTTAGTGTGAGCTTACTACTACTCTACCGAAACCTTGGACCTTCAGGTTTCTGTTAGTGTTAGCTTACTACTACTCTACCGAAACCTTGAACCTTCAGGTTTCTGTTAGTGTGATCTTACTACTTCTCTATCGAAACCTTGGACCTTCAGGTTTATGATAGTGTGACCTTACTACTACTCTATCGAAACTTTGGACCTTCAGGTTTCTGAAAGTGTGAGCTTACTACTACTCTAATGAAACCTTGGACCTTCAGGTTTCTGTTAGTGTGATCTTACTACTACTCTACCGAAACCTTGGACCTTCAGGTTTCTGTTAGTGTGAGCTTACTACTACTCTATCGAAACCTTGGACCTTCAGGTTTCTGTTAGTGTGAGCTTACTACTACTCTATCGAAACCTTGGACCTTCAGGTTTCTGTTAGTGTGAGCTTACTACTACTCTACCGAAACCTTGGACCTTCAGGTTTCTGTTAGTGTGAGCTAACTACTACTCTACCGAAACCTTGGACCTTCAGGTTTCTGTTGGTGTGAGCTTACTACTACTCTATCGAAACCTTTGACCTTCAGGTTTCTGTTAGTGTGAGCTTACTACTACTCTATTGAAACCTTGGACCTTCAGGTTTCTGAAAGTGTGATCTTACTACTACTCTATCGAAACCTTGGACCTTCAGGTTCCTGTTAGTGTGAGCTTACTACTACTCTACCGAAATCTTGGACCTTCAGGTTTCTGTTAGTGTGATCTTACTACTTCTCTATCGAAACCTTGGACCTTCAGGTTTCTGAAAGTGTGATCTTACTACTACTCTACCGAAACCTTGGACCTTCAGGTTATTGTTAGTGTGAGCTTACTACTTCTCTTCCGAAACCTTGGACCTTCAGGTTATTGTTAGTGTGAGCTTACTACTTCTCTATCGAAACCTTGGACCTTCATGTTTCTGAAAGTGTGAGCTTACTACTACTCTATGGAAACCTTGGACCTTCATGTTTCTGAAAGTGTGAGCTTACTACTACTCTATCGAAAGCTTGGACCTTCAGGTTTTTGTTAGTGTGAGCTTACTACTACTCTACCGAAACCTTGGACCTTCAGGTTATTGTTAGTGTGAGCTTACTACTACTCTATCGAAACCTTGGACCTTCATGTTTCTGTTAGTGTGAGCTTACTGCTACTCTATCGAAACCTTGGACCTTCAGGTTTCTGTTAGTGTGATCTTACTACTACTCGAAACCTAAGAACTTCTGGTAATGTAATCTAACCATTACCGACTAGAGGGACTTTTCATATCTTTGAGATGTGTGTGTACGTCATTGATAGTGAAGCACAGCACCGCAAAGCCCCGGGTTCAAATGCCAGTGGAGGAACCTGTGTCCCTTTCTGTATTGTGTCCTTGAGCAAGGCACTTCAATCACATTGCACTCAGTCCGCCCAGCTGTTTAAATGGGTACCTGAAATCACGTTGTTACATGACTTCATCTAGTGCTTCGGCAGCTCCGGAAGTACAACAACCTGTAGCATTTTAAATATCATTTGCGCGTTATAAACCTACTTAGGTATTCAGATGAAAGTCTGGAAGACCTACTCTTATTATCCTGACTATTATTATTATCCATTTTTTTCCCACCGATACTGCGGAAGCCATTGTGGAAAAAACACTAAGCCTATATGAATTATATATGTCATGTATAATTATCATTTGCGAACAATCATTTGCGGTCTGTAGGACATACTTTTCAAATTAAAACTTGATACACAATGCATAATGCTATTATGACAAAAATTAAATCATGACAAATTCGTATTGTCCTACCAATCTGATAGCGCCTGTCCTTCTTAACTTACAATCTCATTTATTTACAGTTTCGTCCATGTACTTGACACGTGAAACTTCCATAAGAACTAGTGGATCTCACTTGGAATATCACTTCAGGGGCTGCAGAGATATCGTGATAAAACTACACTGTGGTACATACACTTACGACGTTGTTGAAAGAGGTTTCAACAGTAAAGTTGCTTTCATCAGAAGGTCTTATACAAGGAAACGTCTTGTTGAAGAACCTCAACCTTCCACAAGAGGTTGCAAGAACTTTCAACGGTATTGGATAAGCTGGGAAGGTGGAGTTATTACAAGTGGCAAGGGGAATGTTGGTGAACGCATACACTTGAAATACGACACTCGGAGTCCAGATCTGAAGTGTGATAGGTTTGTAAACACCATGACCTATTCCTACGGCGCCGCTTTCTGCATAGGTGAATATACCAGTACTATTTCAATTGCTCTATACCAGCTCGCTTCAACTCCTCTTATATTAAAGGTGCATCCATTGTGTTTCATAAAATTGTATTTGGCTTTAATACATTCCAACATACCATATGCGTTGTTTACAGTACAAATAAATTTGTCCAAATTGCATATTTAACCCCCAAGATAAGATGAGATAAGATAAGATAATATTTATTGTCCCGAAAGGGAAATTTGTTGTGTATAATTACAATTCTCCAGCATACAATACATACAAATATCATTCAAAACAATACTTATTAAGACAGTTTACAGAGACTAGAACTAGTTAAACTTTATGACATTTTGAATGAAGGTTCTGTAAAATAACATCATGATGGTTTGGTCAATTGTGAAGTGTTTTAGTTTCCACAAGAAATGCTGTCCCTTCTTATATATGTTCTCAGTGTTCTCATTCCAGGAGAGTTTAGAATCAAGGATTTCCATCAATGCTTACAACATCTAATGTACATTTAGTTCTTCTAAAATCAATAACCATTTCTTTAGTTTTGTTAACGTTCAAATATAAAGAATTAGCCTTACACCAATCTATAAATCTTAGCATCTCAGATCTGTAGGCAACTTCCGATTCTCTTATTAGACCTACCACTCCAGCATCATCAACAAATTTAGTGGTGAAACATGAATCAGCATTTGGAGAACAGTCATTTGTGTACAAGATAAACAAAATTGGTGAAACAACACAACCCTGTGGGTCGCCAGAAGTACTTACGGTTGAAGATTTAACACTATTGACTTGTACAAATTGCTCTCTGTTAACAAGGAATGGATTTATCCATTTAATGATATTTGAGTTCACATTCATATGAGAAAGTTAATCACTTAACAGATGAGGTTGAATGGTATTGAAGGCAGATGAAAATTCAACAAACATTATTCGGACATAACAACTATAACTTTCCAAGTGCTTATATATGTGATTTAGGAGTGTTGGTGTTGCATCATCTACTCCACGCCGTGCTCTATAAGCAACTGAGGGTCTAAAACGTCAATCACATCATTTAACAACAAGCCCTTCACAATTCGTTATAGACATTTCATAGCAACAGAGGTGGGAGCCACTGGTCTGTAGTCATTGTTGACAGAGGTTTTTATTTATTTTTTGGCAAAGGGATTATTTGTGACATTTTCCAAAGAATGGGGACATGATGGGAATTCAATGATTCTTGATAAATCTTTTGAAAAATACCAGCCAGTTGGACTCTACACTCTTTAAGAAGCAAGTTATCGGGTCCACAGGCTTTGTGCGAATTAATCTTAGCAAATGAATTGATCACATCATCTGTTGAAATAGTTAACACCTCACATGGTGGGAGTGATTCCAATACCTTTTTTCTTTCTTCTGAAAAATCACTACTATCAAATCTAGAGTAGAATGAATTTAACTCATTTGCAAACAATAGATCATCACTAGTTTCCAAGATTTACTGTTTGATCCAATAATAGTTTTGATGCCACTCCAAGCATTCCTCAAATTGCTAACAGAAAATTGTCTTTTAACCTTTGCTTTATAATCTTCCTTACATTTTCTTGTAAAAGCGATTATTTCTTTCTGAATCTCTTTAACCTTTACTTTGTCTCCAGCACAAAACGCCCTTCTCTTTTCATTCAACACTGTTTTGAACTCTTTATTAACCCATGGATTGTTATTTGGGAATAATTAAACACATTTAATATGTACAATATTTTCTACACATAAATTTATATAACCATTTACAGAATTTGTGAGCTCATCTATGTTGTGACAACTGTTTTCAAATATATCCCAATTAGTACAATCAAAAAAACCTTTTAATTGATCAATACACTCTCTCCATGACTTTACATATTTCACAACAGGTTTTTCTGACTTAAGCTTTTGGCGATATAATGGCACTAATTCAAGTAGACTGTATTATGGTCAGACGTTTCCAAAGGGGCCTTGGCAAAGGATTATGCACGTTTAGAAACCCAAACTGCACGTCTCATTTACGCGCACATTAGTTATATGACACATCGTCAATATACTCAGTCAACTATCATCAAAATGGTAGTTTTCGGTAACGATCGGTACTTTTCGATGAAGTAACACCATTTATAACGTTTGGAATATGTGGTCCCAAACAACACAATGGATGTACCTTTAATTGACGACTTCAGGAGACACTGAGACCAGACATCATCTCATATCTGACATCCGCGGGTGCAAATACAAATCTCTTAACAATGAATGAATGATTCTCATTTTTTCTAAACATCTGCCGGAATTATTGTGACGGACATTTGATTATTTGTTAAGTTTTAAGCTCGGGTTCTAGTCTACCAGGGGAAACGTGGACAGATATATCTTGAGTGACATTAAGGTCAAAAACGATTTGACTATTTTGAATTCATAGAGGATGGTTGTACTGACAAAACATGCAGCTTCTAGGGTCTTGATTAGTATCCCAAACTTGACTATTGACTGATAGACTGGTTAACATCCAAGTATTTCCATAACATTCTGAATATATTTGCCTGAATACTTTCTAACTTTACCTTTCAGACAGCATGAAAATGGACAGCAGCTCTTTTAAAAAGGTGTCGAGAGGACGAGGCTTCAGCGGTAAAGTGTTCCGAGTGTTGCCTGGAATACCATCTCTGGTTGCCTGTGCTTCTCTCTGTCTGATGACCTGTCCTTGTCATGCCGTGGTGTATTCTCAGACTGAAGGTCAATGTTCTCTGTTAGGGGATGTGACAGGCAAACCGGTGCATGGTGGCGATGTCTATGTCATGAGGAAATAACTTGTAAATAACTCTTAATTTTATTCTCTGTAATGAAGGAAGGCTCTTATTTCGGGTTACAGAAGTGTCCGGTCGTTGTCAAGCCTGTGAATTGAGGAGGTGTTTACATCACGTCCTGAAGTGATAACTTGTAAATAATAACTCCGTTGTGCGACACATTAGCAATAGTTACCAACGCCAGGAGTCGTTAGGAATATCTCTTCTTGTATTCCATCTGGGTTATCGGCGTCCTACTTCCGGTCGCAATCGATGTAAACACATTTTGAATAAACATGTTGTAGGTCAAGAAAGTTTTGACTGTTTGTCCTTCCTACTGGTGTGGTGGCAGCGCTGATCTTACCCACGTTTTCAGAGGTACTTCACATATATTCTGGACAGTCACTCGTCAGTTGAGTGTTAACTGCTCAACACCATGGATAACACAGCACACAGAAATAGTGGTGCTTGACAAAATAAGAAACTGTTAACTCCTTTGAAAACTGGAAGCACAGCACCATATCTCCTCTTTTACTTGAGCCTAACTTTGCACAGTTTCCAACCGATAATGTTTCGACTAAGAAAACACGCACAGCACCGTAGGCTCGTAAATGACGGCAGGGAAGATGACAAGTACAACATAATATTACCATGGTGCAGCCGGCAACATGATCCAGCTCTCAACATCACCAAAAGCACACAGTTAGCACACAAAGCTGATGGTTCATCCCCTGTTAAAGTCGGAGGAGAGACCATGTTCACCACTGTCCACGATAACACAGATTTTGTGTTTGAAGGTCCCATGATTGAAGATCTTGACGTGGGTATCATCGCCGGCATCCCTTTTATGGAACAACGTGACGTATATAGCCTACTCATCCCACCACCCCGTCACTATTCTTGAATGGAAATGGAGGGAAGGAACCCTCACAGTTTGTTCCCATCGCATATCTGCACTTGCCTCAAGCCCCGACCAGAACATGTTTTTTGAAGGTTCAGATCCTTCCCAGCACATAAGGTCCTAGCCCGTGTCCTTCCAAATTGTGCTTATATAACACCCTCTCAGATCAGTCTTTATCCCTAGGAACATCCTGACATTGTATGAGAGGGTTTTATAAGCCCAAATAATATATTGCTGCGAGGGCTTTTTAAAAGTTTGTAAGGCACTCCCACCAGGGTATTATCTGAGCTTATAAAGCCCTCCCAAATTGCAAAAGTGTCGAGGCAAAGAAATCTACAAAAACATCAAAACCGGTTTCTTTATTGCTGCAAAATAACAGACAATACAGCATTAGTTTTCAACAGTTGAACTTGAAGGTGACGAAAACCGGGAGGGTGTTTGTAGCCGACCCATCAATACTGTCATCCGTAGAGGAAACCGTTTTGGTTACAGTTTACATTTACGGGTTTTGGCCAAAACCTCGGACACCAAAGCCTTCTGGTCATCACTGGTTATTTTGTAAAGCTGAACAGCATCACTTCTGTGCCAAGTCTGTTCGCGTATGGTCTGCTCATCGATGTTGGCTTGATAAAGACGCGTCGCCGCTGTTGTGCACAGGGAATGGTTTCGTCTTTCGCCCGCTGATGCCAGCAGCTCGAAAGATCCTTTTGACCGTGTCTTGAAGTGTGTTATTACCAATTGGAACTGCTGAATACCAGAGAGAATCCCGTCTTTTCTTTAAAGGTGTCTGGCACAAAGCATCCTTGGATTTGTCTGCACACGTCTGTGGGTTACAACAATCACACAAACAGTAGGTTAGATTACTGATTAAAGAAATATACTTTGTAGTAACAATTATCTTTCTTGAACAATGTTTTAACGTAGATCAGGATGGTCAACGTTTTCGTAAGCACGCACTTCTTTCGGTCTCACTTTTCGTTGTTTCAGTCCTCCTGGATTAGTCTTGGAAGTATCTTCAAGGTATCTCAGGTACCTTCTACCAGTGGTATCTGTGTGGGGACCAGTTACTTGTGGGTTGATGTGCATTTGCAAGGCGCGGTGTTCTCTACCCACTCGAAGAGCAAAGTTCAGCTCTAATAATCAATCGCCAGACTGTCAAGATCCTCACGCAAATATGTTTTTCATTTATACCTTAATTATACCTATTCATTTAAATTGAATTGTATATACTTTTGTACTCAGTATATCTTGTATTGTTATCTCACTGATCACACAAACAGTCGCTGATTTTATGTTATTTTATACTTTTATACATGTTAAGTTAGGTAAAAACAAAACTGGGTCAAAAATATTTTAAGATGAATGCTTTACTGAAACATTTACATGTCAAGTAGAGTACAGTGTCCTATAGTTTCTGTGGTGAATCCTCGCCAAGGGCTCCTTTTTGTCATAATTCCTCCTCCTCTTCATATGTTATTACCAATCCTTGATCAAACATCCAGATGGTAAATTTAGGTTTCATTCACCGAACGTTGAGGCTGTTCTTCCTGCTACCTTTTCAATGTCGTCAATGCCCAGTCATTTTTCTGCTTAGTAGTCTTGGGTAAATTGTCGCATAGGAGCTTTTCCATATTTCCTTCGGATATTGGTTTACCAAAACGAAATTGAAATTCGTCAACATCATTTTGCTCACAATATTTTGACTGCGTCCAGAACAGATCTTCTCTGTCCGACATTGCGTTGTATAATGACTGATAACCACGTAGTGGTGACTATATACAACGATATGCACGCGCCGCACGTGCGACACATAGCTTGTTACCTTGCGGCAAGATGATCGAGGGACCGTATCAGAGGTTCATATGGTATATGTTTTTAAATTTTACATTTTGTCAAATAGAAATATTTGTTAATGTAAAGGTTTGTATATAAGAAAGATAAAGCCCTCTCTCGGGCTTTCCGTCGAAAGAAAGCCCGGTGCCCTCGGGATCGGGCAAGCCCTCCCCCTAGGCCGAACCCTAGGGCAGCGGGCTCTCTTTCCACGGAAAGCCACCGTCAGCGGTCTTTCTCTATTACATCAAACATCCCACTCTTAGATAGCGCCCAAACATCTCAAGGAATAATATGATCAGATTCCCTCCTGGAGGCCCTCAACTCTACAAAAAACCATAACCCTACCCGTGCAGACGACCTGGATATGTGTCTTTTACAAAAGATACATGCTCGGGAAATGCGACCAATATGAGAGAGAGTTTTTCTTTTATATTGTTATACTCTGATGAACAATGTTTTATTACGCCTCGCAAAGCTTTCCATAGTCTCAGAGCCGATGACTTGCTTCAGTCCTCGTTGTTCTGATTTTCTAATGAATGCACGCATCGTGAACTCATCATTACAATACCGTAAATAATTTGTTTCAATTAATTTGTGCAATAATCATGCACGTAACATATATATGTAAACAGAGTTGTCTTCTTGGTTTTAGTTTCAACACAAATACGTCGATGGAACCTGTTCTTTAAGTGTTGCTATCATGTAGCTATTTTAGAAGAGAATGCATGATAACAAGTGATCGAAAACATTCCATGGATATGAATAATTTATATGAATATGTGGATAGGTTAAAAGGGATCAATTATTAAAGGATTTCAAGATAACCTGTACGGTGAAAAACTATAAATATTGATGATGTGCAGTTTAATGTTTGATATTAGTACGCCGTTTGATAGATGATAAAAGGACGACTGCATTTTAAATCAATGGCGAATAGATATAGATAGATGTAAAATGTTAATTATGTAAGCATATTTTTAAGCGATCTGATTGGTCGAAAGAAAATCACGTGACCGTCGACAGAAAAGCATATTGACTCCAGTCCGAGTCCGACCCAAGCCCTATTGACTTGAGTGACGCCAAACGATTGTTGCAAGACATCATGCTATTGTTACCATGACGTCATTTGATCGTAGTCCCAGCTGTTTAAATCAAATTACTTTATTTACTTTATTTCATTGTTTTCCTTTCGTTTCTGTATCATTCACATAACAAAACAATTATGGACTGGTGAATTCGGTAAAAACCTGTTTTTATGGACCCGAGAAAACAATATTGACCGCGGACTTCATCACCAAACTATAATTGTGTACTGTTTATAACTGTTCATAGATTACACTCCGTTGTGAATATATATATATATATATATATATATATATATATATATATATATATATATATATATATATATATATATATATATTCAAAAGTTAAAAAAACACAGAGCCAATTTTTTCTCCAACATGTTTCATTGGTATCATCAGGGAGTATAACAGTTGTGACGTTACGATGTCACAATGATAGTTACGTAACAATGGTATGACGTCATAATACAGCAAGCGGTAGAGTGGACTCATTGTACATGTAGGCCCAACAGAGTAAATACTGTATAACATACTTACATTATTAAACATTAAGTTTTGGTCTTAATATTTTAATAAAATAGTCTTCTTTGAATTGTCTCACCATTCATTTGTTTCCATTTTGTAAAAAGTAAATATTTCAAATTTAATTTCTTTGTTTTTTGCACAGGTGTCCAAGTGCGCACTGAGTGGTATACAACATTTTATTTGTTGTTTATGTACTCGGACTCTGTCTCTGAGACACTCAGTTTGTCCTATATATTCACAAGAACACCCTTGACAAACGATGACATATATAATGTTTTTTTGCTGAACAGCCAGTATTGAACGTATTATTAAACGTTGATTCAAACCTCATCAAATGGATATCATCATTTCTCTTGGAAAGATCACAATATGTAAGAATAAAAAACACGGTTTCAAGAACACTCACTATAAATACCGGCGCTCCACAAGGATGTGTATTATCGCCAGTACTGTTTCCGTATACGAATGATTGCACTAGTGTCAACGAGAGCTGTTCTTTATTTAAATTTGCGGATGATTCAGCACTGACTTCCTGTCTATTCAAAGATGAAACAGCTTACATGAGCGAGATATCAAGACTCGTGAAGTGGTGTGAAGATAACTATCTCCAGTTAAATATAAAGAAGACAAAAGAACTTGTAATTGACTTCGGAAGAAATAAATCGACCACTACACTTGTTGTCATTAACGGGGAAACGGTAGAAGTTGTCTCCAACTACAAATACTTGGGTACAATAATTGATGATTAACCTTCTCACCACATGTGGACTATGTATATAAGAAGTGCCAAACGCGACTCCACTTTCTATGGAAACTTAGGTCTTTTAACATTGACTCTCGCCTGTTGTCTCCATTTTATTCAAGTAGCATTGAATCCGTTCTCGGTTTTAACATTCAGTCGTGGTGTGGAAATGTGTCTTTGCAGGAAAAAGGAAGACTGAGAAAAGTGATCAACATTGCAGGAAAAATTTCAGGGAGACAATTTGATACTTTAGAATCAATATATTCTCATAGTCTCATGCGTCTGGGGAAAAAGATAATATCAGACAGCGATCACTACCTGCATGATTGTTACAAACTCCTTCCATCTGGACGACGCTACCGAGTTCCGAGTGTAAAATTAAGACGCACCAAATTGTCATTTATTCCATCAAGCATTACTCATTTAAATATCTAAATTATACTCCTCCAGCCTGTCATATCCATGTGCCATGTGATTATTGTTAATTTGTCATTATTGTATATTTTAAACTTTTTATATCCTGTTATATATTTTTGTATTTCAAATGTGCTCAATTCATGACAATTCAAATTCCCTTCCAAGGGCAATAACTATTTATCTTATCTTATTTTATCTTAATATATATATATATATATATATATATATATATATATATATATATATATATATATATGACTGTATAGATATACAGAAACGCTTTTTAGATGTATATTATCTTCTGAATACCGAATAGATTCATAATAAACAACTGTATCATTATAGGTGAATTTTATAGGAAAATGGCATAACTATTACCCAGTTGTTAAAGGGGCAGTAGCACGTTTTTTTTCCAAATTTAATTGTTTCAAATTTCCCATTTATAATGATACTTTATGTCATTTATATTAACTTTAGAGTGTAAAACATCATATTACACAAACCACTTATCCGTAGTGTTAATAACGGTGTTGCATATATGGCAAAAATTGCATGGCGGCCTTTTTATTGTGAACCCATTTTATAATTTCGAATGATTCCCATGGCTTTACCGAACCATATACACTCATTTTTTAAGTTGATTTTCCGAAGAAGGGTGTTTTACTGTTGGTGACATTATGTTTCAAATACATTTAATTTACTTATTTCAGCGGAAAAAACGTGCTACTGCCCGTTTAACATTAGGTTGTTTAAAACTAACTCATTGTCATTGGAGTCGGAACTACTTATGAATTAATTAACTTTCTAATATTTCGCGACTGACTGTCTGAATATGGAAGTTGTGGCAATTTCGTTGCAATAAATCGTTTTGTTATTTTCTTGGACACGCAATATATGTCTGTTTGTGACATATGAACCTTATTTCCTGTATACAAAGGACATTTCTTTTGCAGCGATTGTTCTTCATGTAACTGGACGCCACGGGAATGTAATCTAAAACACGAAAAGTACATGTATATTGGTAAAGTGCGGCCTAAATCAATCTATGACCTTACAGGAGAAGAGATGATGTCGCACCGACTGAGCTGAACCGTTTTACACTATAGTTTGATTATAAAAAGTGTGCCATATTTCATATTTAATCCCACATATGCATTATAGTAATGTATCAAAGAAGCACAATATTTAAGAAATAAGGTTCGCTGTACCCCAATGTGATTTGTAATAAAGTATAGTTAAATCACGTTAAATCATGTTTGTTGCTATCATAAAAGTTTATGTTCATTGTCCCATGGCTCATTTTAGCCGACTGCAGCAGTTGCAAACCATGGCGCAACCTCGTCCCCAGGGCTGATCACCTATAAAGGCTTGACGCAGGAGAGACGAAGCGGCACTGTGAGGAGTTTGAATCGACGTTACGTTACCATGGGCACATTTGATTACGAGGGGGAGGCGTGGAACAGCGGGAACGTCATTCAATTGTTACGTCATCAGAAAACTATACCTTTATTTAAGAAATAAAGTTCGCTGAACCCCAATGTGTTTTGTAATAAAGTATAGTTTTGCCCTGAACTATTATAGTTAAAGTACGAGGACGGTAGTCCGAGTACTTTGACGTTATAATAGTTCAGGGCAAAACTATACTTTATTACAAAACACATTGGGGTACAGCGAACTTTATTACTTTTCTAAGATAACCCATAACACAACATTCTACTTTGAGTAATTTTGCAATAAAAATAGAGTTTACTTCCTTAATATTAATAATCCATGATCAGGGCCAACTGACGAGCCGTGCGACAACAGCGACTATGACGTCATTGTTCTGTTGTGACGTCATAGTGGTTCCTGTGGTTGCCTAATGCGGATTTCGTCGTTTTGGTTCAAGTACAAATGTAGCTTAGAATTTAAGACTAATTCGGATACAAAAGAACACATTCCTTCAATAATTGTTATAACAACGCTACCGATATGTTAGGACATTATCATTTCCAGAAAAACACGGTCTTTTCAACTGCCCTCTTTCGTTGGGTTACCATGGGCACACGTGACTACGAGGGGAGCGGAAACGTCATTCAATTGTTACGTCATCACAAAAAACTATACCTTTATCGTCTGATAAAGTACTTTTATTTCGATTGTTCTAGCCGCTAGGCATCTTAGAATGTCTGATAAAGTACTTTTTCGATTGTTCTAACCGCTAGGCATCTTAGAAATATATATATATATATATATATATATGTGTATATATGTGTGTGTGTGTGTGTGTGTTACAATCAATCTATGTTATTAGTAAATACCCGTTGTTACATGCCGTAGGGCGCTTTTTTGATCTAACAGAAAGACAGACAGATATTGTTTTTACATATATATCAAAGTCTGATCTTGCGTATACGTAACATATATACAAAACAATATGCACAAGCTATTGCATAGGAATTATGAGAAACAAAAAATGAGGGTTAACATACGATAAAACTTAGCATTAAAACAGTGTTGTATATTGGTCAGAGAATGATGTGCTCGCAAATAAAAATTATTCGTTAATCTGCATCTTTGCTTTTTGTCTTGCTTTGAGGTGTTTTAAACTACCGGGCAAAAGAAAGGACTCACCTAAGTTTGTTTCTATTAATTCAATATTTA
This sequence comes from Gibbula magus, assembly GCA_936450465.1. Lineage (NCBI taxonomy): Eukaryota > Metazoa > Mollusca > Gastropoda > Trochida > Trochidae > Gibbula > Gibbula magus. The sequence continues at coordinate 13,943,288 of OW388298.1, read as the reverse complement.
AAAGAAATCAGATGTATTTGACTATGGCACGATACAATAATACTTATCTGCAGTAGTTTGGATGACTTTGTTGGTGACTGTGGTTAATTTTTAGTTCAAATATCTTTTTGTAATGAAGACAGGGTTAAGAATTAAATTTACACCAACAAGACCTCTACCCTGTTTAAAATGTTGTAAATGTGTGCAGAATCAGGCACATTTATTTATTTTCACATAGGATATGTCTTATATGTCGGTGAACAATTGTGTATCATCAAAAATAATTTAAAAACAAAATTAGATTTGAAATTTCATTTTAAAAAAATAATCAAAAAAACATGTAGAAGTATTCTTTGACTGCTAACTAAACACCTGTACTTATCAATTTATGGATTATGACATCGAAAACTTGAGAAATTTGCAATTGAAAATCATACATATGATAAAATCAACTGAGGTGAGTCCTTTCTGTTGCCCGGTAGTTTATTATTTTCCTGATTTGGTGTCTTTCCAATGTTGAAGCTAGAGCGCACTGTGAGATATTGATATTCCTGAAATTCTACTTTATAAAATAAAATATTTCAAGGGTCATGTATTATTTACAGATTTTCATGTAATTGACAATAATTCCTACTTTAACAGCATATTAAAGTAGGCAGCGTTATGACTGGTATCTCGAATTTTATCTGCTCTTGCTTTCTGTCAGGGATCCAGTTCATGAATGTACATGTTGGCTAAGCCATACATCCCAACTCGTTTAAATGGTCGATATGGGGTTAACAATTCAGGTTTGTTCGGCGGTTGATGTTTGTTTTTCGTTTTTTAGTTTGGTTACTAATGAATGGTGTTTTCAGGCTTGGGACTTTGTGTTTTTTAATATTCGTAACTGCGTTTAAGTATGACAAAAGCAACTTAATACCTTTACTGTTTATTCTAGATAATCTGAAATAAGGTCCGATGTCCGTGGATGACGTTAAAATTAACGAATTATCCAGCAAAATGCATCATGATGTTTTAACTGCATCATTTAACGTCTCGTTTTAGTTATGCACCCAGCCCTTTGAATTGTAAACGGGCCCTTTTGGACAACCAGCCAAATCGTTTACCAACAGTTTTGTAGGTTGCAGAAACTACCGATAGTCATTTTAAGAACCCTTAACAATGTTTTTAATTTCAGATGTGTTCGTTGATTTTCTGGACGTTGATGCCACAAGGTAATGTCTTATGTATTTAAAACGTACATGTTCCTAGAAAATTGAAACACACATATGTAATAATATATAATATATTACTATATATATTTTAACAAAGACACTTTTGATATGTGTTATAGCCTTCAAACTGATAAGAAAGTAGACATTTCATTGAGATAAAAATGTATATCTAAGGTAATGGAACGTTTCGTCCTAATCCTTTAATTTAAAACAAAGAAAGGCAATATCGGACAAGTAATGGATCATTACCTGTGTATCTTTACACTACTTGAGAAAGATATCTGCTTCCCAACTCAAATGTATTTATGATACATTTCAATGAATCGTGTTTTGATGTTTGTTGCATGGTGTTCTGTGATATTCTTTTAAGTCAACTGCTTTTAAACGTGGTTAATACCTTGAATGTTTCTTATAAAATCACGGGCAACATTTCTTTTGTGTTATCAACGTTAACAGCAATATCAGATAAAAAAAAGTGATATACGTTTGTCAGATTCATTTGACAATGTTTTGTTTACATTACCTAACTGTAAAAAACGTACAGTATCTCCTATGGCATCCTGTGCTCTGAACAACCCTTTTACAGGTCGATGTACATAGTTTACTAGCCACCAGGTGACGTTATTGGGGATATATCGACCGTGTGCTTGAAGTGTTTTGTTGACCCCCCCCCCCCCTTATCTGCCAATGCAGATGATTCAACAAGTGTTCGAAGGGTGATAAGCCAGTCATTTTTGCAAGATAATGACATCATTCACAGGAAAGAAGTCTCTTGTGATCCGGGCTGTAAGGGCATTACATTGACCTGTCATCATCCTACAGAAGGGCCTGCACCATTGATTACCGAAACACGCCTGGTAACTGTACTTCCGCAGGATTCATGATGTTAACTCAATGCTTTCGATGACGCCACAGTGACGAATGATTACCGAAACACGCCTGGTAACTGTACTTCCGCAGGATTCATGATGTTAACTCAATGCTTTCGATGACGCCACAGTGAAGAATGATTACCGAAACACGCCTGGTAACTGTACTTCCGCAGGATTCATGATGTTAACTCAATGCTTTCGATGACGCCACAGTGACGAATGATTACCGAAACACGCCTGGTAACTGTACTTCCGCAGGATTCATGATGTTAACTCAATGCTTTCGATGACGCCACAGTGACGAATGATTACCGAAACACGCCTGGTAACTGTACTTCCGCAGGATTCATGATGTTAACTCAATGCTTTCGATGACGCCACAGTGAAGAATGATTACCGAAACACGCCTGGTAACTGTACTTCCGCAGGATTCATGATGTTAACTCAATGCTTTCGATGACGCCACAGTGAAGAATGATTACCGAAACACGCCTGGTAACTGTACTTCCGCAGGATTCATGATGTTAACTCAATGCTTTCGATGACGCCACAGTGAAGAATGATTACCGAAACACGCCTGGTAACTGTACTTCCGCAGGATTCATGATGTTAACTCAATGCTTTCGATGACGCCACAGTGAAGAATGATTACCGAAACACGCCTGGTAACTGTACTTCCGCAGGTTTCATGATGTTAACTCAATGCTTTCGATGACGCCACAGTGACGAATGATTACGCTGATGTACAAGTCCGACGATGTACGTTTTCTCTGGTGCTGATGACTCGCGGTTTTCTAGTACTTGGCCTGTCATTAGTCAGGCCTATTGTATCTATCTTTACTGCAGCGAAGTACCATGACATGTGGTGCTCCCAACTGCAGGGTACACATTTCAAGCCATGGTTCTTGGACGTACAGTCTTGGTATGTTAATAATGTGAGTGTTACAACAGTGCTGCTTAACATGCTGATTGGATTTTTTTTATATTCCGTTTGGCTCCATCGTGTCCTTATTCAGGTCCATTACATTATTGATGAAAAAAAGTTTTTCAATGTCAATAATTGGCAAGGTACATGAAGGTATATCTAGATTGTTTCATTCTTGTTACCTCTTAAATTAATTACTAACATGCATGTTGATATAAGTAATGACAAATAGTTTACCCGATGACACCAACAATTTGTGACCTGGGTCTCATACTTGGGCAATGCACAAGGCATCCACAATGCACTCAGTTCACCCAGCTGTTTAAATAGGTATCTGGACACAGGAAGAACAGAGCAGAGCACCAGTGTTACATGTTGTGGATAACTACGTCAACTACGTGTTATCAACATCGAATTACAATTCATGTTCTTTGTATCAGTGTTATCGTTAAGTTATCAATACATAGTCTGCCGTCTGTTCCATTACAGTGAGCGGTTATAATGGCTCAATTGAGCGAATTGAGTGCTCAATGAGCGCTCATTGCCTCCTGAACGACACAGAGCGATTCCTCGAGGCTTGTTCCCTTTGCTACATAGCGCTACATTGAGTAATCGCGTTCAAGAGAGGTTTAAAAGTAATCACTCAGATTTTATAATTTCTGACCGTAACTGATTTTGATTCGTGCCGGATTTTTTCGACTTTGTTCATAGGTTTTCTGCGCAGAAACTAAAATCCTTGATATCTCGGAAACTTGAAGAAAATTTCACGAAAGGTGCACCACAATGTAAACAACAACATTCCACATCGATTAGGCATAGGGGATTTTTCCACCTTAAAGGCGCTGTAGTACGTTTTTTTAATATTATTTTATTCTCAAATTTGCCATTAATTATTAAAGTTACAACATAATGTTATCTTGGAGGGAAAAACATCACATTACAGGAGTCGATAAACCTTATCCGTAATATTTCTTTTGCTTTTTCAGAACAAATTCTAACATTTCACTCTTTTGAAGAAAACCTCTTTGAAAATTATCTTCTCATTATCGATTTGACAGCTCATTTGAAAGATGAATCAATTTCCACAAATTTTACATTTTTTCTATAGATCTCTGACCTAGAATATTATCCTTTTTTAAAAAGTGTGTTTTAGCTTCCTCTTCAAAGGGACACAAGTCTGTTTAACAAATTAACTTACGTCAAAGTTACTTATTGCAATCACGTTCGCATAGCGAACTGAACAATTCCATGTCAAAGCATTAACATTTAAAAGTTGATAGTTAGGGCACAATTTGAACATTTGCACACCAAAATATTTGGGTATTTTTGTGGGGGGTATTTATTGCAATCACGTTCGCATAGCGAACTGAACAATTCCATGTCAAAGCATTAACATTTAAAAGTTGATAGTTAGGGCACAATTTGAACATTTGCACACCAAAATATTTGGTTATTTTTGTGGGGGGTATATTTTGGGAAGAATTGTAGATCGTAAAACACTTAAGATAACAACAAGCTAAATAGTGCATATTGAAGCTGAAATGTCGATTTAATAAGAACAACATATTTCAAGCGTACATTTATCAGGCTATGTGAGTCATATCATCATCCGTTCTTTCCTGTATCTACCATTGTATATACTACATATCCAACACTACTGGCAGTGTTAAGTTGTTTTAGTACATTTATCAGGCTATGTGAGTCCTATCATCATCCATTCTTTCCTGTATTTACCACTTCAATAGAACCATTGGATACACTACATATCCAACACTTCGGGCAGTGTTAAGTTGTTGTATCAAGTATATACCCTCTACTCTCTTTCATTTGTTAAAAACAAATCCTCATTTTATAGCCAACACATGACGAATTCCCCCATCTGAACCTTCTTAAGTACATTCGTTTTAGAACTCTTTCTTTTGAATCAATATTATTATAAAGTCATTGGCAACACTTATTTACATTTTTCGTTAGCAAGAATGCAAGTAAGAACGGCGTACTACAGCGCCTTAAACCTTATTCAACTGTTAAAGAGAGGGTTCAATTGGTATTTTTTGTGGAAACGAAATTCGAGAGGATATTCCTGAAAATGTGATAAAGACTAGCGCACATTTATTCAAATATAAAAACAATGAAAAGTGAAGCCATTCATCCGTGCTATGAGTGTGAAAAGCTATACTATATTATTGCGCAACAAGACATATATGATAAAGTTTTGTTACTCCGTGAAAATACTAGCAACACATATTTTAAAATTTTAAAAAAGGAAAATTAGTGAAAATACTCCATTTTGTCATGTCTGAAATGCCAAAAAAGCAAGAAGACGGCCAGCCGGTGATAGAACCCGTTCTTAAATGAGGCCATGTAGACCTGCAACCAGAGAAGATTGGGGTCATGTATATCTCGTCTCCTAACCTCATACAATGTGAGTGTAGATAAGAGGGATCATCAATGATCCTAGGACAAAGGCAACCAAGAATGCTAAACGCTGAAGCAGCATCTTGGGCAAGGAAGCAGAGCAGTATCACCAGCAACAAAAGATTTAATAACTTGCATCTTGGGCAAGGAGCATCCTCGGTTACCCAGGGTTTTATATATGCTCCGTTTCTCTCCACTATATCACCCTTCGGAAACTCTGTCAGCGAAATCTGTACTAAATTACCCGCCCTTGGCCGGAGTGACGAAGTCAGTAACCAAAAGAAAATACTCAATACGATAAGACGGAAATGGTCAAGGGTGATAACTGGTGACGGATGGCTAACAAAATGACCTCGATTGCTTTGCAACGAAGTGATATGAATTGTCATTGGCTCGCAGGTACAAGCTGCGTAGCGGTTTGAAGGGCGGGTTATTTGAGTACAGATTTCGCTGATGAAATTTCCCATGGGTGATATAGTGGAGAGTAACGGAGCATATATAAAACCCTGGGTAACAGAGGATGAGGCAAAGAGATACAGTAAGCAGTTCAGTAACACAAGCAACAAAAGATGAGAATTTATTAATTATTATACATATAATATCATTTATTTACTATTCAATATCATTGATAATTTTACCTTTCAATAAAAACAAATTAATTTTTTTATATTTCATAACTTAAAAAATCTCTTTATTCCATTCACTTAAATATCTCATGATAATTTTCTAAAATTCTCCCTCACATTACAAGAGGTTCTAATGTCTTTTTGCAGGTACAGTGCCAGATCACAAAGTTAGACTATTTAAATATAATATAAATATATATACCAAATAATATTATTTTATTGTTAAGGTTTCATTTACATATTTGATTTTTTAATTTAATAATTTATCATCATTATATATTCCCTTATTATATTCTATATCAGCTATTTTCTTAATCCATTAGCAACAACACCAAATGTTAACATGTTTAGAGACCCTCTTAATATACTTTATTTATGGGTGCTGATAAGTTTTTTTCAACACTTTCAACCTCCACATTTAGCTATTACAATATGACAGCGTTTACCTCTACGAGTGGAATAAGACATTTAACTCCAACACCCAACATCTTCCCCTCGTTCCACCTGATGAAGGAGTGAGCATATACGCCATGTATCTTCATAATAAAGAAGTTGTTATCCAGAAAATCTTGTTTTCAAATAAAGAAGTTTGTATCAAGAAAATCGTATTTAAATTTGTTTTTGACTGCACATCAAATTTTGTAAGCATGGCACTAATACACTTACTAAACTGGTAACTCACATTCTCATTTATTTACAGTTTCGTCCATGTACTTGACACGTGAAACTCCCATAAGAACAAATCAGCTTCAAACTGGTGGACCTCACTTGGAATATCACTTCAGGGGCTGTAGAGATATCGTGATAAAGCTACACTGTGGTGAAGACACTTACGACGTTGTGGAAAGAGGTTAAAAAAATAAAGTTGCTTTCATCAGAAATTCTTCGATGAAACGTCTTGTTCAAGAACCTCATCCTTCCACAAAAAGTTGCGAGAACTTTCAACGGTATTGGATAAGCTGGGAAGGTGGAGTTATTACGAGTGGCAAGGGGGATGTTGGTGAACGCATACACTTGAAATACGACACCCGGAGTCCAGATCTGAAGTGTGATAAGTTTGTAAACGTCATGGCTTTTTCCGGCGACTCCGCTTTCTGCAAAGGTGAATATACCAGTACTATATCCCTTTTACATGCACATTAGTTATATGACCTGTTATACATTATCACACCAAATTTGTCATTTTGTCTGTTATAAATAAGATTCCAAAATTACGTTTGACTCATTGGCGCGCGTCAATCGCGATGCATTGTCCTGTTTTCGATGAGAAATCACTACTTTTATCTTCACATCGTCAATATACTCAGTCAACTATAATAAATATGGTAGTTTTCGGTAACAAACGGTACTTCTCGATGAAGTTACACCATTTATAACGTTTGGAATATGTGGTCCTCAACAACACAATGGTGGTACCTTTAATTGACGACTTCAGGAGACACTGAGACCAGACATCATCTCATCTCTGACATCCCTGGGTGCAAATACAAATCACTTAACAATGAATGAATAATTCAAAATTTTTCTAAACATCGGCCGGAATTATTGTGACGGACATTTGTTTATTTGTTAAGTTTTAAGCTTGTGTTCTAGTCTACCAGGGGAAACGTGGACAGATATATCTTGAGTGACATTAAGGTCAAAAACGATTTGACTATTTTAAATTCATAGAGGATGGTTGTACTGACAAACTATGCATGTTCTTGGGTCTTGATTAGTATCCCAAACTTGACTGTTGACTGATAGACTGGTTAACATCCAAGTATTTCCATAACATTCCAAATATATTTGCCTGAATACTTTATAACTTAACCTTTCAGACAGCATGAAAATGGACAGCAACTCTTTTAAAAAGGTGTCGAGAGGACGAGGCTTCAGCGGTAAAGTGTTCGGAGTGTTGCCTGGAAAACCATCTCTGGTTGCCTGTGCTTCTCTCTGTCTGATGACCTGTCCTTGTCATGCCGTGGTGTATTCTCAGACTGAAGGTCACTGTTCTCTGTTGGGGGATGTGACAGGCAAACCGGTGCATGGTGGCGATGTCTATGCCATGAGGAAATAAATAACGCTGTAATGAAGGAATTCTCTTCTTTTTGTAACGGAAGTAACCTGTTAGTGTCAACCATGAACAACATACAAGCGGTAAATGGACGAATGTCCAAATGATCCTCACAGAAAGTTTCAAAAGGTCCTGTTTGTCCTGTAAGACGTGGAGTTTACCAGACAAAGTTAACAGGAGGATGCTCAGAATTAAACCTCAAGTTTTACTGGTAGCTAAAAACCACGACTATCATCAGCACCCGGGAAATATAAGAGCGGCATGCCGAATAATGAGGTTAATAGTTGCCTTTTTCTCCGGGAATAAAACAGACAGGCAGATTTGTTTTATAATTTAGGCCTTAGGCCCATACCACACATAGGTTTCAAAAAGTGTATTAATGAATAATCATTTTGAAAAGAGTCTAATGTTACATCTGGTTATTCCTTATGGGCGAACTTGTATGAATGTATAGGATGTTGTCGATGCCATCAATTGAAGAAAAGTTTCAGTTTCTTTGTTGGCAATGTTTTTGACACATTAAAAGACCAAGACGTTCATGTAGTTATGGCCAAAATGGTGGCAATAAATTGAAACAATAAATTGACACTATTACTGCAGTATCCAATATTAGTTCTGACACAATCACTTAGGGATAAATACATGTTAATGATACATTTCATGATCTTTTCACATCTACGCTCTTAACACTAACACTGAACTATAGTTGATGATTGTTACAGTCGAAAACTTTTATAAACTCAATGAACAGAAACTAACCCCTTCCCTCATTTCTTCTTTGATGTATTTTTTGGTAACCATAGCTTGTAAAGTACATATATACACCAGTCATATAAGTGGTTGAAAAACCTGAGACCATATTGTTATCATAACACCATTTCTGTAATATTTTTGTACACATTGGTAAGCATTATTTTACACAAAGTGATGACCAAAAACATTCCTCTGAAGTCATTTGGTCTGAAGTACAGTTTGCTTCCAGATTAGTGCAAGGGGCAGTTTATACTCGTTCCCCAACTCTCATGGAAAATACTCTCTTCAAGAGCTAATTGAATAATCTAGTTAATTACGTAATTCTGTTTATTACCCATATGGTTGAAAATAACCGAGTTAATATTATTGATATGAGCACATGTGCAGATATCACGTTTGCCTAGCAACGATTGTTTCACCGCGGCTTCCCGTATTTTGTCGTCTATGACGTCATAAAACGATTGTTCGTGACGTCACTGTGGCTTGTCGTCGCAAGAGAAGTGGGCCGCTTTCTGACTATTTTTACGCGAATCACATGGAATAGAACGGGTAATAAAGAAATTATTACACTCGAAAGTGTGTCATATGACTTTTACGAAACTCGTGCGAATTTGTGTATAACCCTCGCTCTCGCTCGGGCAATACAGAAATTCACACTCGTTTCGTAAAAGTCATATGACACACTTCCTCGGGTAATAATATCTATATATGTTAGTGCTAATAGAGTAATATGATATGTAGAAGCCTTGGAAAAGTCAACAACTATCTCTTGATATTTTGAAGGCTTGAGTATACTTCAAGTTCTGAATTTGATCTTTTAGCTATTGTCATGTACATCTTCACACAATGTCTCATTAATTAAATAATAAAATAATAAATAATTTAAACATATTTTGTTGCATTTCATACATACGACAGTTACATCAATGATGTTGTATACATCAAACAATTCAAACTGCAAAAAGTAAATGACAAGATGACCATATATTGTAGAATCTATTCCTGGACCAATTAGAGCTGCAGCTTTGGTCAAAAGATAATATTTATAGATCTCTTCTTGAAAGAATGGAAACTGGGTATTTTCTTAGAAAATATGTGGTTGAAAATAATGTGTTTGCAGAGATTTATAATAATGTTGACTGGGTCATTATTTCGTAGGTGATAACCAAGCAAAACATGTTGTTTTGCTAGTGAAAGTCTTACATGGATATTTTCAAAATGTTATAGATTTCTAAAGTGAACATGCCATTCATCCAAAGGAATAATTCCGATTGAACTTTTCTCAAACGTTTAAATTACATATTGGTTTTGAATCAAGATAATTTTATTTGTTTTCATTCACTTATCAATCAAACTATAATATTAGTATTTGAAGTAGTCAAAAATGTATTGTTGTGGTACACAAATATTTGTCCATGATTGATATGGCCATTAATTCTCTATATAGAATCAAACTTGCATTAGATGAAGTAGTATGATTTGTTCAGAAATATTACTGAATCCAAGCATCTATATATATATGGTCCATAGAAAACAATAACAATCCTACCTGAAGGAGCTTTGTTGCATGAAATATGAAGCATGCCAAATTTCGTATGGTAGTTTCACGTTGAGACGACATGAGTATATTGGACTTAGACATTGTCGGAAATTCATAATATTTAACTGGTATATACCATTGTCGAAGATTATGATAAGTTTCACAAATTAGCAAAAAGTGATACTCTGTCTCAACATGACCAGAGTTACACATTGATTTATTGTGTAAGGCTATATCTGAATAATTATCCGTTTGTTTTTAAGCAGATATGCATCTTATCTGTTACACATTGATTGATTGTGTAAGGGTATATCTGAATAATTATCAATGTATGTTAAGCAGATATGCATCTTATCTTCCGCCCTTTCGCTCTCTGTTAAGGTTGCTATAAAATAACTAATACAGCCAACTTCCTGATTTTGTCACATATACCAATAACTATATTCACACAGAAGATTCTTTACATTAAGAGCCCAGTATTGAATACCTATTTCCGCTTATCAACTTTGAAAACTATAAGCATGTCTCAAAATTCATTCATTTTCAGTTACAATAATATGTACGCCTTCAGTCCATGGAGTTTAGCTTACATTGGATATTAATGTACGCCTTCAGTCCATGGAGTTTAGCTTACATTGGATATTAATGTACGCCTTCAGTCCATGGAGTTTAGCTTACATTGGATATTAAGTATTAGAGGTTACAAATTCGTCTCTTTTTCACTTGGAAGGTTCCATTCTGCTCCCATATATTTATGAAACTGTAAATCTGTAATATAACGCAATATACACACAATTAGTGGATGAACAAAAATGAAAGTACTAGCGCTTTGTAAGGTGAAAAGGGTTCTCACCGTGGTGAAAGGGTCATCTCAGCTTGTTTTTTGTTGTTGTCATTTTCAGTTGTCTTTATTTCAACTGCACTTTCGAGAAAATACTATTTGTAAAGAAGTCTTCTAACATGTATCATAATGTCCCTTTGGGAAGAGAAAGTAGTTTCTTAAAATTTACTGAATCATTTTTTTTACTTTTCATTTTGAGTTTTTCGTGTTTCATTTTGAGTTTTTCGTGTTTCATTTTGAGTTTTTCGTGTTTCGTGTTTCATTTTTTGTATTTCTTGTTTCTTTTTTATTTATATTGTTTGTGTTTCATCCTAGGTACATGGTACAGACACAAGTCAGTTGGGCATTATAGCTTTTACATGCATTAAGTTAAATACAGACTAAAACATAATAATTTTGTCCCAAAAATAATATGATAATCCCGAATCATGATTTTGATTTTCCCCTGTCTGTATGTTTGTCCGACAAAATTTTAATAATAATAATAATAATAATGATGATGAGTTTTACGTCAAGTATCCATCTCATCCGAGTTGCTCACCGACATTATTTCCCTGACGGATTGTACTTGCGCTGAGAGTCCATTTCGGACAGTACACCCGCATAACCAGGTACCCATTGTACAGCTGGGTGGACTGAGTGCAATGTGGATGAAGTGCCTTGCACACAATACAGCTTTCGACCCAAGTCACAAATCTTTTGTGTCTCCACTGGGATTCGAACCCGGGTCGTTGGCGTGAGAGGCAGACACGCTAACCACTACACCACCGTGCTCCTGTTACCTTCGCCAAAACTCTTGATTGGTCAGAGACACGACTTTGATACTTAACATCTATTGTCATGAGACCTGTTGATCTTGTGACCTTGACGCAGGAATTATTATTAAAAAAATAGGAAACTAAGATTTCCACCAGTCATTTACAATTGTGATGCCGATACGACTTTTGTGACGTACTTGTGACGTCATACTTGCAACGGTTTTACATTAGTTTTTAATGCCTTGTAAATATTGCACCGAAGTGTAATAAATAGTGATGGGGCTTGACCAACAACCCCAAGATGCTTCCTGTTTGAAGTGAACATATGATGTTCTGTTTACTTGTACTTGTTGATATGTTATGGTAAGGTTCCAATGTAAACTTCAATGGTCATTATTCATCTCCGAAGTAAATAACTGGTAATCTAATTCCTGAAGTATGATTCATTGACAATTTTGTTTTTCATAACGCGACAAAACGTTAAACGACACATTAATTGTTTGATATTTTATTCAGTAACATTATGAACCGGCATGTTACCCTGAGGTGGAAGCCTTTGGGTAAAAGTAGAGTGAGGAATGTGACCCTTCAGATAGTGTGTAATACCCTCCTCCATCTGCTGCCCAGGCTACGGACTGACCACTGGCGATGGCCTGTTCCTGGTGATAAGGAACAATTATTGGGTCGAGTTCAACGGCCTGGAGGTACTTCCTGTTGGCCACGGGCCAGTAGTACATGTGTTCCTCCGCCTTGATCAGCATGCCTTTACAATCGGGAGAAATATCACAGCCCCTGGGGTCGTGGTGGTTGGACTGAATGTTGATTCGAGACGTGACGGTAAGGCTGACGGTGCTTTTACTACCCCAGGCGTGGAAGGGGATTCGGGCCATGATCGCATGTCCGTACTTGACTCGGGAGACGATGTAGACATCGCCAATATCGTCCACCATGATGCATTCGCTTTCTGGTTCATGCCAACTGAAACAGGTTGGAAGAAGACACAATATACACGAGCTGTAAAACTGATAAAAGGATCTCTACCCACACCCCTCGCCTTCCAACATTGATTCAAGATTCAAAATATCAAGAGGTGTATATGGTCCTTTTCCGTTTATAATGAAAGAGTATTACGTTTCAGAAAAAGAAACACTTCAGAAAGGATAATATGGAGATTTCATAGATATTTGACTAAGTCATTATTTGATCAAAATTCACAACAAAAAAACATATTTCAGATTTAGGTTTAATGGTTGACTTGCAAATAAACTTCCACAAGGGCGTTTAAAAGTTATCGCTAATTGAACGCGGTCCTGGTTTCCTAATTGGGTGATGGTCCCGATGGAAAGACTAAGGTTATACGATAATGAAAACAATTCACAAAATGACCTCTCGAAGGTGTTAATCAGTGGGTTAACGAATCTATGATGTATGACCAAAGCGGCTGTTAACAACATTTCAGCTTCAGTTTTAGTTTTAGTTAACGTAAAGAGCTTTCCTAGAGTATAAGCTCAATAAGGCTTTATCTGGGGCAGATCTACAATTTATAATCCCCATATGCCAAGATGAAAAAATTTAAATGTCATTTAGTTTTCGAGAAGAAGATACATGTTGGTTCTTGGTTGTGGCACCTTTATTTTGAACCATAGAATGTACAAATTATGATCCCAATTTGAGTCTAAAAACAAGTTTTCACCTCTCCAGATTATTCATTCTGGAGAAGAAAATGAAGATAGTTATTTTGGTCATAACCCATGTGACCCTTATTAGGTATCAGAGGTTCAGGGGATCCACAATCTATAATCCCCTCTGACCAAGGAGTATGTGTACAAGAGTTCAGCTTTCTAGGACTTGTCGAGAACTCTTTGAGAGAACCCTGTGGCCCTCATTATAGGTCACGTGTTCATCAAATCTATAGTTTACATTCCTCGTTTATCCAGGAGACTATATACAAGAGTTCAGCTTTCTCACACTCTTGAGATGATGAAAATAGGTAGGTCATGACCCTTATGAGGTCACATGTTTCCAAATTCTACTATTTATAATCCCCATTTGCCAACCCTGCTTTGGACAAAGCAAACCACACCAAGAGGTAAAATACTGGCTTGGTTCTCTTCTGTGTAGAAAACAAGCATACATTCATTCTTTAGTTGCCCAACATCAATTAGATAAATCAACCATTTGAGAACCGTTTATCTTCAAATATGATCGTACAATGATCGTCCTACAATTAGCCTATCATATGAATTAGGTTTGTGACTCAAAGCGTAGTTTTTGTAGTGTGAACGTTGTTAGCAAATTGCGCTGATAAGGCTACGAAGAATATTACCAAAACACGGATAGCTTGTTAATAACTAGCGTCAGAGAAGACATGTTTCTACGTACGAAAAATGGAACTCGTCATCCGGTTTTATTCGGATGATCTCCTCCCTGAGTTGGGTGGGCTCCTTGAAGCGGAATATCTTGTTGGCCGGGTGGTTGTGGAGTCCCGCCCCTGTGTTGCCCACGTAGATACAGGTCGTACTCCCACAGGGCCCTACAGCGAGGTCTTCCCAGTCGTCGTTGTTCACTCCGCTCAGTTCGAAGGTGGCTCTAAGGGCACCTGCAATGTTCATATTCTATGTATGGATCATACATCAGGACGCTGACGGTGTGTTCAATACAGATGCAGCTTGGGTTCTCAAGAGCACCTGCAATGTTCATATTCTATGTATAGATCATACATCAGGACACTGACGGTGTTCAATACAGATGCAGCTTGGGCTCTAAGGGCACCTACAATGTTCATATTCTATGTATAGATCATATATCAGGACGCTGACGGTGTTCAATACAGATGCAGCTTGGGCTCTAAGGGCACCTGCAATGTTCATATTCTATGTATAGATCATACATCAGGACGCTGACGGTGTTCAATACAGATGCAGCTTGGGTTCTAAGGGCACCTGCAATGTTCATATTCTATGTATAGATCATACATCAGGACGCTGACGGTGTTCAATACACATGCAGCTTGGGCTCTAAGGGCACCTGCAATGTTCATATTATATGTATAGATCATACATCACGACGCTGACGGTGTTCAATACAGATGCAGCTTGGGCTCTAAGGGCACCTGCAATGTTCATATTCTATGTATAGATCATACATCACGACGCTGACGGTGTTCAATACAGATGCAGCTTGGGCTCTAAGGGCACCTGCAATGTTCATATTCTATGTATAGATCATACATCACGACGCTGACGGTGTTCAATACAGTTGCAGCTTGGGCTCTAAGGGCACCTGCAATGTTCATATTCTATGTATAGATCATACATCACGACGCTGACGGTGTTCAATACAGATGCAGCTTGGGTTCTAAGGGCACCTGCAATGTTCATATTCTATGTATAGATCATACATCAGGACGCTGACGGTGTTCAATACACATGCAGCTTGGGCTCTAAGGGCACCTGCAATGTTCATATTATATGTATAGATCATACATCACGACGCTGACGGTGTTCAATACAGATGCAGCTTGGGCTCTAAGGGCACCTGCAATGTTCATATTCTATGTATAGATCATACATCAGGACGCTGACGGTGTTCAATACAGATGCAGCTTGGGTTCTAAGGGCACCTGCAATGTTCATATTCTATGTATAGATCATACATCAGGACGCTGACGGTGTTCAATACAGATGCAGCTTGGGTTCTAAGGGCACCTACAATGTTCATTTTCTATGTATAGATCATACATCACGACGCTGACGGTGTTCAATACAGATGCAGCTTGGGCTCTAAGGGCACCTGCAATGTTCATATTCTATGTATAGATCATACATCACGACGCTGGCGGTGTTCAATACAGATGCAGCTTGGGCTCTAAGGGCACCTGCAATGTTCATTTTCTATGTATAGACCATACATCAGGACGCTGACGGTGTTCAATACAGATGCAGCTTGGGCTCTAAGGGCACCTGCAATGTTCATTTTCTATGTATAGATCATACATCACGACGCTGACGGTGTTCAATACAGATGCAGCTTGGGCTCTAAGGGCACCTGCAATGTTCATATTCTATGTATAGATCATACATCACGACGCTGACGGTGTTCAATACAGATGCAGCTTGGGCTCTAAGGGCACCTGCAATGTTAATATTCTATGTATAGACCATACATCAGGACGCTGACGGTGTTCAATACAGATGCAGCTTGGGCTCTAAGGGCACCTGCAATGTTCATATTCTATGTATAGATCATACATCACGACGCTGACGGTGTTCAATACAGATGCAGCTTGGGCTCTAAGGGCACCTGCAATGTTAATATTCTATGTATAGATCATACATCACGACGCTGACGGTGTTCAATACAGATACAGCTTGGGCTCTAAGGGCACCTGCAATGTTCATATTCTATGTATAGATCATACATCACGACGCTGACGGTGTTCAATACAGATGCAGCTTGGGCTCTAAGGGCACCTGCAATGTTAATATTCTATGTATAGACCATACATCAGGACGCTGACGGTGTTCAATACAGATGCAGCTTGGGCTCTAAGGGCACCTGCAATGTTCATTTTCTATGTATAGACCATACATCAGGACGCTGACGGTGTTCAATACAGATGCAGCTTGGGCTCTAAGGGCACCTGCAATGTTCATATTCTATGTATAGATCATACATCACGACGCTGACGGTGTTCAATACACATGCAGCTTGGGCTCTAAGGGCACCTGCAATGTTCATTTTCTATGTATAGACCATACATCAGGACGCTGACGGTGTTCAATACAGATGCAGCTTGGGCTCTAAGGGCACCTGCAATGTTCATTTTCTATGTATAGATCATACATCACGACGCTGACGGTGTTCAATACAGATGCAGCTTGGGCTCTAAGGGCACCTGCAATGTTCATATTCTATGTATAGATCATACATCACGACGCTGACGGTGTTCAATACAGATGCAGCTTGGGCTCTAAGGGCACCTGCAATGTTAATATTCTATGTATAGACCATACATCAGGACGCTGACGGTGTTCAATACAGATGCAGCTTGGGCTCTAAGGGCACCTGCAATGTTCATTTTCTATGTATAGATCATACATCAGGACGCTGACGATGTTCAATACAGATGCAGCTTTGGTTCTAAGGGCACCTGCAATGTTCATATTCTATGTATAGATCATACATCAGGACGCTGACGGTGTTCAATACAGATGCAGCTTGGGCTCTAAGGGCACCTGCAATGTTCATATTCTATGTATAGATCATACATCAGGACGCTGACGGTGTTCAATACAGATTCAGCTTGGGTTCTAAGGGCACCTGCAATGTTCATTTTCTATGTATAGATCTTACATCAGGACGCTGACGGTGTTCAATACAGATGCAGCTTGGGTTCTAAAGGCACCTGCAATGTTCATATTCTATGTATAGATCATACATCAGGACGCTGACGGTGTTCAATACAGTTGCAGCTTGGGTTCATAAGAGCAACTAGATCCAAAGAGGACGATAAAGGGAACATCTCTGAAATTGATTTTTGATTGCCATATCTGGTTACTGGCAGCACGAAAACAAAAGACAAAGGTGTTTGTCACTAACATTGGAATGTTCCCCGCCGCCAACCTTGAATAAAGTATATGATTCATTCATTATTTTTTTACAATGTTGATACAAGCTATCATGATGACCTGGGAACAAGGTCAAGGTCACAAATAAGACATTTGTGTCTTAAATACGCCAATACAAGCCGTTATCAAAATGGAAGACATCGGGTGCCACGGTTCGTGACATCGTATTAAAGGTACATCCATTGTGTTGCTTTGGGTCACATATGCCAAACGTTAAACAAGATGTTAATTTTTCGAGAAGTACTGACTCTTACCGAAAATTGCCATTTTGATGATAGTCAATTTAGTATATTGACGATATTCAAGTAAAAATGTTGTTTTTTGATCGAAAACTGGGCAATGCACCGCGTGTGGCGCACGTCAATTGGTCAAACATAATTTTGGAAACTTATTTCACCATACAAACAGATAACTTTGGGTTGATAGTGTTTAATAGGTATTATAACTACTGTGCATGTAAATGGGATGTGTAGTTTCGGTTTCTGTACATGTATAACGATGTTGCTCAGTTTTTAGTAAAAACTATTAATTATGATTTAATTGGCTATTGGAGAGGAATATGCAAATTATTTGAACTGAAATCAACACATCCCTTATGTTGGCACGTAATTCAGCCAAATAAACTTTATGAAACACAATTGATGTATATTTAACACTAGTGTTAGTCAAGGTCACAAAAGTTAAATATGCATCCGTTGTGTTTCATTATATTTTATTTTGCTTGAATACGTGCCAGCATACCATATGTGCTCATATATGTTCAAAGAATTTCACTCAACTTGCATATTCATCCTCAATCGCCAAATATATCATAAGTACTAGTTTACGAAAAGGATCGAGCAACGAGGAATGTGCAGAAACCTATCTACACGTTCCATTGACATGTACAGCAGCTAAATGACCTATTAAACATTATGAACCGAGATTGGTCTTTTTATGTGATGCAAATAGGTTTCCAAAATTACGTTTGACTAATTGACGCGCGTTATTCGCGGTACATTGTCCGGTACTTTAACCTTCACTTTCCACTTAGGGTAGAGTCTTTATGTACAGTGAACGATTACATACCCGTTGTGGCATCAATGGCGAATACCCTATTTTCATTACGAATGGAGGAGAGGTCATTGAGGACAATACACAATTACATACCCGTTGTGGCATCAATGGCGAATACCCTATTTTCATTACGAATGGAGGAGAGGTCATTGAGGACAATACACAATAATACATACCCGTTGTGGCATCAATGGCGAATACCCTATTTTCATTACGAATGGAGGAGAGGTCATTGAGGACAATACACAATTACATACCCGTTGTGGCATCAATGGCGAATACCCTATTTTCATTACGAATGGAGGAGAGGTCATTGAGGACAATACACAATTACATACCCGTTGTGGCATCAATGGCGAATACCCTATTTTCATTACGGATGGAGGAGTTGTCATTGAGGACAATACACAATTACATACCCGTTGTGGCATCAATGACGAATACCCTATTTTCATTACGGATGGAGGAGTGATCATTGAGGACAATACACAATTACACACCCGTTGTGGCATCAATTGCGAATACCCTATTTTCATTACGGATGGAGGAGTGATCATTGAGGACAATACACAATTACACACCCGTTGTGGCATCAATTGCGAATACCCTATTTTCATTACGGATGGAGGAGTGGTCATTGAGGACAATACACAATTACATACCCGTTGTGGCATCAATGGCGAATACCCTATTTTCATTACGGAGGCGGGAGTGATCATTCAGTGTGTACAGGATGTTTTTGTGGATCCTGCTCGCTGCCAAACCAGAGGCGTCATCGATCTCAGATGTACATTGTATTGGAAAATGGAAGTCACCTTTATTGAGGTAGTCTATCTTTGACATCAGGTATGGCAGCTTTTCCTTGATTCGTCTTGTGGACTAAAATACCATTAAGGAAACAACATAAAGACGACAGATAAGTAATTACATAGAAAGGCAAGTTAAACATAAGATAATATAAGGAAAAGTATTTATCGTTAGAACACGAGTTTATATACCGGTAAACAGTGGCAGGTATATCCTGATGGCTTTTAAAACGGCATTAACACTTTTTTTCGCTGAAATAAGTCTATGAAATGTTTTTGCAAAATACTGTTACCAATAGAAAAACACCCTTCTCTCTTCGGAAAAAAAGTTTAAAAACAAGTGTACATGGTTCCATAAAGCCATGGGAATCGTTTTTGTCATTCGAAATGATAAAATGTATTTACAATAAAATGGCCGCCATGCAATTTTTGCTTTATACGCAACACCGTTATTACCACTACGGATAATAGGTTTGTGTAATATGATGTTTTATCCTCTAAAGTAAATATAAATGACTTAAACTATCATTATAAATGGGAAATTTGAAAAAATAAAAATTGAAAAAAAAAATGTGCTACTGCCTCTTTAAGGGAACATAACTGCTGACTCTGGAGTCCATTCTCTTCCTACAGAGGTTACTCTCTTCAGATGGTGGGATAGGGAAGTGAAGGGAGTAACCTCTGGGGAAAGAGAATGACTATATCGCTGAAAACAAAGACATCTTACCTCACTAAGTAAGGGAAACAACTCTCTCTGCTGGCCGAGTCCTAATCTCAGTCGCTCAGTGAAATGCTCGCAGTGTTCAGCTACATCTTTGGACGTGTCACTATCTGGGTCTGAGGGAGAAGGATTGTATTTCATTAAAGGGACACTGCGTCGAGGATAAAAATGAGTCTCATATTTATCTCATTAAGCTGATTTAAGGTTCCTTCTTGTAGCAACATTATATCAGCAAAGTAACACGTCTGTGACACTACATTTATACAATTACCAACGTATTTTTATTATTCAATATCAGAAGACGCCATTTTGTATTTCTACTCACAATACAAACTAATTTGTCGTAATTTGTTCCATTCAGATGTACATATTTGAGCGCACTTAGGTCAATGCATTGTGAAGTCATCAAGGTTCTGAAATCTATAGCTACTCGATGACTTTTTGAGTTTTAAAAATACCAACTCAAAAGTCAAAACAACATCAACTGAGAGATATCGCTTGATATTACGTAGGCGATATCTCATGCAGGTTGGGAATGACACCTTTAACAATGGGCCATTTTCAGGTCTTTCAGTCATTTTTTTATATTTTTAAATGGGCCATTCCCCTTTGTAGCAATAGTAAAATTTCTAATTTTAAAGGCCCATTTTCTCATCCAATGAGCAAAATGGCCCATGCATGGCCCCTTCCTTTCCCAATCTCTACATGTGGGACACAGTTTTGGATGATAAATCGTCACTTCATCAAATATGGAAAGGAAATGATTTTACTGACGCTTCAGTGCCGGGAGACGAAACAACAGCCGATAGTCCAGGTACATTATATGTCACAAGATGAAGACAAAACACTGAGTAATCTCATCTTTATGACACTATCCAAAATGATAATATGCTCAGAAGCATCTTCACAAAGAAGGATCTTATTTCAACCTCATTACTAAATTATTTGCCAATTGATTCTCAAATTGATATTCGTATGTTTTACCAATCTAAAAAAATGTATGTTATACTCGCATATCATTGTGTACTTTTTTTTTTATTTTAACAAGATAACGTGTACGTACGTACCCTCGATTTTCTTCTGACTCGCCAAGGAGACAGGTTCAAGTTGTCGATAGCTCTGCATCAAGACAGAAATTTAGAAATATATGCAATTTAGATAGTGAACAAATATAACATTAGGATCAGGGTGTGGGTTCGATCAGGGTATGCGTGTGGGTGGGTTCGAATCTCGCAGGGGCATCGCTCCAAATTAAATTAAGTACAAGAAGTGGTATCATTGTAGATAGAGTGAATCCAAAAACATGTGTAACAATGTTACAAGACCGACTTTAAAGGGACGGTAGCACGTTTTTTCGCTGAAATAAGTCGATGAAATGTATTTGAAAATAAATGTCACCAATAGTACAAAACCCTTCTCTCTTCAGAAAATCAAGTTAAAAAATGAGTGTAAATGGTTCCGTAAGGTAATGGGAATAAGTTTTGTCCTTCGAAAATAATAACTTGTGTTCACAATAAAATGGCCGCCATGCAAATTTTGCTTTATACGCAGCACAGTTATTACCACTACGGATAATTGGTTTATGTAATAAGATGATTTAGCCTCCAAAGTAAATATAAATAACATAAACTATCATTACAAATGGGAAATTTTAAAAAATAAAATTTTCAAAAAACGTGCCACTGCCCCTTTAAAAATAGATAAATACACACATAAATGAAATACATAAGTGTACGACAACGTGTCCTTATTTACCGTTGCAAATTCTTTAAGATTGGTGGTCATGAGGGTCAAAGTGTTGAGTTCACGCAGGAGATAGCCCAGCCCTTCTCTCTGCTCGTCTGAAGCAGTAGAATTAATGATCAACATAACCGGTGTCATATTTTGGATACGGGAACTTGTGCAACTTATAAATTTAGTTTGCGCGAGTGACTTTATATCATAATGTGTGATGATACACAATAGTACGCCTAACCACTGGAATATTTGATGGATTAAAATGAAGAAAATCGTTTCTAAAAGAATCGTTACACTCGATATTGTCAACTTTCCGAAAGTTACACGTGCAAATTTATTTACAACCCTCGCTTTAGCTCGGACACAATCACATTCGTTTCGTACAAACCGTATGACACATTCGCTCGTCTGATATTATATATGAACATAATTATGACAATGAATCGATTTCAATTTAAACATTGGTTTACGACGTTAATTACGAGACGAGCATAGTGTGGCATAGTGCGTACATTAAAGGCGCGTTCCACGTTGCAATTTGTTGCATAAAACTTGTGGCTTGAACATATTCAAACTTGTGAGTCCTTGAGTCCGTCACATTTTGTATGTTACAACATGTACAATGGGAACGCGTCCGAAGACTAATTAATGAACTCCATTAAAGGAACTCTGGTCCAAGCGATCTTGAGACTGCGGTAGAGACCGTTACGCAATGTGTAACGAGGTCACGTGACGCAAACTAGGTGCAGGCGAGCAATCGCCGGCTTTTCGTATCCAAAGTAAACTCGTCTTAATCGGGATTCGTAATCAAAACGTAACTCGTACTAAAAAACCTGGATATAGGTTATATTTTGCTTTGCATGTATTAATAAATAGTTTGGTAGGTAACTGAACGATTGGTTGTTCAAACAAACGAGACATTTCAGATTTAGATTCATTTATTATCCTTACCTTTGCAGACAATTAGTACAATAACAAAACGGTGTGGGTACAGGTTGTATTCGCATCATAAAATGTGAAATAGTGTCTGACTAAACAGCAAAGATGTGACGAATAGAAAATGCCGGTGAAGAGAAAAAGATAAGTCGCCGACAAAGTAATTTACACCCAAAACATCTCACCACACTCCAATATGTACACCTCTTCCTGAGTTGTTCAGGCTTCAGATGGCGTATTTGAAGAGTAAGTTTTTATACATTTATTAACATTATTATTACTGATGATACTATATCGTCATGAGACAAAATTAATATAACCATTTTCAACTCGCAATTAATTGACAGGTTGTTGATACAATATTACGGAGTCTTCTTCAACAATACAACTTCACATACGGGATTAAATGTAAATGTAAGTACTCGTATATTATTTAAACGGCATTATTTCAGGATCTTACATGGAAAGATGGGTTGACAAACAGGGTTACAAGTACATATACACGCGTATATGTTGTTTATTATAACCATACTTCATGTGATGTTCATCCATGATTGTGTTTCAACAAATTTAATATGATATTTCACAAAGAAAGCCGTAGTTTATCAAGGTGCTTAATAATACTTATAATAGAATTAAAATGCTACTGGATGATTTCAAGGAATATATAAGAGAGGTAATAGTGTGACATCGATTTCCTGAAAATATGTCTCCGTATTTGGCGAAAAATCAAGGTTTAATCTTACATTTCATTTAAAGTGTTTTTATTTGTTGCTATAACGCTTGATATAGTTTAAACGTATTAAAACACTGAAAAAGTGACGGAATCGGCAAACAAGCAAAAAAATGCTTGCATAAATGCCTCTCCCTACAAACTGCAAACACACCAAACAAACAAACAAGTTGCATACATTGAACAATCATAAAATATTAAACCAACAGGCATGTATATGGTACCAGATTACAAGACACAACTGAAGGCGTTAAACTTTAAAGATGTTGAACGTTACATAACAGCAAGGCAATAGATGATAAGAAATAATTAAGAAACAAAGATTGATTTATGAAAAATCCGAAAATCTTTTAGATTTAACGATAACATTGTGGATGGATTTTAGCAGTACACGATTTTCGTGGTTCTTTGCTCAAGCATTTCCTTGCAATATGGATGTTATATTGAAACATGTTGTAAAGAAACATTCGTTTACTCTTGTACGATTGTATATACGTTTGATATCAGTGACAAAGTATATCAATAAGTGTAATAAAGTTACATTGTGTATCAGATATAAAAGGTTACTATAATTATAAGTGTGTCAATCAACATATTTTAATGTAATGCAAACCATAAACAAAATATTTTATGTATAAGATTTTCAACAAGCTCAGTGAAATTAACATTAAGATTGCACCATTGTACACGCACACATATACAATATGATTATACACATTTATAGAACACGATCGAATGAATGAATTATGTTACCAGTTGCAGCCTAATACACACTCTCGTAAATGAAAACGTAATTGTAGGGTAAATACGATGATAGCTCCAATACAAATTCTCAATTTAACATACCATATAGATGTTTCTTCAAAGGAGAGAAGTGTTGTGACAGCAAATTAGTTTACGCAATTAAGCTGAACAAAGACATATACGCTGAGTAGTGTAATTATGTTTTTACAGATAACAAGTTTATTGGACCGGTTCAATTATATAACAATTGGCATGTCGGTGACCGGCGGCATTTCAATTGTCATGTTAATTGTCAAAAGTCTGGTCTTGGTGACACACAAACAATCATGAAATAACATTAATGCGACTGTCAGTCTAGATATTTGTCAGCCAATTAAACGTTCACTTAAAGGTTGGAACATATATTCCACCAATGGAATTTAGGGATAGGATGAGCTTTGTATTCTGGTTTCTTTGGCGAAAAACCTCCAACAAGCAGATTTGGCATTTGAAGAATAACTTATCGCTGACATGGGACGATTATTATAGTACATGGATTATTAAGCTCATGGAGAAAACAGGTTCGTTATTCTAATCTTTGTCATCATTGTATATTGCTATATTCGCATGCGAAATACTTGCAAAATCATCACAATTTGTTATTTACAAAATGATATATAGATACGTAAGTCCTTTAGCTAGTTTGCCGATTCCCTTTTTTTTTTTTATCATGATAAGAGACAATTACCATGTAAAACAAAACAGACAGTTAGAAGTATTTGTTTCGATTAAAATGCATTCATATTCGCGCTTGTACGGCAAGTAGTGGCGAGTAGGCCACTGCGCAACGGAAACATAGCTGCATAGGAGTAACGCTAGTTCCATTTTCCCACTAATTGAATTTACGCTTTCCAGTGTTTTATTCAGGAGCATAGTGGGCCTTTAATTAACTCTCATAATTCAGCCCTTTTCCAGTCATTGTTTAGGTCTACTATATCTAAACAATGAAAGACGGGTTTTACTCAATCTGAGAAAAAAAACTTACCACTGTAAACAGATCACAGAGGAGATGACGTCACATATATAATTGTGGCAGTCAGTTTTATATATGTATATTTATAATAAAGTGTTATTCATGTCAAGTCTTTCTGTTTTTTTATTAATATATTTTAAGTTGCAGGTTATTAGTTTTCAGTTGTTCTGGGCGTAGCATCTTAAGGTTAAGTTTTGTAGTTCATGGGTCAGTCTATCTATAAATAGAAGGGAGGTTGGGTTAGGTCATTGTATTGTAATCTATTTCTGTCAATTAACCCAATCTGTACTTTCATTGGCTGATTTGAATCAGTCAATGCTCTTCCATTTTGCACTTCTCTCTTTGCACTAGTCACAACAAGATGTAAGCACTGACAGACGGTTAAAGATCAATAGGGCTAAACTAAGGTTAGTAATCAGTGTATTTATAAATGTAGTTTATAGAGTAGTGTAAAGTCATTCTATTAAAATGCATAAATCATATATTTCATTAACTTTTTAAATGTAATGGTGCATGCCACCATTTTGTATAATTCTTCTAAGGTAATAAATCTACTTCATTTGTAGCATTTTAAAGTAAAGTTATGTTTTATCTCTTTCTCTTCTTTGTATGAATGTATTCTGGGCGAATAGTAAGTTGAGTGATTGATTGAATATTTTGAGTAACTTACATGTGTGAATAATACATTCATGATGGTTTGTTAGTTGTGTTAGTTATATTTATCATCCAAAACTGTGTTCCACAGGAGATATCGCTAGTATGAGATCAAGCGATATCTCCTAGGAGATATCGTTTTGACAGTAGATTTTGAACAATGCCCTGTTGACGTCAGCTACATGACATCACAATGATTTTGCATCATCAAGTAATGACATCACAATGCTATGACGTCATAATCATGATGACGTCACAATGCCATGACATCACAGCACTGGAAGCCAAATTGCAGTTTTGTGTTCAGATAATTTCATTTTTCATTAAAAACTAATGAAGAATGATTTTGGATGATAAATAGAATCTCACCCTCGTGTCTTCTGATATCAAATATATCAACACTCGTTGATAAAAGTCAAAATATCCTCGGCAAGCCTCGGATATTTGTAACTTTTATCAACTCGTGTTGATATATTTGATATCAGAAGACACTTGGGTGAGATTCTCTATGTATCATGGTGTCTGCAAAATACGTGTGTACATTGTATATATTTTTTTCTTTGAGAGGCATTTTATATATTGTATATATTGTTCTAATATTGCATTTAATACATGATGAGTGGCAGTATCCACGTGGATTTTTGATAAACACCAAGAACCACATTCAGGGTATGCTATATTTGCTTATGTGTTTTATTCATGTATTATATATATTTCCTATTATGCAATCAATTGCATAATAGGAAATATTGTTGGATGTGTTGGATAATAATTATCACAATGATAATTAGTAATTGTAAATATTGTGTGTTGTATTTCACTGGTATTCATTATAAATTAGTGAAATGGAGCTAAGTCATGAGTTATCTCCCTTGACAGGTATGTGTGTCTTGAAGCGCCTATCCATTGTTGTGATGCATTTATTGTCATGTGTAATGTAATTGATAGTTTATCAATTATCCGCCATCACATATTGTAATGTTTATATGTGATGATTGATTACATAATATTATATATTGTGTGATGCTTTGAGATATTATGTGTATTTATGTGATGTTTTGATGGGTTTTATATTGTATGAAATTGTGTTTTACAGGGTGTCAAATATCCATATAGTGCACGCGTTGCACGAGAGGAATAAATCCTTGCACCCCGTGATCCCTTGTTGGTTTTGCTTATTGCCCCGACACGACCGGTTACATAATGGTATGAAGTCACTTCTACATCAACGTTACGATATCACCGTGGCTACGTCACAGTGCAACAATCGTAATAAGACGTCCCCAAAATTGACTCAAGGTGGCCATTTTGAACATTTTGGCATTCTCCATGTGACATCACTTATCTCTCAACTTGGGACGAATGTTGCCACACTCGTAAAACTATCGTCATTATCTAGTCATTGGATATGTCATTAAGTGATATTACACGAAACATATAAGATATCGTCTATATATTACACTCGTGGAACTATCGTCATTATCTAGTCATTGGAGATGTCATTAAGTGAAATTACACTAAACATATAAGATATCCTCTATAATGTTGCCACACTCGTGGAACTATCGTCATTATCTTGTCATTGGAGATGCCATTAAGTGATATTACACTAAACATATAAGATATCGTCTATAGACGTGTTGCTACCTACGTGATGAAAGGATACCCAGAAGGCCTCGACTCAGCTCGAGTTGCTGAAAATCAAGGGTATATGTGAGTGTAGATCAGAAGGGTTGCACATTATTATCGGTACACCAACACTACTAAAGGCCCCTTTTCACGGTTCAATTTGTATACTTATAACGCAGCACTTACTTGTTTCATTTTCATATATAAATTATTATTTCAATGTTTGTCCTTATATCAGGAATGGACAATGTTCTCCTGTACACCTTTCTTGGTGTGAAGGAAATGTCACATCAGTCAATACAGGAATAAAACAAATATTATTATATATATATATTATAAATGGGAAATTTAAAAAAAATAAAATTTGCAAAAAACGTGCTTCTGCCCTAATAAGGTTCGCTTTATGTCACTTATTACTAATAACTATAATTAATGCTGTATCCGTCTACTTGGTGTAAATTGTGAATTAGGTCAACAATTCTGTGAATAAATCATTATTTAAAGGTGCTTCCATTGTGTTTCATAAAATTTTATTATGCTTTGATACATTCCGACTCACCATATGTGCTGTTTACAGTGCAAATAAATTCACTCGGCTTGCATATTCATCCCGAATCACCAAATATATCAAATTTACTAGTTTCCAATGCATGTACAGAAACCGAAACTACACGTCCCATTTACATGCACAGCAGTTATATGACCTATTAAGCATGATCAATCCAAATTTATCAATTTGTATGTTATAAATTTCAAAATTACGTTTGACTCATTGGCGCGCGCCACATGCGGTACATTGTCCGATTTTCGATCAGAAATCACTACTTTTACTTTCATATCGTCAATAGGCCTATACTAAGTCGACTAAGATCAAAATGGCAATTTTAGGCAACAGTTAGTACTTTCCGATAACATAACACAATTTATAACGTTTAGCATATGTGACCCCAAACAACACAATGGATGTATCTTTAAGGCGATACTTTGGTGGTACGTGATTATGTTTATGTTTTATTTCAATATCCCGCTTGATGTAACGGAATAGGATGGTAGCGTATTTACATTGAAACTGTGTGTATTACCTGTTGGACGTCTCTCATCTGTTCCAGTAAGTCCA
This sequence comes from Gibbula magus, assembly GCA_936450465.1. NCBI lineage: Eukaryota > Metazoa > Mollusca > Gastropoda > Trochida > Trochidae > Gibbula > Gibbula magus. The sequence goes on along the minus strand of OW388298.1, from coordinate 13,914,531 downwards.
CAGAATTCAGGTGTTCTGTAAACAGAAAGGGTGATATTGCCATTATCACCCTAAGAGGCGGAACAATTCTGCATTTGGTTTTAAATCATTAAAAAGCTCAATGAATTAAATCTTTCACGTTTAGTGAATTTCAATACATATAGCAGATTTCCTTCAACGTCTTGGAATGTCGCCACACAAACTTATAGAGTTTTCAGTTCCAAAATTCTTGAGTGATTGTCTACATGTCCCGTTGGAGGGTCAAGTATGTTAATACTTATATTCCATCACAAAGAACAATCCTTTCTCTAACGTTTGAAACATATTTTCATAATTTTAAATTTTGCATAAACCCGAATAATAATTGCAAACAACATTATTCCTAACCACTTTCGATAATATTTTGCATAAACCTGAATATCTAATATCGAAAAACAGTCACTTGCTCGATTCGGCCACTCGGAGTCTACCGACTAATATACTATATATTTGGTACAGCGGCCACCTTCTGGATACGCCTAGTGGCCACATTTATTAGGACCCAGATGGCAGTTACAACGTCATGTGATACCTTCACGATTTCCATTATTTATCTCAGAAGTCTGTCATCATTTACACAGAAAACTATCGACTCTACATCCTTGAACTGGAACAAGTTCTAAATACTCAACCTTTTGTAAAGCTCCAAAGTCTTCCTTTGTTGCGCGCGCTCACAGCGCCTGTGGCGTCCAGTATATAGGGAAACTTCAACAAATCCGAGGTTCGCAACTCCTCTGAGGTTTTCACGAAATAATACTGTGATCTGCAAACATATAGGCCGTGTTGGGTAAAAATACGCACCTGAATAGATCCATACTAATTACTGGATGAGAGGGAGCTTGTGTTCCATTAACCAAGCTGAATGGTTATTGTAAGCATATCGATAGCATTGGCTACGGTTGTTAGTAGGGGTAGGATCAATTAGTGGAACGGAAAACTCCACAACGTACAAAGCACAAAGCACATCATACATCTCAACACAATCACAATGACCTACTTTCATTGAAAACAATTTAAAAAGTAAATCCCATAGTTATTTTAGAACATTGTTAATCATTATATATTGGTGGCTAATTGTCGTTAACTGTATTTCATTATCTCAAAATTTAGCATTCTATCCGTGACGTCAACAATTTCATATGTCACCCTTGAAGCCGAGTTCATCATCACCATGTTCTATATTTGCAGGTCAAGAGGAAGTAACAGACCTGAGTTTCTCCCGTTCCTCCACAGAAGGACATACGACCAGTGTCGCCTTAAGCCTGCTGAGTCTCCGCGCGCTCTCCACCAACAAGGTGCTCTTTAAATAAATAAAATTTCTACATCACTCAATGATATATATATACGTGGTGTCCACAACGAATTAACCGAGCACCTCATATAATAATACCTCATAATGATAGCCTTGAACAACTAACTGTTCGTCAACAAGGTTACATGGCCCAGACTTGTCGATGTATTGCGTGTGCCAGCCATGCATTACTTTTAATAAAGTATCAAGCCATGCATTACTATTAATAAAGTATGAAGCGAACCTACCTACTGGGCGCCAAGATCGGTACGTATCGGCCACACTGGTGTCTATTTGTAACAGGCGAGGACAGAAGAAGTCGGAGCTGCTTACATTGAACTCATTCTCAAGATTCTTCTCGATCTTCTTCTGAAAATGAAAACACACACTGTATAGACTGTATAGACAACCCGATACTGAGCTGGGACTAACATAATAAATCGACTTATAATATGTCAATTATCAGTTAGGTAAAATCCATTTTTTTAAAAAGAACGTGTTGCAATTTTACTCAGTGAAATATCACGTTCAATCATAAGCGTTATATTTACACAATGACGCTCGTATTGAAGCTAACTCGTTGAGGTTAACAAGCTGTTGGACTAAATACACCCCGGCCAAAAGTAACGCCTACTTTATGTTCCTTAAAATGAAAGATGCAATAATTTCTTAAATATAATTAATGGCGGTCTCCACGTTATGCTGAAGCAATAACTAATATGAAAGTCCATTGAAATCGTGGAAACCTGTGATTCGAGTCAATAACATTCATGAAAACCACGCCCAATGAAGACTGCTATTTTCGGTTGACTCACTTGCGCACCTTAACCACGTACATCGGTAGCATCATCACCACTTCAACGCGAATGCGTGCCTGTATTGTTGCTCGTGGTTGTATGAACATCTTTTAAAAATGTTTTTCTGATCAAGCACTGATCGAAAACTGAACAATTATTGTTTTCTTATTTCAAAAATCGCCCTTCTTTCGTGACATGAACTACTGAAATCCAACTATATAATGCAGAAATGGTGCAACTTCATTATGTTATAATATTGCTAAACTGTTCATAACAGTTTTTACAATATCTGATAATATATGTAGTAGGCGTTTCTTTTGGCCGGGGGTGTATGTCGAAGTTATGTAACGATGATTTAAAACATTATGAACAATGAGCATCATGATGATGCTTTGACAGAAATTTATAAGATATATGTTCAACACAAAGAGTAAAAGAATCTGCAGAACGTAACAAACGATATGAATATATTAGAATGCAGTAGAACACGGATATAACGAACTCCAAGGGACCAACGAATTCAGTTCGCTATTCACAGTTCGGTATTCGCGTTTGGCATATTATATAGGGCTTCTGAATAGGACTTATAAATTTGTTCGTTTTATCCGTTTGTTCGCTATATCCGTTTGTTCGCTATATCCGTGTTCTATTGTATAAGGAGAATACTTACCTTTAAACGGTTCATTTTTCCTTTTGCTGATTGCATAGAACCATTCCCTGAGCGTCATTGGACGAACTGATCCCGTCCCGTGTTCATACCAGTAAGCCAACGGGCCGGATTTGTCGTAGAACACCAGACCCCTCACCGACCTGGATGAGATAACAACCACATACTTGCCAGGGTTCTCTCTCTCTGGAACACAAGTAACCTTGACAACGTCGACGTCCTTCAATTGGTTTCCATGGTAATCACAAACAAGCAGAGCCTCTCGAGTTTTCTTCAGCATCAGTTGCTGAAAATTCTCTGGATTGTCAATGTTTGAGGTTTCAATAGAGGTTCTTTTGGTAATATAGCTGTAACCTTCCCTTTGTTCGACTTTTTCCCTTGCCCCGTAGATAAAGGATCCCCCTTTCTCTAACTTGCTGTGGGCACTGATGTATTCTGTCAGCCTCAGGGACTTGATGGCATCAACAATAACCTCGATGGGTTCATCTGCTGCCTTGGTCCTGCTTTTAAACTGAACTGATCGATTTTCAGTCAGCCTCTCCGCAATGTTTTCAGCACAACGAACCTCCTCGAGTTGGTGAAACTCTTCCACAAAGTCACGTTTCTCCTTCAGAAAGTCCCGTACAAAGGCTTGATCTGGATCGTGGAGACTGTCATCTGTTGCCGTCTTGGTATTGTAATCAGTAGTTGTCACGTAGGTGGCTTTGGCCACGTAAATAGATATAAACTCTCCATAGGTGCTCAGGTTGCTGTGTTTGTTCAGTCTCTCCTTCTTAAAAGCCGCGTCAAACTGTTCGCCATCGAGTAGTGTACTAAGTTTCTTGTCTATCAGTTCGTACACGTCTCCTATGTAGTTGTCGGTAGGGTCGAAACCTACTAGGTGGATGATGACAGACCCTGAACCATTGTTCCGGTAGGCGGACACGACTTGCAACAGCTCCTTCACCTGAAGCGAATCGAAATGACAACTGTTTGAGGGCCGTCGTAGACGTTGTAGCGGTAATAAAGATTACGTTTTGTAGTACTATGGTAACACTCTAGTGGCAATACAGATAGCCTTATAGTGGCAGTATAGATAAGGTTCTGGTGATAATAAAGTTAATGTTGTAGCGGTAGTAAAAATAATGTTATAGTGACAATAAGGATATCCTTGTCATGGCAACAATACAAGACACAAGTGACCATGGCTCACATGCCCCGCCATCCACTTTCAATCCATTGAACATTCAAATATCTTAATTTTGGGCGAACACAATGTTTGAAACTGGCTTTAGAATTCCACTTAAGGTTTACATTACAAAAATTAATTCACCGAGGTTAATAGTTTCCGAGGAAACGTGTCCCCGTTGGAACATCACGGTGGGTATTTGTACCAACTTCATTTACAGATTCAAGGACAGTACCTCCGTGAAAATTAAAAGTTCGGAACTGACATTCGACGTATCACCATTCATCTAGCTGAAATAGTTTCCAACAAAATTGCTCCTAATGAAGCATCACAGAGTTTTTTCACACCTCCGTAGAAACAATACAAGTATTTTGGAACTGGCTCGATACAGAGTACGGTATGGAGTACTCACAAGCATAATTCCATTCACATAGGCGTAATAGTTTCCGAGTTAACTTGTCTCCAATGACCACTATGAAGTCCAAAATATGACGTTTTGGAAAGGACATGGTTAACAACTCTACAAAGGTATTTACCACCTAACAGTCTTTGAGAAATTTGACAAGATGAAGTACGGGCGATGGATAATAACGAAAAAGTGGCATTAAAGACAATGACGTATTGGTACAACAGATGAGGTTGTAGTGGTAATAATGCTATGGTGGTAATAATGTAAACATTGCCTAGGCAATAAAGATAACGAACCCGCCCATTGACAATGGAAACGTCTTCTTGTAATTAAGCAAATTAAGCAATTAATTTTATGCAACGATGTTAATATGTATACTTCCAAGAATGGGAACATGAAATATCCATATCAAGCTCTCTTAAATTGTATTCTTTGATAAAACCTGACTATTTTTCTGAGAAATATTTTGTCATCAATAATACAAGATTACGGAGATGCCTGAAAAAAAAATTACGCTGAAATATACATGGTTTCAGTATGAACGCTTGCATATATTATAACAAATCAGACACTTCTTGTTTATATTGTAAAACACAGTTTGAATATTAACTACATGTCATCCTGGTATGTCCAGCATATACACACATGCGAGTTGGAGAATATTCTCTGACCTTGGATTCCCTCTTCTCCTTCTTAGCTTCCTTTCTCTTGCTCGTCTGATCCTTCTTGGGCTCGCCGAACACGTAACTTACATGGAGGGCCAGCAACTTGGCAGGACCCTTCACATGAAGTCGGAACTGTTCAAGAGCCTCCTTACCTCTTGGTTCGTGTTTCCTGCAACAGAATGGTATGAATGTTAGGATTTGAGATTTTCAAAGCATTTCCTTTGACAATGAAGTATAAAAACCGGTTTATCAACCAAACCTGGCTCCGACAGTAGACATTGCTTGTGTGAGATCTACATTGCAGATATCGCTACAATCAAATCGTCATAATCCTATCATATGATCAGTTAATGACATCACAAAGCTTTGGCATCAAGATACAAGATACAAGATACAATATATTTATTGTACATAAAACACCCATTATGGGCAGTGTACAAAGTAGTTAACAAATGTTAAGTAAAATATATACAAGAGCAGTAATATATCTCAGTGTGAGACAATTATATCAAACAATGCATATTATAGATTGTACAATAATTAATCAATGTGGCTTAATCTCATTGAATACATGTCATGAAGTATTTTACAAGTGATAGAAGCATGATGACTCTTGGGGTTTAGAATTGATGAGAGGAGCTCTTTCCTTCAGACCCCCACGAGACCAGTTGATGAAATTAGTTTCGAGCGATAATGAGCATAATTTGGGCATTCAAATATAAAATGTTCTTCCGTTTCTGTAACACCCTGACTGCACTGTTGACAGAGGCGTTTGTCTACAGGGGTGTTGTTATGTCTTCCTCTTTCAATCTGAAGCTGGTGAGCGCTAAGTCTTAACTTAGTTAATACTTGTCTGTGGTCATTATTCTTAATGTTTAAATAGTCTTTGCAGCCAAACGAGTCTTCAATATGTCTAAGCAGGCGTAATTTCTTTCCTTTATCAGATGGTAGTTGATCAGTTTCCTTGAGGTATATTTGAATAAATTCAGTTTTTAAACATTCCATGAATTGCTGTCTTGAGATACTGTAAATGTTAGATGAAGGGAATGATATTTTAAGACGTTGTTCAATTGTTGAGACCCAGGATGATTTGAAAGACCCTTATCCTCTTGTAGGGCAGCATATATAAGTCTGTCTGGATCCATTCGCAATAATCGTATGTAGTAGTTGAATACATTAGAGAGTATCTCTATAGATATAGGGTAGAGTCCAAGCTCGCTAAGGCATTCGATATTACTGGTTCTCTTTGGTATTCCGAGAATTGATTGAGCTGATTTAATGGTTATTGTATTACAAGCCAGCTTACTCCAGTTTTGAAACGGATCTGATATCGATTTAAAAATATCGCTGCCCCAAACTTCTGATGCATAAGTGGCGATTGGTGATATGAGACACCGATACAGACGAAGGATGACATCGGGGCGGAAGTGAGTTGTTGGAGTCAGGCTGTGGCGGATTTTGAACCAAGTGCGTATTGCTTTCCCTTTCAGGCTTTCAATAGCGAGTTTGAAAGTACCATTCTTATGAAGAGTCACACCAAGATAGGTGTATGAGTCACAAAAGTCAATAGCCGTGTTATCAAGGTGAAACACATGTCTGAAATCTGCATTGGTACCGCCGAAAATTAATACTTTAGTTTTAGAGAGATTTAAAGTGAGTTTCCAATCTCCTGTAAATGTTTTTAAATTGTCTATATTCTGTTGAAGTCCTTTGGGTGACTTTGAAAAAAGAACTAGGTCGTCTGCGAAGAGCAAATGTGTGAGGTGTTGACCATCCAAAAGAGGAGCGTGGTCACTACGGGCTTTCAAAATAGTCCTGTATATCGTTGACATAGATGTTAAAAAGGGTAGGCCTGCACACACATCCTTGCTTAACACCAACTGATGATGAAATTTGTTCTGTCACTCCATCTTGCGTTTTGATAGAATACATCACATTAGAGTACATGTCATGTAAGATGAGAACACTGCTGACAATGCACGATGGTGATGACGTAACAATGCTATGATGTCATAATGCTTATGACGTCACAATGCTATGACCTCACTGAGATCACTGCTGAAGAAACTAAATGGCAGTTTTGTGTTTTAGGTATGTCATTTTTCTGTTAAAAATTGTTGAAGAATGATTTGAATGATAAATGCCAGTTGATTGAGTGGTTTGGGTTGTTGACAATGTGTTCATCACACAGAAACTGGCAACACACAGAAATTCTGGCTACCAACATCAGTGATTGAAGGAAAATAAAACTCCAAAAATTGTAGAAATGACTCTGATCATTAGCAAATTCCTTTGTTCTTTACATGTTGAGGACAACATTTTCAAAAGGGGGGGAAGATGTCGCCGACAGCCTTTTATTTCCCTTTATTCCATCAGAAGGCTGCTTCTCCACTGTCTATATGTAGGGAGTTGTACGTGCTACCCGTATTTGGCTACACGCCAAACCACGTGCATTCCATGCCTGTGACGTGTGACACTTTCATGTCACCAGCCGACTATGTCGGATGTGTCCAACATTTTCCTAATGTTGTTCAATATCTTTCATAGGTAAGCACCCTCTCTACATATCTTTCATTGTCTTTGCTAGTGTAAGACTTGGTGAAATCGACAATTAATTTGTCAATCTCGTCTCACTGAAAAGGGTATGGGCAAGCGTGTAGGCTCAAGTACTCCAGTCAAAGATGACACAACACAAGAAGTAGTTTCATGATAGTGTATTCAGATAAGAAACATGATGATGATGGTGCAAATCGTGTCTGCACAGCCAAGGGGGTACCTATAACAAAGGAGAGTTAGGTACAGCGGATGTGTTTCCCTTGGATGCCCAGATTCAATAAAGCTTAAATTAGTTTATGAAACATAAACCATTTAAAATTGATTAAAGTGGCATGATGGATGTGATGAATACTAATTATAGGATAGATAAATAATATAATAAATAAATACATACATTTTGGAAGCAACATCAGTGCTTACATCACCCAATGAGTATTTATATTTGATAACATGTATTACCATAATTCTCCCCAGAAGTTATCATCACATCCTACCACAGAAGGGTATGTTGTCCCTTGATGTAAGGTCACATAATCAGTCACATCATACAAAGGGCCAAAGGAATACATATGTTAGCATACCAATATGGAGAGAAATCATTTAACCCTCACAAGTATTGATGTGCATAACTAACAATACCGGTATAGGGTAAATCACGAACCATAACAGGACACCTGGCCTATACGAATATGGTAAATAATAGGATGGGGTATGACTGTTTGTTGGTTGATCATACCAGTCTATTAGGGACTAGCTCCAACAATATGTACATACACCCAGTAGGTAGAATGTTTAGAGACTACCCAAATTAAGTTACCCAACTTTAGCAAAATGAAATATATTTAAAATGCAATAAAAAGATATTACATAATTAAATTTTACTAAAGGTTGAAGGTAAAGTGGAAGGGGCCATATGAATAATATATACTGTATTAATAAAGACAACAGTGACTTCACATCAAGTGGACAACATGGAAAATATAATAATAAAATAAACAATGTTGACAATAGCCAAATCATTGTGAGAAAACATTCTTCACTATAACATATAATGATAACAACGCAATGATGGCATTAACAGAATCATTGTGAAAAAAACATCACGTGAATATTGTAAATAGGAAATGAATTTGAATACATAATTTATGTATTGTGATGAAAAAACAATGATTGTTAATGCTTAGCCAAAACATGAACATGTGATGTATGAGCTCAGGTGATATGCAAATGTAGAAATAAGAGATTGGTTAAATCTTAGCAGACGATGCAGCTATGTTTACAGGTGGTGCCGCCATCTTGAAACTTGGTCAGCAGTGCTTGGCCATATTACTCAATACCATGTGTGAAGCATGAGACAAAGGAAATACTGCATACTGGTTAATTTAGACATAGATATATCAACTATCTGTTGTTTCCAGCACTGTGCACTTAATTTATAGGTGGAAGTAGGCACTTGTGAATTTGGAACTTAAAAAGGCAATGAGCTCTATGGAGTTTGGAATTACCAAAACTTATAAATTGATAAGCAATTAATCTTTTTATGCTATCTGTCAATTATGAATGCAGCAAATAAAAGGATTTAATGCAAATATGCATGAGAACATCATTGAATAGCATAAACCAAAATTAGAGAAGTGAAAGTTTCAATTACTTATAACAAAGGAGAGTTAGGTACAGTGGATGTGTTTCCCTTGGATGCCCAGATTCAATAAGGAAGACATTTGGTTTTCAATCTCCCTCCTAAGTTCTGGAATGGTCACATGATCTCTAGCCATTGGTCAGTTGAGGGAACTTGTATGGAAATCCTGGTTACCTAAGTTGGAACCTAGCTACAGACCGGCTAATTGCTGACCACAACAGTTACCTCCCTTATAGTATTCTAATTAGTAAGGGACAGAGGAAATTGGCACTTCTTGGGACAATAATTCCAGCCGTTACACTAGTATATATATTATTACCATAAACATCGTAATAGCTTTAAGTAAGTAATTAATCGCGATCGCGTAGTTTAAACATATTCTCGCGTATTTAGCACATTCTAACTTAAGCACTAGCATAACACGTATGGCAGTGTGTGAACGTTTGATTATTATGATTTTATACGTAAGGTATACCAAATCATATGTTTTATATATTTTCTGACTGATCGCTAATGCGTGACGTCACATAAGTTGTAAATATACCGATAGTGACGCCATTGTGTGACGTCACATATATTTTATCTATTATACAATTATAGTGTTTCTATCATATACTAGTTCATAACTATAATTGTATTGTTTATTGCCAATATATGTATTTATGATATAACATACATGTAGGACTTTCATGTCACCAGCCGACTATGTCGGACGTGTCCAACATTTTCCTAATGTTGTTCAATATCTTTCACAGGCAATAAACTGGTTATTGACTCTTGGCGATGTTCCCCGTCGTCATTTATTGTCTAAGGAGGCACAAGACCTGAACCCGCGACATGTGTGTACAAACCTTATTACTTCTGTATCTACTTCCATGCTTGTATAAATTTGTTGCTTCTCTGGCTTCCTGTTCATCTACTTATATATAATGTACCAACCACTATGTTCAGTATCCACCTGAAGAAGGGGCAAGAAGTAGCCCAGAAACGTCGTGTGAAACAAATAAAGAAGTTGTTGTCCATGACATTTGTCTCTCACCCCTGTTGAGGGTGAGCAGTTTGTTGTGTTTTCCGATTTCCTGTGTTAGGGAAGTGAGATTGTTTGTAAATATATGTGCCAACATCTTATATCTGTGCAATTCATGTGGGCGATGCACCAGTCTCCAACTGGCCAAAATTGGCTTTGAACTATCAAACATCTCTTGAATCATGAACCAAAACAATGTCCTTGTAAGGACATAATTAAAGTAAGTATTTCCCGGTTTTCATTCAAAGTATTTATATTGTCGTAACATAAGATGGTTTCGACTGGATCAATCTTCTTTAATACAATACGATGAGCTCATTTCGACCAGTATATCGGTCTTTTCAAGTACATACTTTATTAAAGAAGATACCTCTCTCTCTCTCTCTCTCTCTCTCTCTCTCTCTCTCTCTCTCTCTCTCTCTCTCTCTCTCTCTCTCTCTCTCTCTCTCTCTCTCTCTCTCTCTCTCTCTCTCTCTCTCTATATATATATATATATATATATATATATATATATATATATATATATCCGAAAGCACTACTTACTCAACACAAGTCGTATGGTAGTCGTTCCCCCCGTGTAAAGTCAGTTCAGCGGCGCTGGCGATGTGGTCTCCACAGTAGAAACACAGTTTATTTGCATCAGCAGGTGATTTGTTCTTTCCAGCACAACTTGCTGCATTTGACAGGGGCGGAGTGGCGTCAGTAATTGACGCTCTTGATGGTAAATCTTCAAGCCAAGATAGTTGACAACTTGTTCTATTCCTTGACAAACCGTCCTTAATTGGTCTGTATCCAAATGTATCACGTGACCTAAAACTGAAGACAATGGGATCACGTGACACTGGTGTACGTTCACCAGAGGAATACGAATATGGCGAAGACTCGGACGAAGGACACCTGCTTTTGGGAGGTCGGGATGGCGATCGAAGTCTCGTATTATCTCGTTGTGAACGAGATCTAACTTCAAATTCTTGATTATGACTCCTGGCGTTTCTGTCTCTGTATCTTTCCCCGTGGTTATCACTGTATCTTTCTCTGTAATTATCACTGTATCTTTCTCTGTAGTTATCACTGTATCTTTCTCTGTATCTGCTGTTGTCTCTGTCCAAGCTGTCCCTTTCTCTGTCCCTGTCTTCACGGTCCTCTCTGTATCTGTGGTTGTAATTGTCTCTGTCTCTGTGACTATAGCTGTCTCTCCTGTCGCTTCTGTAACTCATATCAAACTAAATAGGAATCCCCACCACACATTTCCCACAGTCAAGTTATTTTGAAGACACGGGTCATCGCCTCTGTTGAACAGACCAAAAGCTTAATGTTCACAAAGCGAATAAATAGCCCTGGCTGCTACAGAGTGGTGTTCTCCGCTGGTATCTATTGACACTGCCATCAATCTGTTCACAGGGTGAGGTGTATCTGATACTCGGGCTGTCTTAACGGTTATGTGTCGATTATTGATCCGCCTGTTAAATATCTTATTTCCTCATCCATTTCCTCTTGAATGGTGATTTCAACACGTAGAAGGGTCTTCAATTATCCGGCTATCACAAGATAAACATCAAAGTCTGTATACTTCTCTGAACGGAACAGTCTTCCTTTACATACACTCTTTACATACACTCCTTTGCGAGAAGTAAGCTTTATGTAAAGTAAATAATAAACATGCTTGTATTAATAGTCATGATCAACCGACGCGCTCTATGAACACATAAATACTTATTGCGTAGTGGTATTTCCAGGAAAATTGTGTTTGCTGAGAGTGCATTAGTTTCTTTCAAGGCAACACAGCGTGCATTTAGCTTCCTGATTTCAATGCATCGATCGGTACTTTAATTTGGGAAAACCATAAACCACCTGTTGCCCACAATGCTGTCACTGTTTATGAGGTTATCGCAACCTTCCACTCACTACTGACGCTTGATCTTTAAACAATCTATGATTTTACTGAACTCCTGAGATCGTTTACATTGTAACCTATACGTTTTGTTGTTGTGTATTCACGTGATATGATCAACCGCTGCGCTGTGTGCACTCATGTATATGTATTACGTGGCGGTATTTCCAGGAAACCTGGGTTTACCACACAGCATTTATTCTGAGTGTACAGGTGCACCAGCCTTTGTATATTTCCCTCCCATTGGTTATGCATGACTTCAACAGGAGAACGAGAAACAACATGTTGCCTAAGTCGTGTTTACCCGTTACTTGTCACGCTTTGTAAGCGCGACTTGATCGCAACGGTATACAAGCATGCCCAATTATTGCAAACTCTATACACAATCGAGCAACATCATCATATGCATGTGTTGAAACCGAAACTACAAATCCCATGTACATGCACATTATTTTAACGCGCCACTCGTGGTGGTTTTCGATCAGACATCGATACTTTTATCTTTATATCGTCGGTAAACTAAGTCGACTATCATTCGAAATAGGAATTTTCGGAAACAGCCTTTACTTCATCGATGAAATAACACAATTTATAACGTTTGGCACACGTGACCCCAAACAACACAATGAATGTACGTCACCAACTCAATTTCATTATTTAGCTTGAACTTAATTACACCGAGGCACATCACGAGCTCACCCTGCAATAACATAACTGCATAATTTTGAACTGACTTACACTTAGTTTCATAAAGATGTAGACTTACACTTATTTGGGCTAGACTAAAACCAAGTCTAATTATGAGTTAAAATTTAAACTAAGACACATTATCTCCTTTACTTATGAAGCGATGCTGTAGTCAATGACATGTGATATAGCGCGTACAGTAATTAGTTCAGCTCAATCCCATATTAACTTATTAACATATTAAGTTTAATTAGTGCTTAGATATTTGTTAATTGCTGGTTAATGAATACCGTATTTCCTCTTATATGGACCGGGCCTCAAATAGGAGCCGGGCCTCTAATAACAGCCGGGGGGTTAGGTACCTAAATGTGAATAAGACCCGGGCCTACAATAAGGGCCGGGCCTTAAATAGGGGCCCGGTTTTTATCGTAATACCTACGAGATACCTACCACAATAAAACACAGGCGGTCAATGGGATCGACAGCGTGCTTTTTGAGACAATAAAACATGCTCGTGATTTTAGACGTCAGTTTGAGCGTCGCTTAGCAAATGACGTCACATGTTACGTCACTTTGATTGTTCAATGCTAGTGAACGTGTTCTACGACGAGAGGCATAACTATTTTCAAAAAAATAATATTATATACAAACAACATAATATCTGCACAGCTTTTATATAAAAGCGAGTAACTGTTTACGGGCATTTCATATAAGAAATAGAAGACTCGTTGTTGTGCTTTAACGTATAATAAAACATAGCAGATAGCATAAAACACTCAGGGCTGCGTCCTTCGTGTTTTATGCTCCCTGCTATGTTTTATTCAACGATAAAGCACGCCAACTCGTCTTCCATTTCTTAAATTTAATAAGAGTAAGAGCCCTATCATGTTAATAAGGGCCCGGGTCCCTATTAGAGGAAATACGGTAAGCCGAATAACCGATCTCACAATCACGTGACTAGGTAAGTAAATGTTTTATGTTTACATGTTTTAAACATGTATGTTACAGCGATATGACGTTTAATGTGATGTTATATATATAGAGGTTATCATGAGAGTGTGTTTTGGGATGGTCAATATCCTGCATTAGGAATAAACATTGTATTTTGCGAGCCTTGGCGAGCTAAATACATTGTGTTTATTCCTAATCACAGCAAAAAATGCCTGAGTATCCTGCAATCTGGAAACCAACTGGAAACTGGGTAATAGGAGTATCCACTTGGTATCCATCTGCTGAAACTAGGTAACCTGGTTTCCAACTAGAATCCATTTTGGATTCTATAACATTAAGTACTTCCGTGATGGAAACCAACTGGAAACATTGATTATGTGTTTCATGTTGGTTTCCATTCCTGGAAATTGCAATCAATGTTTCCATGAAATGGAAACCAACATGAAACCACAATATGAAGTTTCATGTTAGTTTCCATTCCTGTAAATTGCAATTATTGATTCCAGAAAATGGAAACCAACATGAAACTATCAAGTGAGGTTTCATGTTGGTTTCCATTCCTGGAAATCTGCATTGAAAGATTCCATTAAATGGAAACCAACATGAAACTACCACAGCACACATGACTGAGTATCCTGAAATCGGGAAACCAACTGTTAACTTGGTAATAGGGGTATCCACTTGCTATCCTATCACTGAAACTTGGCAACCTGGTTTCCAACTAGAATCCATTTTGGACTCTATGATATGTAATATTTTCGTAAGGGAAACCAACATGAAACTCTAATGTGAAGTTTCATGCTGGTTTCCATAAGTGTAAATTACAATTATTGTTTCCCGAAAATGGAAACCAACATGAAAATATCAAGTGTTATGTAGTGTAATGTAGTGTAATGGAAACAGATAATGAAATAATTAAGAACCCGTGTATCCATTTGTTAACCTTTTGTTCAAATCAAAAGACCCATAGAAACCAAATTAGTTATCCATTATTTAAAATTGCACGTGTATTCAAAGCAAAGAACTAGAAATTCAATATTAATTATTATGATAAACATGTTCAAATAAAATGTTCAGATGAAGCTTTAACAAAGGATGGTTAACTATACTTTTGAGAAAAATATTGTCTTGCAAATGTTATATTTCTATAAACAAGCAAATAACTGAAACCCTTGATTGATGTGATATGATATGTACCGTATTCCATTTCATTTCGACAATGCCATTAACTTATATCAACCATGATATGATTTTTTTGTATTATTCATTGTATTGCGTGTGTAATGTTGGACTTACTTTTTAACATTTACACAATAATATCAATTACAAACTCTAAGATTCAGTGAGCCTTAATTTAGTAATTAGATGTAGGTCAAATGTATGCTCCGTATCGCCGGGCGCTCGATCGCTGTCCACCATATGGTGTTATATAATAGCCAGACCATGTGCTCTCCCAGACAAAGAGCTTTGTTCATCATCCACATTTTGGCGCGATTATTTGCCAGTATAACCCGTGACTGAATGAAGAAACAGAATCTTGTCTGCCGGGTGTACGTGAACTTCAGTGGCAACAACTGTTGTCATTCACGGAGGGCAAAACAACATGATATTTCTACAACTGCATGCAGGTACAGTTCATGTTTTTCTTATTGTGTGTCCAATATGCTAATGATTGAAATAACAATTTGAATAAAGTTGATCAAATACCTTCGAAATATTGTATCGAAACGATGTCAATGTTTATTGTATCAAGACAGTCTCTACTTTCTTGATTCATACGAATACATAAAAATTACATTCTAAAAAAAACGACCAAGTAAGAGTTGTTGTACTGATGTACATATTATGACATTTATATTTAGTTAGAATATGAAATACCCTTTTGAATATTCATGTTTCTTTGATTGATTTGATACTTTTATAACATTTCAGAATTCCTGCACTTATGGGAAACTTGAAGAAGGCGATAGATGACCTCTCACCTTAGCCTACAACAGGTACATGTGTTTCAAAACTTAACCTAAGAACTAATGTAATAATTGCAGTATACAAAATAATAATATCTGGCAAATCAGAACTTATGATTGTGTATCTTACTAAAACACTTCAAATAAGTAAAACAGAGGTTGTACCAATTTCAACTTATGTTACTATTTTTTTTAATCAAACGCTTTACGGAAAGCAGCATAGACGCGATGTTTTGACTTTCTGATATATTTCTGACATAAAGCATATAAAACAAAGATATTGTCAGTAGTGGAATACTCGTGCCGGAACCCGACATGTGATTCCGATAGTAACTGATTACATTCAGACCAATATCGTAACCTTGCTTCACCAATGGATATGAATGCTTTACCTATCACATTCAAGAAAGAGATACCTATAGTTTGAGTCAGTGTTACCTAATTTGTAAAGGGGAATTATAAAGCCAATATCCCATGATTTTGGGAATGTACCTTTAAGCAAAATGACATTAAACATTATATTTAGAAGGGGTAACATTTGTACCATGTCTTTTAGGAATTCTGGTGGTAATCCATCAATCCCCGATGCTTTACCAGTTTTTAAATGATCTATCGCTCTCCGTATTTCAACATCCCTAATGACTACATACAGTATATCAGTGGTATTGCAATCATTGCAGGTAGTACAATCATGACTTGATACAAAAGTGTCCAACTCATTTGGCTGTGTTTCTACTGGATTGAGCAAACCTTCAAGGTAATGCACCCATTCTTGTGGAGTTACGTCAGTATATTTACTCTATTGGATCGAAGTAATGATTTCCAGTTACTCCAAAACGTCTTACAATTTTTCATTGCTAAAGCTAGATTTAACTTTTGTTCTCAAATGAGTTTTGTTGCTTATGACAAGTCTGTCTGAACCTTTTCTTAGCATCCATGTAGGACTTCAAGTACTTCTCAGTTTTAATTTCCCTGTAAAGTTATAACAACTGATATTTTCTTGTCTTTAACTCGCTACATTCTTGAGCCAACCATCGCGGTTTTCAATGTTTGTGTGTAGAAAATTTCACTATTTTCCCATGTTGTGATCCCACGAAATAAAACAGTTCAGCAAGGTTTTCTGCAGCTAGATCTAAATCAGTAGTGATTGCTTCCTCGACTTGTTGTCTAAGGATTCGACCGTAGTCACTGTAGTAGTTATCTATAAACAATTTTTTACCGGCATCAGTCCAAACATTGGTGCACTAGACAAGTTTATATCTGTTGTTGATAAGTTACTTTCACCAGTACAGTTGCTAGGCTAATAAGTCAAAGCTAGCGAGATTGGTAGATGATCACTTTCTGTTCACTGTGTACACGTATCTGTTACGGAGGAGAAAATGTCTGAAGAGATAATAAAATAGTCATCCAAACTTGTTCCGTTATGGCCAATATAAGTGATAGATCCCTCCGGATCACCCGTTACGGTAACTCAACCATTGTCTATATGAATGTTCCATAGTTTACATACATTTGGCAGCGACAGTCAAAATTTGTTATATGTATCATCGTGAGGGGTTCTTTGTATAGAGAAAGAGTCTACATAGTAATAATAATAACACTTCATTGTCCTCATTACAATTAACTCGGAAATTCGGCTTGTGCCAGTGGCACCCGGCAGCCACTGTGCAGCGCCAGTTCAAGCGTTGTTCTATCCTTATAATGCTGAGCGCCAAGCAAGGAAGCAACAATTCCCATCTTTAAACGTATTTTGGTATGACGCGGCCGGGAATCGAACCCCGACCTACCGGGTGACGAGCAGACGCTCTACCAACTGAGCTACATTCACAGTACAGCGGGCCCAGATTCATAAGCTCGACATCATCTTAATCTCCATTAATAAAATCAGCTAGCTTGGCTACTCGAGAGTTGAAATCGCCGAAAAGAATTAAATCTTCGTCCGTTTCTGATTTTACAGTGGCTATTTTGAACTTGAGATCATCAATGGCATTATCAAATGGCGTGTCATACAGCAGCGATGTTTCAGGTAGAATGTATACAACCCCTATTATTTCACACCACTCATCCTCACAAATAAACAGTGTTCCCACTCTGAATGCATTCTTCTAAAACAGAGAGATATTTTCTTTTTGATATAAAGCGCTACTCCCCCTGAGAAGAGCTCAAATTTACTATTTCGCTTAGCTGGTGAACTGAAACATTGAAAACCAGGAAACATAATAACAGGATTTTCTCAGAATCAAAGACCATTGTTTCACAAAAGGAAAAAAGATCGTAACTACCAACAAATTTGATAAAATCAAAAGTCATTTAACTAAGAAGGGAGTCCATTTATGTTCCATGAACAAATGTTGGAAGTGAGCTGTCGCAGTCCAGAGTGATTGTTTGTGTCTCACTGATACTTGTACCACAGATACGTGTATAGGCTGGTGATGGACCACGGCCGAGTTCCTAGCTTTCAGGAAGTGCCTCTCGCTCGGACTCATGGACAGATCACCGCCACTGTGCTGTGCCTCTCGCTCGGACTCATGGACAGATCACCGCCACTGTGCTGGACTGGGGCCGCGCCACTAGTCAGCTTTAATGGATTACTTTGGAAAAGTCCCGGGAATATCGACCAGAAACATATACATATTAGAGAAGCCAGTCAATTTCTAGAAGATCTTGATGTAGGTATATATGTTAAAGTCAATATATCAAATCAGTCATTTTGAGTTTTCTCAGTTTGAGAAAATGTGTTCTCATCACTGCAGTTTGATATCACTGTCTCAACACAGTGAAATATCACAGAGGGGATGACGTCACATGTACAGTGATATGACGTCACGTTTACAATCAACGCGACGTCATCGCCGTTGCTAAGTGACATAGCAACAATGGTATGACGTCGCCAGAATTCACTCAATTGACGCAGTTTTGGTCGTAAAACACCATATTTCCGACCACAGAAGCATATAATAAACAGAATACATGTAGTTTGTGTTTTCAGTGCAATATTTCTTATCTCTCATCTCGTGACGGGGTAAAGCCAATATTTCACTCGTGGATGTGATGGTCAGTCATCTGACAAACTGACTAATTGTCCTAGGCATTTAGCTAAATGACTGAAATGGTACGCTATGTTTTGACAGTTTGACTGATACTGTTCAGGCATAATGTCAACATAGTTATAACAATATGTTGGTCCCATGTGTTAGTTGTTAGAGCAACTATAATAGTAGATCTAGTAGCAGGTATGTGTATTATTCTGAATTTAAGTTGAATTTAAAACCGGAATTGTATTTAACTCATAGTGATTGTTCCCTTTACCGTCGTGAAATGACGAAACTTCGTATTGGTATGGTAAGACTACAAGTTGAACTTGGGCGATATTGTAATGTTATAAGATCACTGCGCTTATGCAGAGTATGTAAACTGGATCATATTGAAGATGAATTCCATTTTATTATGGTTTGTCCCACAGGGGCTTGTATTGTCGAAACTAGCAATTAAAACGAATATGAAGTCGACGATCCAGCCCCATATACTATAAAAAAGTAAAGGGATGTAACGGGGTCAACACCCCATGTCCGTTTGAAATTATATTTCAGAATGTTGTCATCATATTATCATTCAATGTTATATATCACGGCAAAGCCAATACATTTGTCTTTAAAACAAGCCATCAAACGTAAAAATCGAACGGATAATAACAAGGATATGATTTTTCAAAGCCAAAAATATTAGCACATTGCTCATGTAAGCCATTTGCCTGGCCCACCAAAATAATAAAATAATCGCTTGAAAAAATTATTATAAAATACTTTATAATATCCTGTCAGCTAATAGTGACCCAGTTACAAAGCCCAGTATTTGGTGCATCAGATCGCGCAAGAATTATAACACGGGGTGCACTGTAATTGACGTACCAGAGATTTTAGATGATCTCAAGTGTGTTTCGAAACATCGTTTGATAGTGAGACGTCCATATTGAATGACCTTGGCATTGGTCTATTTTTGGTAACGAAATGATGTCATAGGGCTATTTGAGGCCCTATGACATCATTTCGTTTCCAAAAATAGACCAATGTCAAGGTCATTCAATATGGATGACTACTAGACAAACGATGTTTCGAAACACACTTGATATAATGTAAAATCCCTGGTATGTCAAATACAATGTCCCTCATGTTATAATTCTTGCGCGATCTGATGCAACAAATACTGGGCTTTGTAACTGGGTCACTATTAGCTGACAGGATATTATAAAGTATTTTATAATAATTTTTTCAAGCGAATATTTTATTATTTTGGTGGGCCAGGCAAATGGCTTACATGAGCAATGTGCTAATATTTTTGGCTTTGAAAAATCATATCCTTGTTATTATCCGTTCGATTTTTACGTTTGATGGCTTGTTTTAAAGACAAATGTATTGGCTTTGCCGTGATATATAACATTGATTGATAATATGATGACAACATTCTGAAATATAATTTCAAACGGACATGGGGTGTTGACCCCGTTACATCCCTTTACTTTTTTTATAGTATATGGGGCTGGATCGTCGACTTCATATTCGTTTTAATTGCTAGTTTCGACAATACAAGCCCCTGTGGTTTGTCCAGCCTTTGACGACTTGAGATTAGTATATTTACTGCCTGTCTGCAGGCCATATGATTTAAAATACAGTTTCATCAATTTAATGTCATCATGTGATACAGACATTATTATTACATTACAGCTCTATATCCACCATGCACTCCGTCTGAGGAGTCAGTTGCTATTGTAACATGTCCAACCTGCTCACTGTTACCTGTATATGGGCCGGAGGTCACGCATACGAAATAAAGAATTGAATTGAACTATAATACTGGATGACAATATCAATCATGAAGAGAGATTAAAAACTGAATTTGATAAGATTCCCGAGTCTCCAGCTGGGTTCCGTGCTTGTTATAGGACCACAGATAATATCTTCAGTCTTCAGTGTCTGGCTAAAAAATAACTCTCTAAATCAAACAGTCGTTTCTATCGTTTATTTGTAGATTTTTTAAAGGCATTTGACTCTGTTCATCGTAAATTACTATGGTTTTCAGTTTTAAAGAAAGGAATTCACTTTGCACTCAGTTCACCCAGCTATACAAATGGGTACCTGGTACAAATGGGAATGTATGGACCGCGGAGCGCTTCATAGGCGGCACCAAAAGTACAATTCCTTCAGGGTAATAATTGTGTAGCACCTTGAGCATGCATTGTGCATGGATATGTGCGCATTACAAATATACTATTATTACTATTAATTCAGTGGTAAAATATTTACAGTCTTCAATGATTTGTACTCTAAGGTTAAATTTGCTGTTAAACTCTCAAATAGCTCTATGTTGATACATTAAGTGGTGTTACACAGGGGTGTACTTTAAGTCCTTTGTTCTCTCTTTCGAGGTATATTTGTTGGTCAAGAATTTCGTGATATTTTATCTTTATTGTATGCTGACTTGTGTTTCTTTGATTATACTGTTACTGGTTAAAGAGAAAGATAAAAGTATTGGAGGAGTTTAGCTGCCGATTTAGATAAGACTGAACTTTTAGTTTTTAGAAATTCTGGTAAGTTAAGGGCTTCAGAGAAATGGATGTTTGGCAATAAACGCTTATTATAACATATTATTATCTTGGGTTAACCTTTTTAAGCAGTTATGTTGGTCAAAAGGTGTTTAAGTTATTGTCCTGAAGGCATCAAAGTTTAAATTATAAGTTTAATAATATTTCATCTTTGTTCTTTATGTTAGTTTAGACGCAGGGATATAAGTACATGTCTTTATCAATGTGTTCTATTAACACCTTTATATATTAAAGGTGCCCTCCACTGAAAATATCAAATCTACACTCTGCAGTACTTAACTTAACAACTAATAGCCTTCAGGTTCTTGAAATTCGCATACAACCCCAACAAGCAATCGTAATAAATAGCTCGTATGAATCAATTTAACGATGCATTATATACGTACCATATGTACATTATCCACAACATTCGTGAACATTCATGCAACCAGTTTGACTGCATTTACAATTATGGATTTCCTACTTTTAGTAATCACTGCTATTCCGATTATGCTATCAAAATGAAATTTGATCCTATAAGTTGTCCGTTACATACATGTACCCCAGGTAACAATTGCGGTAACGTGTGCAGCAGTCATTTCTCCCAATGTGCTGCACCACACAGGACAAAAGGTGGTGGAATCCGATTCCCGATTCCTTCCAGATTCTCCCCAAAATTGGCGGGTCTCGAAGAATCCGGAAGAATCCGGAAGAATCCGGAAGGATCCGGCAAGCGGATTCCATTACTTTTTGACCTGTGCCAATTAAAATTTCATGTTGGTGTACATAATCGTGTTGTTTTTAATCATATGTTCTGTCTGTATTTTTCTCTTTTGATTTAAATGATGATTATCTATCTAAGAAAAATACCCCAAAAGATAATCAACGACCATTGACGTCTTACTATCTAGAGAAAGAAAACACCTGTCTCTTTAATCTATCTATGTTACGTGCAATCTCGGAAAGTTTAAAATCTAAAGATTGGCATGCAATTCGTAATGTGGTCGGTACAAGGCTATTATGCTAACATGAGGTATTCGCAAATATAATTTGATTGTTTTTCTTTTACCAAAAATGTTCGGAGAAGAAAATACTGAATTTTAACAAAACGATATCACAAAGAAATAGGTTGAGCCGATTCATTCCTGGTCTAAATATGTAGCATGAAGCACAGTTTGATTAAATTTTATTAAAATAAAGGTATTCATATATGCTATTTTTATAATAATACCCTGTGAATGAATACTGACTTTAAAGATAATTAAATACATGTCATATACTCAATCAATACAACCATCCGTACTAATTTAGCCGTTTTGTACAATTACAGTCTTAAGTTGGTATTATCATGAGTTAGAAGTAGACGTTTCAATAGGAACTTTTGCCACTTCCCGTCGACTGGTAACAATGTTACAAGTGGTTATTTTTGCTCTAGTGTGTTTCATTAAGCTAAATACAGGTAGGATTTTTTCGAAGAGGATTTTTTACAAACAGAATAGAGATTATTTGTTTAAGAAATAGATTTCATAATGTGTTTGTTCACTGGCTTATAAACGATTTGAAAGTTGCAGGTTAAACTGGTATTAAAGTAGTACCGCAGGTTATTTTATGTCAACGTCATATTATGAAGGTTATCCTTTTCATCTGTCAATTTCGTATCAGAATTTATTTAAGTTTATTGTTCACATATTTCGTCATTACCAGCATACGAATGGTGGTACCAATCATATAGAATTAGTCACGCATGTCAACATCATCGAAATATACTAATATAAATTCAGACTTGGAAATTTAAGCGATATGCTCTCTGATGATTGGATTAAGCAAGGTCAAGTGGCCGGTATACATTCTCATAAAGTCTGATTGAAAGTTGGTTTAAAACAGCACGTTAGAACCAAATATTAAATACTTTAATCATATTTCATGTGAACTACTGTACTTTTTCTCTTTTGATTTTGATGATGATTATCTATCCAAGAAAAATATCCAAAAAGATAATCAACGACCTTTGACCTCTTACTATCTTAGAGAAAGAAAACATCTGTCTTCTTTAATTTATCTATGTTTTATCATGAGTTAGAAGCAGACGTTTCAATGACAACTTTTGCCACTTCCCGTCGACTGGCAACAATGTTACAAGTGGTTATTTTTGCTCTAGTGTGTTTCATAAGGCTAAATGCAGGTAGGATTTTTTCGAAGAGGATTTTTTACAAACAGAATAGAGATTATTTGTTTAAGAAATATATTTCATAATGTGTTTGTTCACTGGCTTATAAACGATTTGAAAGGTGCAGGTTAAACTGGTATAAATGCCGGAGCTTGTCGAGGGCATTTATACTACAGTTTAAAGTAGTACCGCAGGTTATTTTATGTCAACGTCATATTATGAAGGTTATCCTTTTCAGCTGTCAATTTCGTATCAGAATTTATTTAAGTTTATTGTTCACATATTTCGTCATTACCAGCATACGCATGATTGGATTAAACATTCTCATAAACACAAGATTGACAGCTGAAAAGGATAACCTTCATAATATGACGTTTACATAAAATAAACCGCTACTACTTTACCACTGTAGCATTGCGCAATTATGACACTGATATTACAAGCTTATTTTTTATTGGACTTTTTTACAACGTGAATTCTGATTGAAAGTTAGATTAAAACAGCATGGTAGAATAAAAAATTAAATACTTTAAGCATATTTCGTGTGAACTACGTTTTGCGCGTGGCGACACATAATTGATGCAGTGTTATTGTGAGCGGAGGTTGGCGCCTGATCCAAGACAATACTAAAACTTGTTTTATCATAGACTGTACATTTTTGGCAGAATTTTTTTATTTTCAAAAGTTTACTCTGATTAGAAATCGCTTAAATTGCCAAGTTTCGTCGACAAGCTCCGGCATTTGTACCAGTTTAACTTGCACCTTTCAAACTGTTTATAAGCCAGTGAACACATTATGAAATATATTTCTTTAAGTAAGTGCCAATATTGTCAATTTTAGTTTATTATTATTTCAATAATTTTGTGGACACAATACATATGCATGCATAGCAAAAACGACTGAACCAAGTACAACCAAACCTTACAGACAGTGAACGTTTTTTCCCCAATCGGCGTAGGCATTAATATCAAAGTCTAGTTTTCTACACTTAATGAATTGCAACTTTTGTTACAAAAACGTGCGTCGTAACAACGCTACCAAAATGTCAATCAAGTTCGTTTTTCACGTGGTCTCGACGCCATATTTATTTTAACGTATATTTGAAGGGAGTACAAACAAATTTGTTGTAAGATCCAGAGTTACTCCGTTCAGATTTTCTATCCTGACCTATATGGCGAATTGTTCAAGTGGTCAACATGGATACTACCTTATGCTCATCGCGCTAAAGGCCCATTCCCATGGTACAATTTGTAGTTAGAACTTGTAGTAACCAACTTTAGTTGCACTGTGAGAACAAAAAAGTCGTATCAACTTACTATATGATGTTGTGTTCAAACTACAGGTTGATGCTACAAGTTGTAACAACACATCACACACTGTGAATGAGCCTCAAGACGGCTTAACGCGCTAAAGGCCCGTTCTCACGGTACAATTTGTAGTTAGGACTTGTAGTAACCAACTTTAGTTGCACTGTGAGAACGAAAAAGTCGTATCAACTTACTATATGATGTACACACATTGTGTTGATGCAAGTCGATACTACAATTGTAACTACAAATCGCACAGTGTGAATAAGCCTCAAAACCTCTGAATCTGTTCATGAGGAAAATTCGTACTGAATGTATCCGACCTTTGCGTGTGGTTACAAATCTGAAGAAACCAGAAGATTCATCTCTTTAATCATTCCCTATCACACTCTCCACTATATTTTTTCCAGCTCAATCGCCATTCAGTGTGGGGCACGAGGAGTCATACTTACAGTCATCTGAGATCGATGACGCCTCCGGTTTGGCAGCGAGCAGGATCCACAAAAACATCCTGTACACACTGAATGATCACTCCCGCCTCCGTAATGAAAATAGGGTATTCGCCATTGATGCCACAACGGGTATGTAATTGTGTATTGTCCTCAATGATCAGTCCCGCCTCCGTAATGAAAATAGGGTATTCGCCATTGATGCCACAACGGGTATGTAATTGTGTATTGTCCTCAATGATCACTCCCGCCTCCGTAATGAAAATAGGGTATTCGCCATTGATGCCACAACGGGTATGTAATTGTGTATTGTCCTCAATGATCAGTCCTCCATCCGTAATGAAAATAGGGTATTCGCCATTGATGCCACAACGGGTATGTAATCGTTCACTGTACATAAAGACTCTACCCTAAGTGGAAAGTGAAGGTTAAAGTACCGGACAATGTAATGCGAATAACGCGCGTCAATTAGTCAAACTTAATTTTGGAAACCTATTTGCATCACATAAAAAGACCAATCTCGGTTCATAATGTTTAATAGGTCATTTAGCTGCTGTACATGTCAATGGAACGTGTATATAGGTTTCTGCACATTCCTCGTTGCTCGATCCTTTTCGTAAACTAGTACTTATGATATATTTGGCGATTGAGGATGAATATGCAAGTTGAGTGAAATTCTTTGAACATATATGAGCACATATGGTATGCTGGCACGTATTCAAGCAAAATAAAATATAATGAAACACAACGGATGCATATTTAACTTTTGTGACCTTGACTAACACTAGTGTTAAATATACATCAATTGTGTTTCATAAAGTTTATTTGGCTGAATTACGTGCCAACATAAGGGATGTGTGGATTTCAGTTCAAATAATTTGCATATTCCTCTCCAATAGCCAATTAAATCATAATTAATAGTTTTTACTAAAAACTGAGCAACATCGTTATACATCTACAGAAACCGAAACTACACATCCCATTTACATGCACAGTAGTTATAATACCTATTAAACACTATCAACCCAAAGTTATCTGTTTGTATGGTGAAAATAAGTTTCCAAAATTATGTTTGACCAATTGACGTGCGCCACACGCGGTGCATTGCCCAGTTTTCGATAAAAAAACAACATTTTTACTTGTATATCGTCAATATACTAAATTGACTATCATCAAAATGGCAATTTTCGGTAAGAGTCAGTACTTCTCGAAAAATTAACATCATTTTTAACGTTTGGCATATGTGACCCACAGCAACACAATGGATGTACCTTTAATACGATGTCACGAACCGTAGCACCCGATGTCTTCCATTTTGATAACGGCTTGTATTGGCGTATTTAAGACACAAATGTCTTATTTGTCACCTTGACCTTGTTCCCAGGTCATCATGATAGCTTGTATCAACATTGTAAAAAAAATAATGAATGAATCATATACTTTATTCAAGGTTGGCGGTGGGGAACATTCCAATGTTAGTGGCAAACACCTTTGTCTTTTGTTTTCGTGCTGTCAGTAACTAGATATGTCAATCAAAAATCAATTTCAGAGGTGTTCCCTTTATCGTCCTCTTTGGATCTAGTTGCTCTTATGAACCCAAGCTGCAACTGTATTGAACACCGTCAGCGTCCTGATGTATGATCTATACATAGAATATGAACATTGCAGGTGCCCATAGAACCCAAGCTGCATCTGTATTGAACACCGTCAGCGTCCTGATGTATGATCTATACATAGAAAATGAACATTGCAGGTGCCCTTAGAGCCCAAGCTGCATCTGTATTGAACACCGTCAGCGTCCTGATGTATGATCTATACATATAATATGAACATTGCAGGTGCCCTTAGAACCCAAGCTGCATCTGTATTGAACACCGTCAGCGTCCTGATGTATGATCTATACATAGAAAATGAACATTGCAGGTGCCCTTAGAGCCCAAGCTGCATCTGTATTGAACACCGTCAGCGTCCTGATGTATGATCTATACATAGAATATGAACATTGCAGGTGCCCTTAGAACCCAAGCTGCATCTGTATTGAACACACCGTCAGCGTCCTGATGTATGATCTATACATATAATATGAACATTGCAGGTGTCCTTAGAGCCCAAGCTGCATCTGTATTGAACACACCGTCAGCATCGTGATGTATAATCTATACATAGAATATGAACATTGCAGGTGCCCTTAGAGCCACCTTCGAACTGAGCGGAGTGAACAACGACGACTGGGAAGACCTCGCTGTAGGGCCCTGTGGGAGTACGACCTGTATCTACGTGGGCAACACAGGGGCGGGACTCCACAACCACCCGGCCAACAAGATATTCCGCTTCAAGGAGCCCACACAACTCAGGGAGGAGATCATCCGAATAAAACCGGAGGACGAGTTCCATTTTTCGTACGTAGAAACATGTCTTCTCTGACGCTAGTTATTAACAAGCTATCCGTGTTTTGGTAATATTCTTCGTAGCCTTATCAGCGCAATTTGCTAACAACGTTAACACTACAAAAACTACGCTTTGAGTCACAAACCTAATTCATATGATAGGCTAATTGTAGGACGATCATTGTACGATCATATTAGAAGATAAACGGTTCTCAAATGGTTGATTTATCTAATTGATGTTGGGCAACTAAAGAATGAATGTATGCTTGTTTTCTACACAGCAGAGAACCAAGCCAGTATTTTACATCTTGGTGTGGTTCGCTTTGTCCAAAGCAGAGTTGTTGGCAAATGGGGATTATAAATAGTAGAATTTGGAAACATGTGACCTCATAAGGGTTATGACCTACCTATTTTCATCTTCTCAAGAGTGTGAGAAAGCTGAAATCTTGTATATAGTCTCCTGGATAAACGAGGAATGTAAACTATAGATTTGATGAACACGTGACCTATAATGAGGGCCACAGGGTTCTCTCAAAGAGTTCTCGAAAAGTCCTAGAAAGCTGAACTCTTGTACACATACTCCTTGGTCAGAGGGGATTATAGATTGTAGATCTCCTGAACCTCTGATACCTAATAAGGGTCACATGGGTCATGACCAAAATACCTATCTTCATTTTCTTCTCCAGAATGAATAATCTGGAGAGGTGAAAACTTGTTTTCAGACTCAAATTGGGATCATAATTTGTACATTCTATGGTCCAAAATAAAGGTGCCACAACTAAGAACCAACATGTATCTTCTTCTCGAAAACTAAATGACATTTTAATTTTTACATCTTGGCATATGGGGATTATAAATTGTAGATCTGCCCCAGATAAAGCCTTTTTGAGCTTATACTCTAGGAAAGCTCTTTAAGTTAACTAAAACTAAAACTGAAGCTGAAATGTTGTTAACAGCCGCTTTGGTCATTAGAGGCCATACATCATAGATTCGTTAACCCACTGATTAACACCTTCGAGAGGTCATTTTGTTTTCATTATCGTATAACCTTAGTCTGTCCAGTGGGACCATTACCCAATTAGGAAACCAGGGCCGCGTTCAATTAGCGATAACTTTTAAACGCCCTTGTGGAAGTTTATTTGCAAGTCAACCATTAAACCTAAATCTGAAATATGTTTTTTTGTGAATTTTGATCAAATAATGACTTAGTCAAATATCTATGAAATCGCCATATTATCCTTTCTGAAGTGTTTCTTTTTCTGAAACGTAACACTCTTTCATTATAAACGGAAAAGGACCATATACACCTCTTGATATTTTGAATCTTGAATCAATGTTGGAAGGCGAGGGGTGTGGGTAGAGATCCTGTTATCAGTTTTACAGCTCGTGTATATTGTGTCTTCTTCCCACCTGTTCCAGTTGGCACGAACCAGAAAGCGAATGCATCATGGTGGACGATATTGGCGATGTCTACATCGTCTCCCGAGTCAAGTACGGACATGCGATCATGGCCCGAATCCCCTTCCACGCCTGGGGTAGTAAAAGCACCGTCAGCCTTACCGTCACATCTCGAATCAACATCCAGTCAAACCACCACGACCCTAGGGGCTGTGATATTTCTCCCGATGGTAAAGGCATGCTGATCAAGGCGGAGGAACACATGTACTACTGGCCCGTGGCCAACAGGAAGTACCTCCAGGCCGTTGAACTCGACCCAATAATTGTTCCTTATCACCAGGAACAGGCCATCGCCAGTGGTCAGTCCGTAGCCTGGGCAGCAGATGGAGGAGGGTATTACACACTATCTGAAGGGTCACATTCCTCACTCTACTTTTACCCAAAGGCTTCCACCTCAGGGTAACATGCCGGTTCGTAATGCTACTGAATAAAATATCAAACAATTAATGTGTTGTTTAATTTTTCGTCACAAAATTGTCAATGAATCATACAATTAGGTTACCAGTTATTTATTTCGGAGATAAATAATGATCCAGGGCCCATATTTTCGAAGCTGACTTAGTGCTAAGATAGTCGTAAGCCAATGTTAATGTATGGCACTTACGACTATCTTAGCGCTAAGAGAGCTTCGAAAATATGGGTCCAGGAACATTGGAGTTTACATTGGAACCTTGCCATAACATATCAACAAGCTCATTATTAAACAGAGTATCACATGTTCATTTCAAACAGGAAGCATCTTGGGGTTGTTGGAAAAGCCCCATCACTGGTTATTACATTTCGGTGCAATATTTACACGGCATTAAAAACTAATGTAAAACCGTTGCAAGTATGACGTCACAATGACGTCACAATAGTCGTATCGGCATCACAATTGTAAATGACTGGTGGAAATCTTAGTTTCAGCACACTGTCGGCAATTTCACTTAAATAAAGAGACATCCATCGTGTTGTTTGTGTTACATTTGACAAACGCTATACATGGTCTTATTGTATTGTGAAGTACTGACTGCTGCCGAAACTACATATGTACCATTTTTCAGTTTTTCAAATTATGATTGACATTGCTATTCATGATATTGGTAAGTTATCTAATACTAAAACCTCAACAAAGCAAGACTGAAACATGGTACAGACACAAGTCAATTGGGCATTATAGCTTTTAGATGCATTGCGTTTAAATACAGATAAAAACACCATAATTTTGTCCCAAAAACATTATGATAACCCAGAAAAATGATATTGTTTTTATCCTGTATGTACGTTTGTCCGACAAAATGTTACCTTCGCCGAAACTCTTGATTGGTCAGAGACACGACTTTGATGCTTAACATGTGCATCTATTGTCATGAGACCTGTTTGACCCTGTGACCTTGACTTTGACCACAGGGGCTTGTATTGTCGAAACTAGCGATTACAACAAATATGAAGTCGACGATCCAGCCCCATATACTATAAAAAAGTAAAGGGATGTAACGGGGTCAACACCCAATGTCCGTTTGAAATTATATTTCAGAATGTTGTCATCATATTATCATTCAATGTTATATACCACGGCAAAGCCAATACATTTGTCTTTAAAACAAGCCATCAAACGTAAAAATCGAACGGATAATAACAAGGATATGATTTTTCAAAGCCAGAAATATTAGCACGTTGCTCATGTGAGCCATTTGCCTAGCCCACCAAAATGATAAAATATTCGCTTGAAAAAATTATTATAAACTACTTTATAATATCCTGTCAGCTAATAATGACCCATTTACAAAGCCCAGTATTTGGTGCATCAGATCGCGCAAGATTTATAACACGGGGTGCACTGTAATTGACGTACCAGGGATTTTAGATAATCTCAAGTGTCAAGTCTGATGCACCAAATACTGGGCTTTGTAAATGGGTCATTATTAGCTGACAGGATATTATAAAGTAGTTTATAATAATTTTTTCAAGCGAATATTTTATCATTTTGGTGGGCTAGGCAAATGGCTCACATGAGCAACGTGCTAATATTTCTGGCTTTGAAAAATCATATCCTTGTTATTATCCGTTCGATTTTTACGTTT
This sequence comes from Gibbula magus, assembly GCA_936450465.1. Lineage (NCBI taxonomy): Eukaryota > Metazoa > Mollusca > Gastropoda > Trochida > Trochidae > Gibbula > Gibbula magus. The sequence continues at coordinate 13,883,389 of OW388298.1, read as the reverse complement.
GATGGCTTGTTTTAAAGACAAATGTATTGGCTTTGCCGTGGTATATAACATTGAATGATAATATGATGACAACATTCTGAAATATAATTTCAAACGGACATTGGGTGTTGACCCCGTTACATCCCTTTACTTTTTTTTTTATAGTATATGGGGCTGGATCGTCGACTTCATATTTGTTGTAATCGCTAGTTTCGACAATACAAGCCCCTGTGACTTTGACGCAGGAATCCTTATTTTAAAAAATAACCTTGTCATCATTGGTCAGTCATAGGCCTTTGATACTTGACATTGCATCCCTTGTGATGAGACCTTTGAGTTGAGTTCATATTTGTTTTCCCTTTGGTACCTTAACTTTGTTCCATCCAGTTTCTATTTTCAGGATCCTAAAACCTAGTTTCTATTGTTTTTCCATTTTAGTTAAAACAATTGTGTTTTAGTAAGAATAGTTTATTTCTTACCTCTGATCATGAGGAGAACTGGTTCAAAGAGTATTTGCACCATAGACCAGGTTTGCGATTATTGAATAACGATGATATTTGTAATTAATTAAGATGCTCAAATGCTTAAGGATCCTATAACTTCAGACTTGCACTGGATGGTGGCCGGCACACAAACACCCATTATAACGTATGCCTTTATTGCCAATGTGTTGGCCATAACTACATTTTACATGAACAATGCCAACACAGAAATTACTTGGTTGTTTTTAATTATCTCACTCTACCACAGACAATTGAAAATTTCCTTCAATTGATATCATCGACAGTATCCAATATCCATATCACTGAGTAAATATACATGTTTATATATGAATTAATATGAACTCTTGCTGATTTAGGCCTTGCAGTATTTCCTTAAGACATCTGTGTTTAGAAATCCAGGCCCGCTATGCATTTCTGGTGCAGAGATTCACTATCTTGACACAACAAAGCGAGGGAAATACCGCAAGGGTTAAATCAGCCAGTAATGCAGACTGGCAAGACTGCCTTGCGTTTGGAAGTTGGTCATTTACTAACTCCATCACTTTTAACCCCTTCTTTGTATACAGTATGCCGTGTATTTTGACATTCTTTGTACATCATCTGTATCGAAGAAACTTATCCCATTTTGTAGACTATAGATTGAAATGCCCACTTTTCACATACATTTGGATACTTATCAACAATACTCACATGGTCATAAACATTGCTCGAGCCCTTACAAGGCTTAATCAAGTTAGGTGCATTAAAATCAAGCTAAGACTTCCCAATACAAGTTTTGTTGATTAGTTAACTTCTTCCAATTGTTATCGTGACTCTAGATACCCTTCATTCTTTGTTTGAATAACTAATATCTGATACAGCAGCGGATTGGCGGATTCAAATAACTAATAACTGATACAGCAGCGGATTGGCGGATTCGTTTTTCAAATCTCTAGATACCCTTCATTCATTATTTGAATAAGTGATAACTGATCCAGCAGCGGATTGGCGGATTCGAATAAAGATTAACAGATACAGCAGCGGATTGGCGGATTCGAATAACTAATAACTGATCCAGCAGCGGATTGGCGGACTCGTTTTTCAAATCTCTAGATACCCTTCATTCATTATTTGAATAACTAATAACTGATCCAGCCGAGGATTGGCGGATTCGAATAACTAATAACTGATCCAGCAGCGGATTGGCGGATTCGTTTTTCAAATCTCTAGATACCCTTCATTCATTATTTGAATAAGTGATAACTGATCCAGCAGCGGATTGGCGGATTCGAATAAAGAATAAAAGATACAGCAGCGGATTGGCGGATTCGAATTACTCAGTAATAACTGATCCAGCAGCGGATTGGCGGATTCGTTTTTCAAATCTCTAGATACCCTTCATTCATTATTTGAATAACTAATAACTGATCCAGCAGCGGATTGGCGGATTCGAATAAATAATTACTGATCCAGCAGCGGATTGGCGGATGCGTTTTTCAAATCTCTAGATACCCTTCATTCTTTGTTTGAATAACTAATATCTGATACAGCAGCGGATTGGCGGATTCGAATAACTAATAACTGATCCAGCAGCGGATTGGCGGATGCGTTTTTCAAATCTCTAGATACCCTTCATTCATTATTTGAATAAGTGATAACTGATCCAGCAGCGGATTGGCGGATTCGAATAAAAATTAACAGATACAGCAGCGGATTCGCGGATTCGAATAACTAATAACTGATCCAGCAGCGGATTGGCGGACTCGTTTTTCAAATCTCTAGATACCCTTCATTCATTATTTGAATAACTAATAACTGATCCAGCCGCGGATTGGCGGATTCGAATAACTAATAACTGATCCAGCAGCGGATTGGCGGATTCGAATAACTAATAACTGATCCAGCAGCGGATTGGCGGATTCGAATAACTAATAACTGATCCAGCAGCGGATTGGCGGATTCGTTTTTCAAATCTCTAGATACCCTTCATTCATTATTTGAATAAGTGATAACTGATCCAGCAGCGGATTGGCGGATTCGAATAATTAATAACTGATCCAGCAGCGGATTGGCGGATTCGAATAACTAATAACTCATCCAGCAGCGGATTGGCGGATTCGAATAACTAATAACTGATCCAGCAGCGGATTGGCGGATTAGTTAATATGTTATATCATTTACATAAGTAATAAGCGATTGAGAGTGATTGGAAGGCAAGTGATCATGAATGTTTATTCGATACATGACATGAATAAGTTGAAAATAATAACATAGTATATAAGTATTGAATATAATAAGAAACTAATTGTACGATTACGTCAGCAAATGGTGATAAGCTCTAGGAATGAAATATCCACCAACTCAGAAGAACCTATCGTGTTTATATTTACAGGAAGTACATAGGCGATGGAAAAACAACTCATGTGTACATAGTTCTTCCAAATTTCTTCTCATGTTAACCCATATAACGACATTAAAAGGTATGTCGCAACGTTGCCTACCGAAACCAAAGAAGTCATGAATATATCGATCAATAAATTACGTTACTTGTATTTGGACATCAAAACATTAACTTTTGTATTATTAGACAATCAATTGTTAGTTGGTTTAGATTTATTATTGTCAATTAATTAATCCATTTAGGTGTACTAGTTTAGATCCACCAATGCTAGCGCTTTGTAAGATTTGATATAAAATAATATAAAATATAAAACTTGATTATTAGTTAGGCTTTTAATGACATAAATGATTTAAGCCTTGTTCGTGATCGAGATATGTTTTGACCGTGTGAATACTGGTGATAAATGTCCAAATGTATATGAAAAGTTGGCTTTTCGATCTATATACATGTAGCTATATTCTCTAAAAGGGAAATACGTACATATGCTGTACAAAGGATGTACAATTACACAGAATAGATTATACCAATAAGGAGATTAAAGTTATGCAGTTATATATCTAAAACAATTCTGCTTGACTTGAAATGTTTTTCAATACCTCTACACATTTTGCTATTCCATTAAAAAACATAGATGTTGTCTTTGGTTTTCCTACTCAATTCAAGTTTTTGAACCAAGTAAATCTTACTGAGCTAAATGAAATGCACATCTTTTTATGTAGCCTAAAAGTCAAGTATTAGCATTTGGCTATAACATTTATAATTTCAGACAAGTGCATGCCATTAAAAACTGTAATAACAAAACATAAAAATCATTACATTAATGGTCTCCACCCTCAAATATTCTGAACATTCACCAAAGAGGCACAGTAGCGCGACAAAGCGAAAGAGCGACAAACCGAAAAAAACATTAAAGCAATAGAGCAATACAGTGATAGAGTGATAAAACGCTAAAGAGATATAGTTGCGCGACAAAGCGAATTGGCATTTATCTCGCTTTATCCTGCGGCCTTATCACTTTGTCGTGTTCTAATATCGCTTTGTCGTGTTTCTATATCGCTTTGTCGTGTTTCTATATCGTTTTGTCGTGTTTCTATATCACTTTGTCGTGTTTCTATATCGCTTTGTCGTGTTTCTATATCGTTTTGTCGTGTTGCTATATCGCTTTGTCGTTTGACCATGTTGCTTTGTCCTGTTGCTATATAGCTTTGTCGTGTTGCTGTATCACTTTGTTGTGTTGCTATATCGCTTTGTCGTGTGACCATGTTGCTTTGTCGTGTTGCTATATAGCTTTGTCGTGTTGCTGTATCACTTTGTTGTGTTGCTATATCGCTTTGTCGTGTGACCATGTTGCTTTGTTGTGTTGCTATATAGCTTTGTCGTGTTGCTGTATCACTTTGTCGTGTTGCTATATAGCGTTGTCGTGTTGCTGTATCACTTTGTTGTGTTGCTATATCGCTTTGTCGTGTGACCATGTCGCTTTGTCGTGTTGCCATATTGCTTTATCGCTTTATCGTGTTGTTACCAGTATAGGCTGATGGTCAGGGCTCCGTTCAATAACAGCGAGCGCTTACAATCGCTCATTGATCGCTCATTGATCGCTCAGTGTAGCGCTCAATGTAGCGCTCAGTGTAGCGCATTCTCTCCCGAACGACACGGTGCATTCCTCGAAGTTTCCTCGCCTTGCTATGTAGCGCTACATTGAGTAATCGCGTTCAAGAGAGGTTTAAAAGTAATCGTTCATTGAGTGATTGCCTCGAAACCTCTCTTGAACATGACCCAGGTTTGGTATACAAGTAGGCCACGACAATGTGATAAAATGCGGCTTGGCTGAAGAAGATGAAGAGGGGTACCTCACAGTCGGCGCATGGTTCTTTCGTACCTTTGATGCTGTAGGTGTTACACGATCTTCTATTGGTTGTGTTATGTGCCTGTGTAATAACAATATGAATGAGACGTCGTCCTAACACGTTTCTCAAATATTGTGTATTTTGAAGTATGTTGTACAAAATGTACCAAATTAACTTGCGCGTCGCTTAAATTATCGTAATGATCAGATATAGATACATGTATACTTGACTTGCTGTAAGGCAGATTACTTCAGATCAGAGAGAATGGATTATTAATATAGTGATCACAAGACATATTTTGAATAATCAAATGTCCAATTATTGAATAACATCAGTAATGTGACTCTTGTTGCAGGTTTATTTATCAGTGTGATTGGATTCGACCGTTTTACGGGGAATAAAAGTTGCCAAAAAGTACATCTATCGTGATACGAACGCACATCGTTTTGAGATTATGAATCTACAGTACCTGTTCATATCCGGGTAAATGCATTATTTGGAAAACTTTATTCCTCGGAACAAGTCTGTTTTTAATCAAACTGGTTTATTTATCTCAAATCCATAGTGATGGCGTTAAGAATGAATCGTGAATATGTTGCCATTGACGGCAGGCTGAAGTTAGTTAGTTATTAGTTATTAGTTATTCGTTATTCGAATAACGAATAACTAACTGGTTAGTTATTCATTATTCGAATAATGAATAACTAACTGGTTAGTTATTCGTTTTTCGAATAACGAATAACTAACTGGTTAGTTATTCGTTTTTCGAATATCATGCTGGCTGCTTATTCATTCTTCAGAGTTGAACAAAGAAGTAAATATAGATATATATTAAGGGTGGAAACTGACAATATGGGGTGGGGAACTTCGTTCATCGATTACATTCAGTAATCACTGGCTAGCTATTCAATATTCGAATAATGAATAACTAACTGGTTAGTTATTCGTTTTTCGAATATCATGCTGGCTGCTTATTCATTCTTCACAGTTGAACAAAGAAGTAAATATAGATATATATAAAGGGTGGAAACTGACAATATTGGTTGGGCAACCTCGTTCATCGTTTACATTCAGTAATCACTGGCTAGCTATTCAATATTCGAATAATGAATAACTAACTGGTTAGTTATTCGTTTATCGAATAACTAATAACTAACTGGTTAGTTATTCGTTTTTCGAATATCATGCTGGCTGCTTATTCATTCTTCAGAGTTGAACAAAGAAGTAAATATAGATATATATTAAGGGTGGAAACTGACAATATTGGGTGGGGAACCTCGTTCATCGATTACATTCAGTAAGCACTGGCTAGCTATTCAATATTCGAATAATGAATAACTAACTGGTTAGTTATTCGTTTTTCGAATAACGAATAACTAACTGGTTAGTTATTCGTTTTTCGAATATCATGCTGGCTGCTATTCATTCTTCAGAGTTGAACAAAGAAGTAAATATAGATATATATTAAGGGTGGAAACTGACAATATGGGGTGGGGAACTTCGTTCATCGATTACATTCAGTAAGCACTGGCTAGCTATTCAATATTCGAATAATGAATAACTAACTGGTTAGTTATTCGTTTTTCGAATAACGAATAACTAACTGGTTAGTTATTCGTTTTTCGAATATCATGCTGGCTGCTTATTCATTCTTCAGAGTTGAACAAAGAAGTAAATATAGATATATATTAAGGGTGGAAACTGACAATATGGGGTGGGGAACCTCGTTCATCGATTACATCCAGTAAGCACTGGCTAGCTATTCAATATTCGAATAATGAATAACTAACTGGTTAGTTATTCGTTTTTCGAATAACGAATAACTAACTGGTTAGTTATTCGTTTTTCGAATATCATGCTGGCTGCTTATTCATTCTTCAGAGTTGAACAAAGAAGTAAATATAGATATATATTAAGGGTGGAAACTGACAAAATGGGGTGGGGAACTTCGTTCATCGATTACATTCAGTAATCACTGGCTAGCTATTCAATATTCGAATAATGAATAACTAACTGGTTAGTTATTCGTTTTTCGAATAACGAATAACTAACTGGTTAGTTATTCGTTTTTCGAATATCATGCTGGCTGCTTATTCATTCTTCAGAGTTGAACAAAGAAGTAAATATAGATATATATTTATATAAAGGGTGGAAACTGACAATATGGGTTGGGCAACCTCGTTCATCGATTACATTCAGTAATCACTGGCTAGCTATTCAATATTCGAATAATGAATAACTAACTGGTTAGTTATTCGTTTATCGAATAACGAATAACTAACTGGTTAGTTATTCGTTTTTCGAATATCATGATGGCTGCTTATTCATTCTTCAGAGTTGAACAAAGAAGTAAATATAGATATATATTAAGGGTGGAAACTGACAAAATGGGGTGGGGAACTTCGTTCATCGATTACATTCAGTAATCACTGGCTAGCTATTTAATATTCGAATAATGAATAACTAACTGGTTAGTTATTCGTTTTTCGAATAACGAATAACTAACTGGTTAGTTATTCGTTTTTCGAATATCATGCTGGCTGCTTATTCATTCTTCAGAGTTGAACAAAGAAGTAAATATAGATATATATTTATATAAAGGGTGGAAACTGACAATATGGGTTGGGCAACCTCGTTCATCGATTACATTCAGTAATCACTGGCTAGCTATTCAATATTCGAATAATGAATAACTAACTGGTTAGTTATTCGTTTATCGAATAACGAATAACTAACTGGTTAGTTATTCGTTTTTCGAATATCATGATGGCTGCTTATTCATTCTTCAGAGTTGAACAAAGAAGTAAATATAGATATATATTAAGGGTGGAAACTGACAATATGGGGTGGGGAACTTCGTTCATCGATTACATTCAGTAAGCACTGGCTAGCTATTTAATATTCGAATAATGAATAACTAACTGGTTAGTTATTCGTTTTTCGAATAACGAATAACTAACTGGTTAGTTATTCGTTTTTCGAATATCATGCTGGCTGCTTATTCATTCTTCAGAGTTGAACAAAGAAGTAAATATAGATATATATTAAGGGTGGAAACTGACAATATGGGGTGGGGAACCTCGTTCATCGATTACATTCAGTAAGCACTGGCTAGCTATTCAATATTCGAATAATGAATAACTAACTGGTTAGTTATTCGTTTTTCGAATAACGAATAACTAACTGGTTAGTTATTCGTTTTTCGAATATCATGCTGGCTGCTTATTCATTCTTCAGAGTTGAACAAAGAAGTAAATATAGATATATATTAAGGGTGGAAACTGACAATATGGGGTGGGGAACTTCGTTCATCGATTACATTCAGTAAGCACTGGCTAGCTATTTAATATTCGAATAATGAATAACTAACTGGTTAGTTATTCGTTTTTCGAATAACGAATAACTAACTGGTTAGTTATTCGTTTTTCGAATATCATGCTGGCTGCTTATTCATTCTTCAGAGTTGAACAAAGAAGTAAATATAGATATATATTAAGGGTGGAAACTGACAATATGGGGTGGGGAACCTCGTTCATCGATTACATCCAGTAAGCACTGGCTAGCTATTCAATATTCGAATAATGAATAACTAACTGGTTAGTTATTCGTTTTTCGAATAACGAATAACTAACTGGTTAGTTATTCGTTTTTCGAATATCATGCTGGCTGCTTATTCATTCTTCAGAGTTGAACAAAGAAGTAAATATAGATATATATTAAGGGTGGAAACTGACAATATTGGGTGGGGAACCTCGTTCATCGATTACATTCAGTAAGCACTGGCTAGCTATTCAATATTCGAATAATGAATAACTAACTGGTTAGTTATTCGTTTTTCGAATAACGAATAACTAACTGGTTAGTTATTCGTTTTTCGAATATCATGCTGGCTGCTTATTCATTCTTCAGAGTTGAACAAAGAAGTAAATATAGATATATATTAAGGGTGGAAACTGACAAAATGGGGTGGGGAACTTCGTTCATCGATTACATTCAGTAATCAATGGCTAGCTATTCAATATTCGAATAATGAATAACTAACTGGTTAGTTATTCGTTTTTCGAATAACGAATAACTAACTGGTTAGTTATTCGTTTTTCGAATATCATGCTGGCTGCTTATTCATTCTTCAGAGTTGAACAAAGAAGTAAATATAGATATATATTTATATAAAGGGTGGAAACTGACAATATGGGTTGGGCAACCTCGTTCATCGATTACATTCAGTAATCACTGGCTAGCTATTCAATATTCGAATAATGAATAACTAACTGGTTAGTTATTCGTTTATCGAATAACGAATAACTAACTGGTTAGTTATTCGTTTTTCGAATATCATGATGGCTGCTTATTCATTCTTCAGAGTTGAACAAAGAAGTAAATATAGATATATATTAAGGGTGGAAACTGACAATATGGGGTGGGGAACTTCGTTCATCGATTACATTCAGTAAGCACTGGCTAGCTATTTAATATTCGAATAATGAATAACTAACTGGTTAGTTATTCGTTTTTCGAATAACGAATAACTAACTGGTTAGTTATTCGTTTTTCGAATATCATGCTGGCTGCTTATTCATTCTTCAGAGTTGAACAAAGAAGTAAATATAGATATATATTAAGGGTGGAAACTGACAATATGGGGTGGGGAACCTCGTTCATCGATTACATCCAGTAAGCACTGGCTAGCTATTCAATATTCGAATAATGAATAACTAACTGGTTAGTTATTCGTTTTTCGAATAACGAATAACTAACTGGTTAGTTATTCGTTTTTCGAATATCATGCTGGCTGCTTATTCATTCTTCAGAGTTGAACAAAGAAGTAAATATAGATATATATTAAGGGTGGAAACTGACAAAATGGGGTGGGGAACTTCGTTCATCGATTACATTCAGTAATCACTGGCTAGCTATTCAATATTCGAATAATGAATAACTAACTGGTTAGTTATTCGTTTTTCGAATAACGAATAACTAACTGGTTAGTTATTCGTTTTTCGAATATCATGCTGGCTGCTTATTCATTCTTCAGAGTTGAACAAAGAAGTAAATATAGATATATATTTATATAAAGGGTGGAAACTGACAATATGGGTTGGGCAACCTCGTTCATCGATTACATTCAGTAATCACTGGCTAGCTATTCAATATTCGAATAATGAATAACTAACTGGTTAGTTATTCGTTTATCGAATAACGAATAACTAACTGGTTAGTTATTCGTTTTTCGAATATCATGATGGCTGCTTATTCATTCTTCAGAGTTGAACACAGAAGTAAATATAGATATATATTAAGGGTGGAAACTGACAATATGGGGTGGGGAACTTCGTTCATCGATTACATTCAGTAAGCACTGGCTAGCTATTTAATATTCGAATAATGAATAACTAACTGGTTAGTTATTCGTTTTTCGAATAACGAATAACTAACTGGTTAGTTATTCGTTTTTCGAATATCATGCTGGCTGCTTATTCATTCTTCAGAGTTGAACAAAGAAGTAAATATAGATATATATTAAGGGTGGAAACTGACAATATGGGGTGGGGAACCTCGTTCATCGATTACATTCAGTAAGCACTGGCTAGCTATTCAATATTCGAATAATGAATAACTAACTGGTTAGTTATTCGTTTTTCGAATAACGAATAACTAACTGGTTAGTTATTCGTTTTTCGAATATCATGCTGGCTGCTTATTCATTCTTCAGAGTTGAACAAAGAAGTAAATATAGATATATATTAAGGGTGGAAACTGACAATATGGGGTGGGGAACTTCGTTCATCGATTACATTCAGTAAGCACTGGCTAGCTATTCAATATTCGAATAATGAATAACTAACTGGTTAGTTATTCGTTTTTCGAATAACGAATAACTAACTGGTTAGTTATTCGTTTTTCGAATATCATGCTGGCTGCTTATTCATTCTTCAGAGTTGAACAAAGAAGTAAATATAGATATATATTAAGGGTGGAAACTGACAATATGGGGTGGGGAACCTCGTTCATCGATTACATCCAGTAAGCACTGGCTAGCTATTCAATATTCGAATAATGAATAACTAACTGGTTAGTTATTCGTTTTTCGAATAACGAATAACTAACTGGTTAGTTATTCGTTTTTCGAATATCATGCTGGCTGCTTATTCATTCTTCAGAGTTGAACAAAGAAGTAAATATAGATATATATTAAGGGTGGAAACTGACAATATTGGGTGGGGAACCTCGTTCATCGATTACATTCAGTAAGCACTGGCTAGCTATTCAATATTCGAATAATGAATAACTAACTGGTTAGTTATTCGTTTTTCGAATAACGAATAACTAACTGGTTAGTTATTCGTTTTTCGAATATCATGCTGGCTGCTTATTCATTCTTCAGAGTTGAACAAAGAAGTAAATATAGATATATATTAAGGGTGGAAACTGACAATATGGGGTGGGGAACCTCGTTCATCCATTACATTCAGTAAGCACTGGCTAGCTATTCAATATTCGAATAATGAATAACTAACTGGTTAGTTATTCGTTTTTCGAATAACGAATAACTAACTGGTTAGTTATTCGTTTTTCGAATATCATGCTGGCTGCTTATTCATTCTTCAGAGTTGAACAAAGAAGTAAATATAGATATATATTAAGGGTGGAAACTGACAATATGGGGTGGGGAACTTCGTTCATCGATTACATTCAGTAAGCACTGGCTAGCTATTCAATATTCGAATAATGAATAACTAACTGGTTAGTTATTCGTTTTTCGAATAACGAATAACTAACTGGTTAGTTATTCGTTTTTCGAATATCATGCTGGCTGCTTATTCATTCTTCAGAGTTGAACAAAGAAGTAAATATAGATATATATTAAGGGTGGAAACTGACAATATGGGGTGGGGAACCTCGTTCATCGATTACATCCAGTAAGCACTGGCTAGCTATTCAATATTCGAATAATGAATAACTAACTGGTTAGTTATTCGTTTTTCGAATAACGAATAACTAACTGGTTAGTTATTCGTTTTTCGAATATCATGCTGGCTGCTTATTCATTCTTCAGAGTTGAACAAAGAAGTAAATATAGATATATATTAAGGGTGGAAACTGACAATATTGGGTGGGGAACCTCGTTCATCGATTACATTCAGTAAGCACTGGCTAGCTATTCAATATTCGAATAATGAATAACTAACTGGTTAGTTATTCGTTTTTCGAATAACGAATAACTAACTGGTTAGTTATTCGTTTTTCGAATATCATGCTGGCTGCTTATTCATTCTTCAGAGTTGAACAAAGAAGTAAATATAGATATATATTAAGGGTGGAAACTGACAATATTGGGTGGGGAACCTCGTTCATCGATTACATTCAGTAAGCACTGGCTAGCTATTCAATATTCGAATAATGAATAACTAACTGGTTAGTTATTCGTTTTTCGAATAACGAATAACTAACTGGTTAGTTATTCGTTTTTCGAATATCATGCTGGCTGCTTATTCATTCTTCAGAGTTGAACAAAGAAGTAAATATAGATATATATTAAGGGTGGAAACTGACAATATGGGGTGGGGAACTTCGTTCATCGATTACATTCAGTAATCACTGGCTAGCTATTCAATATTCGAATAATGAATAACTAACTGGTTAGTTATTCGTTTTTCGAATAACGAATAACTAACTGGTTAGTTATTCGTTTTTCGAATATCATGCTGGCTGCTTATTCATTCTTCAGAGTTGAACAAAGAAGTAAATATAGATATATATTAAGGGTGGAAACTGACAATATGGGGTGGGGAACCTCGTTCATCGATTACATCCAGTAAGCACTGGCTAGCTATTCAATATTCGAATAATGAATAACTAACTGGTTAGTTATTCGTTTTTCGAATAACGAATAACTAACTGGTTAGTTATTCGTTTTTCGAATATCATGCTGGCTGCTTATTCATTCTTCAGAGTTGAACAAAGAAGTAAATATAGAGACATATTAAGGGTGGAAACTGACAATATGGGGTGGGGGAACCTCGTTCATCGATTACATTCAGTAATCACTGGCTAGCTATTCACTATTCGAATAATGAATAACTAACTGGCACGTTATTCGCTTTTCGAATATGCTGCTGGCTGTAAGGCCGCGAGCCTTGTGGGCTCGTAATAGGTCAATCCATTGCCAAGTTAGTTACTTGTTCGATATTGGTGATTTATGCAGAATACATAGGTTTATATTTCATTAGTAATTGTTAGGTATTTCCCAGTTATGTCTCAGCTGAAACAATGTTCTATATATGGCTGCGAACGTGCACTATTGGCCGGGTTCGTTGTAGGTCAATGTGAATCCGTTGCTGAGAGTGTGAAGTTAGTGACTTATTCGATATTGGCTGTTGCAGAATACATACTTTTAGTTTATCCTAGAATAAGCATATAATCGAAAATTCTGTCTCAAGGTTAAATCTCAGCTACAACAATTGTTTATAAACGGCTACGCAAGTGCAATGTGGGATCTTAAAACTGAATCCGTTCCTATGGTTTTCAAGTTCTTTACTTACTAAAAATTGTATTCTTGTGTATGGATCACGTCGCTGACAACGTTTCAGATTATACTGGTTCATAATGAAATTCGAATTATGTTAGGTCCTACCGTAGGTACAACATCAATCCATACATTCATTAATATAAACATACATATATTCATACATTCATTTGAAATTTGCGAGTGTGCATGCGTATATACGTCGGTATATGGGTACAAGCTTGCGGCGTGCGTCCATAGGCATACGTGCAACGGTGTATAAACACACGTACATGAATATACTTACATACATGCGTGCATTGGCATATGTGCGTCTGTTCATGTATAAGCATACGTACATGCGTACACATTCATACATGGGTATGGATAAGCACATGCGTACTCATTCGTATATGCCTTCTCATTCGCATATGCGTATGCTTACGGGCTAGCATGCGAAAGCTGATGTACCTGTGTACGATAACTTAATAAGTAAGTGCATACGCGTTTTAGGGTGAGCATGCGTAGTCGATACATAAAACCCACATGTGTACATTTTTATGTGCGTCCATGAGTGCGTTTGTTCATATTTGTGTGCGTGCGTGCATACATATGCGTTCGTTTTGACTTGTTTACTTGTCTGCGTATTAGCATGTGTATATGCGCATATGTGCATGCTTGTATAACAACTGTAGGTTCGTACACATATGTGTATGCAAATATAAGCACATGCGTGCGTAAGCATATGTTTGTGCATACGTGTATAAAAGTGCGTTTACACTTGCACAAACTTTCCATCCGCATTTCAAGACCTCAGTGTGTGCCAATGCGTGAAGCATTGATTATATAATTTGTTTACATAACAATGCGCACACCTCCGCATTATTCGCCTGACATTACACCTGATGTATATGTTGCACATTTGACTCGTAAAATTGTACACGAAGTGCCACGACTATGTTGGGTTCTGTGCACGCATATATTGCGTCTATAATCCGATGAAGTTGCGTTTTGGTACGGATTATGTGCACATGCAGGCACATGCATGACTAAATCATGCATGCTTGTCAAGATTATGACCTTTTTTTTATTAACGCTTGGTGTACGGTACTGCCTGCATTGGAAGTATCTATAAAGGCAGTACCCCATCTTAAATTAGTTCATCCTCTACTTTCACAAAGTGAACACCATGAACAACTCACAAGATATCGCCATTATTGAAGAGAAGAAAAAGGCTCATGTATCTGACATCGGCTACACTTCTTCTTCTTGGAGAAGAAGAAATAATACAGGAAGCAAGAAGATGTCGCAACCTCACCTCGGAATAGGAAAGCTAGAACATTTTGGTTTGAGAATTATTGACCAAAGACACTCTTTCGGATACTATTAACAGTTACTCACTGAACTTCTCCGTGGAGAAACAAAATGGTTCTCCGTAGGACCTTTAACCCAGGAATTTTTGATAAGTTAACTCCTCACTTGGAGAAGAAAAAGACTTGCGTGGATAACCACTTGAGGTTGGACTAAAACTAGCAGACACATTCCGCTTCCTTGCCACTTGTGATAGCCACACAAGTCTACAATACAACTTCAGAAGTATTGTTTGCAGAGTCTGCAAGTTTCTACCCGGGGTTTGCAGAGTCTTCATTGATGTGTTCAAGGTGGAGGTACTAAGGTGCCCCAGAACCCCACAGGAAAATATAAAGGGTTTCATGGTTACAGTTCGAGGTGGAACTACCACAAATGCTGGGGAGCTTTGAATGGAAAATATGTTGCCATGAAGAAGCCGGCCAGTGTTGGGTCCTTCTACTACAAATACAAGGGATTCGACAGCATTGTACTTATGGCCCTTTAAGCTTATATCTACAAATTCTTATATGTTGTCCATTCCTGGGACACCTATGTATACGGGGGTGATGCATGCTCATTTCTGATTGGTTCGGCCATGTTATTGAAGAAGACTTTGAAAAAGAGACTGAGTACTGAAAATGAAACATCATTGAAGTGCTTTTACTGGTTCGATGATATTCGTGTCATTAGCACGGAAAAATACTCACGAATGTTGTCAATTGCCTGAATTGCGTGCCAATTGCTTGACATGCTCAACCTAGTCTTGCCTTTATCGTGACACAAGAAAACTGTACACGTATTACACGACACCACAGGAATAAGATACGAACAAGTTGATACAAGTTCACGAGTAGATTGCACAATTGGCACGCACTGGAGTGGGTGAAGGAATAACAAAACATATGGTTATTTCTTTACGCATGGGTACTTACTCACGTACAGTTAATGAATTATTCACGCCGGTTTGCGATTCAGGTACGCATTGCCACGAATTAATGCGTACACATACGTACATATGTATGTTTTCGCAAGTGCTTACGCATATGCGATTGATTAAGTGCATAGTACACAAATGTGCATACGTGCATATGCACACGTACGCGGTACGCATACGTCATTGTCTGTATATGCATTTATGTGTGTGTGCTGTGATGCGAGTGTGCTCACGTACATATGTGGTTGCATACATACTTTCAAAATTAAATACGCATGCATGCCGACAAGCATATACCTATTGACAGAATCAAAGTGATGCGTCGATGCACGCAAGGACGTATGTTTAATTCAAACAACATAAACAAGCATCTTCGCAAATATCTAAGCTAGCAAACATGCATGCACACACACTTCTGTACACTGATCGAAAGCATGCACTCACTCACGAGCACAATTACACCAGTCTGTGCATATGCATGCATCCACGAATGCAAACGTACATGCATGCACATATGCACTTATGTCCGTAAGCGTATGTATGTCCGTATATGCGTACGCATGTGACTATACACGCACGCACATGTATAGTCTTTTAAATGCACGCACAAACATTTACTTTCTTACGCAAGTATTTTTCCTTATGCAGGCATGAATGTATGTGTATGCAAGTACGTATGCTTACATATGCATGCATGCAAGTACAAACGAATGAATACGTAGGCAAGCACGACTGCATGTATGAACATACTTATGGAAGCACACCCGCATGTACGCATACACTCAACTTAAGTAACCTTTTGCAAGTACGTAAGCGTACACAGGTACATAATTGTACGCACGTACATCCTCTTACGCACACATGCACGTAGGCATCGGATGTACGCATGCATACCCATGTATTTATCCGTAGCATTGTAGTAGCTGTGATATACCCCAGAGACAGACCTAACATGTGCTTATATACCTATGTATTCTGAAACGGGTGCCAGTAACGTTTTATATGCATACATCATCAATAATGAATAAGTTATTAACTTCACACTCTCAGTAACCTATATCAGGGACCTTATGAGGGATTAGAAACTAATCAATTAGCTCGCGGAGCTTCCCTCGTCATGGTCCAACGCACATCTTGACTTGGCGCCCGTATTGCGCTAATTACTTGCGTAGCACACTAGTATATCCAGTTAATCAATCCGCCATCTTGTCTGTAAGGAGTTTAGATAATATGTGTAATGGTTCGAGGGGGGTCCAAAACTTTTACTTTTACCGGAGACAATAAATTCTAAAATATTATATGAGGTTAAAATAGCGAGTCAGTCCGCCATCTTGTCTGTACGGATTTTTGATTATATGTGTAAAGGTTCGAGAGGGGTCCAAAACTTTTACTTTCACCGAAGACAATAAATTCTAAAATATTAATTTAGCGAAAGATGAATAGTTTTCTGATGCATCTGCGTCAAGCTGGTATTTTAGGGGAAAGTAGTCAGCATGTACTACGCTCGTACTTTGCAGTTAAAATAGCGTGTCAGTCCACCATCTTGTCTCTAATGAGCGTATATGATATATGTAATGGTTCGAGGGGAATCTAAATTACACTTTTACTTTAACCTAGATCAATAATTTCTAAAATATTCATTTAGCAACCGTTTAAATAATAGATAATTACTGTTTGTTTTTTTCTCACGACAATAAACAGTAATCAACTCAAAAAATAACAGAATAATAGGCCTACATGTGGATACCATCAAGTATTCCAAAGCACTAGGAAACCTAACATTATTTGTAAAGTACATATAGTATCATATAAATATAGAGATTATTACCCGATGAACTGTGTCATATTTGCACAAATTTTGTAAAAGTCATATAGCACACTTTCGAGTATAATAATTTCTTTATTAAACATTTTATTTGATTTGATTCACGTATAAGTAGTCTGAGAACGAGTCACTAAGCAAGGTTTGGTGACGTCAAGAATATACATATATGGGTAATAAATACATTTTTCTCACAGTGGTATATTTCATATATCATTACAACAATCAACAGTCTCAAAGGGAGGTTACACTAGTGTTTCTTGACTATACAAAGATTGCCGATTGATGCACGAGCGAGCCGGTGTAAGATTGAAAATATACCCGCGTTGAAAACATACCTGGCGGGTACTTTTTCAACGTTGAATAATGACCCGGAGTCACTTTTCAACGCCTCGGGTCTTTTGTCAACGTTAAATGATTACCCAGACGGATAATTATTCAACTTTGAAAATACACCCAAGGTGTTGAAAAGTGACCCTGAGTCATAATTTAACGTTGAAATTATACCCGCCGGTGTGTTTTCAAAGCGGGTACATTTTCTGTCTTACACCGGCAAGACTCGGAGACGTCAACTGGTAACAACAATATACTGCGATAACAAAATAAGCGCTTATGCAAGCACCCAGTCGCTTGTGCGTTGAAGCGCGACGAGCATTTGTCAAATTGCATCGCTCAGTAAAAATGATCATGAAAGTAGCAGAAGAGACGAGTCCCTCTATTTAAGGTCCCTGCCTATACAGATTGACCAAAATGAGCCCACAATGCACGTTTACGGCCGTATATAAAGCAGTATCATAGCTTAGATACACCGCAACGAAAGACCTAACATGTGCTAATTCAAATATGAACCTATATTTTTCAACGGACGCCCATGCATAAATCGCCTATTTCGAATAAGTAGTTAACTTCACACTCTCAGCAAATTATTCAGATTAACCTATGACACAACGGGCGTTCGAGGCCATAACTAAAACTTTATTATAGCTAAGATGAACCCTAGAGACAAAGCTAATATATGCTGATTCAATATAAACCTAAGTATTCTGAACGGGTGCCAGTGACGTATTCTATGCATAAATCGACATTATCGTATAAGTAACAAACTTCACAGTCTTACAGACGGATTCAAACTGACCTATAATTATGTTCGCGGAGCACGTTCTTCATCCTTCATACATCATTATTATAGTTCACATGAACGTTTTAGTAAGTGTTACATTTATTGTATTGAATCAGATTTAAACAAAACAATTTTTAAACGGCTACTGTACATCGTGAAGAGCTCTGTTCAGCTACTACGTTATTGACTGTCTGGTATAAGAATATCTATACACAATATAGGAACGTTAATATCGTTCACAGTATCTAATATTGATTAATGAACTAACAACAATTATAAATTCAATTTGCTAAAAACTGTTTTCGCTAGGTTCACATTTCGAAAAACACATAAGGAAGTGTAAATAATTCGTTAACTTCACAGACCAAGTGCTTACTGAATGTAATCGATGAAGGAGGTTCCCCACCCCATATTGTCAGTTTCCACCCTTAATATATATCTATATTTACTTCTTTGTTCAACTCTGAAGAATGAATAAGCAGCCAGCATGATATTCGAAAAACGAATAACTAACCAGTTAGTTATTCGTTATTCGAAAAACGAATAACTAACCAGTTAGTTATTCATTATTCGAATATTGAATAGCTAGCCAGTGCTTACTGGATGTAATCGATGAACGAGGTTCCCCACCCCATATTGTCAGTTTCCACCCTTAATATATATCTATATTTACTTCTTTGTTCAACTCTGAAGAATGAATAAGCAGCCAGCATGATATTCGAAAAACGAATAACTAACCAGTTAGTTATTCGTTATTCGAAAAACGAATAACTAACCAGTTAGTTATTCATTATTCGAATATTGAATAGCTAGCCAGTGCTTACTGGATGTAATCGATGAACGAGGTTCCCCACCCCATATTGTCAGTTTCCACCCTTAATATATATCTATATTTACTTCTTTGTTCAACTCTGAAGAATGAATAAGCAGCCAGCATGATATTCGAAAAACGAATAACTAACCAGTTAGTTATTCGTTATTCGAAAAACGAATAACTAACCAGTTAGTTATTCATTATTCGAATATTGAATAGCTAGCCAGTGCTTACTGGATGTAATCGATGAACGAGGTTCCCCACCCCATATTGTCAGTTTCCACCCTTAATATATATATCTATATTTACTTCTTTGTTCAACTCTGAAGAATGAATAAGCAGCCAGCATGATATTCGAAAAACGAATAACTAACCAGTTAGTTATTCATTATTCGAATATTGAATAGCTAGCCAGTGCTTACTGAATGTAATCGATGAAGGAGGTTCCCCACCCCATATTGTCAGTTTCCACCCTTAATATATATCTATATTTACTTCTTTGTTCAACTCTGAAGAATGAATAAGCAGCCAGCATGATATTCGAAAAACGAATAACTAACCAGTTAGTTATTCGTTATTCGAAAAACGAATAACTAACCAGTTAGTTATTCATTATTCGAATATTGAATAGCTAGCCAGTGCTTACTGAATGTAATCGATGAACGAGGTTCCCCACCCCATATTGTCAGTTTCCACCCTTAATATATATCTATATTTACTTCTTTGTTCAACTCTGAAGAATGAATAAGCAGCCAGCATGATATTCGAAAAACGAATAACTAACCAGTTAGTTATTCGTTATTCGAAAAACGAATAACTAACCAGTTAGTTATTCATTATTCGAATATTGAATAGCTAGCCAGTGCTTACTGAATGTAATCGATGAACGAGGTTCCCCACCCCATATTGTCAGTTTCCACCCTTAATATATATCTATATTTACTTCTTTGTTCAACTCTGAAGAATGAATAAGCAGCCAGCATGATATTCGAAAAACGAATAACTAACCAGTTAGTTATTCGTTATTCGAAAAACGAATAACTAACCAGTTAGTTATTCATTATTCGAATATTGAATAGCTAGCCAGTGCTTACTGGATGTAATCGATGAACGAGGTTCCCCACCCCATATTGTCAGTTTCCACCCTTAATATATATCTATATTTACTTCTTTGTTCAACTCTGAAGAATGAATAAGCAGCCAGCATGATATTCGAAAAACGAATAACTAACCAGTTAGTTATTCGTTATTCGAAAAACGAATAACTAACCAGTTAGTTATTCATTATTCGAATATTGAATAGCTAGCCAGTGCTTACTGGATGTAATCGATGAACGAGGTTCCCCACCCCATATTGTCAGTTTCCACCCTTAATATATATCTATATTTACTTCTTTGTTCAACTCTGAAGAATGAATAAGCAGCCAGCATGATATTCGAAAAACGAATAACTAACCAGTTAGTTATTCGTTATTCGAAAAACGAATAACTAACCAGTTAGTTATTCATTATTCGAATATTGAATAGCTAGCCAGTGCTTACTGGATGTAATCGATGAACGAGGTTCCCCACCCCATATTGTCAGTTTCCACCCTTAATATATATCTATATTTACTTCTTTGTTCAACTCTGAAGAATGAATAAGCAGCCAGCATGATATTCGAAAAACGAATAACTAACCAGTTAGTTATTCGTTATTCGAAAAACGAATAACTAACCAGTTAGTTATTCATTATTCGAATATTGAATAGCTAGCCAGTGCTTACTGGATGTAATCGATGAACGAGGTTCCCCACCCCATATTGTCAGTTTCCACCCTTAATATATATCTATATTTACTTCTTTGTTCAACTCTGAAGAATGAATAAGCAGCCAGCATGATATTCGAAAAACGAATAACTAACCAGTTAGTTATTCATTATTCGAATATTGAATAGCTAGCCAGTGCTTACTGAATGTAATCGATGAAGGAGGTTCCCCACCCCATATTGTCAGTTTCCACCCTTAATATATATCTATATTTACTTCTTTGTTCAACTCTGAAGAATGAATAAGCAGCCAGCATGATATTCGAAAAACGAATAACTAACCAGTTAGTTATTCGTTATTCGAAAAACGAATAACTAACCAGTTAGTAATTCATTATTCGAATATTGAATAGCTAGCCAGTGCTTACTGAATGTAATCGATGAACGAAGTTCCCCACCCCATATTGTCAGTTTCCACCCTTAATATATATCTATATTTACTTCGTTGTTCAACTCTTAAGAATGAAAAAGCAGCCAGCATGATATTCGAAAAACGAATAACTAACCAGTTAGTTATTCGTTATTCGAAAAACGAATAACTAACCAGTTAGTTATTCATTATTCGAATATTGAATAGCTAGCCAGTGCTTACTGAATGTAATCGATGAAGGAGGTTCCCCACCCCATATTGTCAGTTTCCACCCTTAATATATATCTATATTTACTTCTTTGTTCAACTCTGAAGAATGAATAAGCAGCCAGCATGATATTCGAAAAACGAATAACTAACCAATTAGTTATTCGTTATTCGAAAAACGAATAACTAACCAGTTAGTTATTCATTATTCGAATATTGAATAGCTAGCCAGTGCTTACTGGATGTAATCGATGAACGAGGTTCCCCACCCCATATTGTCAGTTTCCACCCTTAATATATATCTATATTTACTTCTTTGTTCAACTCTGAAGAATGAATAAGCAGCCAGCATGATATTCGAAAAACGAATAACTAACCAGTTAGTTATTCGTTATTCGAAAAACGAATAACTAACCAGTTAGTTATTCATTATTCGAATATTGAATAGCTAGCCAGTGATTACTGGATGTAATCGATGAACGAGGTTCCCCACCCCATATTGTCAGTTTCCACCCTTAATATATATCTATATTTACTTCTTTGTTCAACTCTGAAGAATGAATAAGCAGCCAGCATGATATTCGAAAAACGAATAACTAACCAGTTAGTTATTCGTTATTCGAAAAACGAATAACTAACCAGTTAGTTATTCATTATTCGAATATTGAATAGCTAGCCAGTGCTTACTGGATGTAATCGATGAACGAGGTTCCCCACCCCATATTGTCAGTTTCCACCCTTAATATATATCTATATTTACTTCTTTGTTCAACTCTGAAGAATGAATAAGCAGCCAGCATGATATTCGAAAAACGAATAACTAACCAGTTAGTTATTCGTTATTCGAAAAACGAATAACTAACCAGTTAGTTATTCATTATTCGAATATTGAATAGCTAGCCAGTGCTTACTGGATGTAATCGATGAACGAGGTTCCCCACCCCATATTGTCAGTTTCCACCCTTAATATATATCTATATTTACTTCTTTGTTCAACTCTGAAGAATGAATAAGCAGCCAGCATGATATTCGAAAAACGAATAACTAACCAGTTAGTTATTCGTTATTCGAAAAACGAATAACTAACCAGTTAGTTATTCATTATTCGAATATTGAATAGCTAGCCAGTGCTTACTGGATGTAATCGATGAACGAGGTTCCCCACCCCATATTGTCAGTTTCCACCCTTAATATATATCTATATTTACTTCTTTGTTCAACTCTGAAGAATGAATAAGCAGCCAGCATGATATTCGAAAAACGAATAACTAACCAGTTAGTTATTCATTATTCGAATATTGAATAGCTAGCCAGTGCTTACTGAATGTAATCGATGAAGGAGGTTCCCCACCCCATATTGTCAGTTTCCACCCTTAATATATATCTATATTTACTTCTTTGTTCAACTCTGAAGAATGAATAAGCAGCCAGCATAATATTCGAAAAACGAATAACTAACCAGTTAGTTATTCGTTATTCGAAAAACGAATAACTAACCAGTTAGTAATTCATTATTCGAATATTGAATAGCTAGCCAGTGCTTACTGAATGTAATCGATGAACGAAGTTCCCCACCCCATATTGTCAGTTTCCACCCTTAATATATATCTATAATTACTTCGTTGTTCAACTCTTAAGAATGAAAAAGCAGCCAGCATGATATTCGAAAAACGAATAACTAACCAGTTAGTTATTCGTTATTCGAAAAACGAATAACTAACCAGTTAGTTATTCATTATTCGAATATTGAATAGCTAGCCAGTGCTTACTGAATGTAATCGATGAAGGAGGTTCCCCACCCCATATTGTCAGTTTCCACCCTTAATATATATCTATATTTACTTCTTTGTTCAACTCTGAAGAATGAATAAGCAGCCAGCATGATATTCGAAAAACGAATAACTAACCAATTAGTTATTCGTTATTCGAAAAACGAATAACTAACCAGTTAGTTATTCATTATTCGAATATTGAATAGCTAGCCAGTGCTTACTGGATGTAATCGATGAACGAGGTTCCCCACCCCATATTGTCAGTTTCCACCCTTAATATATATCTATATTTACTTCTTTGTTCAACTCTGAAGAATGAATAAGCAGCCAGCATGATATTCGAAAAACGAATAACTAACCAGTTAGTTATTCGTTATTCGAAAAACGAATAACTAAACAGTTAGTTATTCGTTATTCGAAAAACGAATAACTAACCAGTTAGTTATTCATTATTCGAATATTGAATAGCTAGCCAGTGCTTACTGAATGTAATCGATGAACGAGGTTCCCCCACCCCATATTGTCAGTTTCCATCCTTAATATATATCTATATTTACTTCTTTGTTCAACTCTGAAGAATGAATAAGCAGCCAGCATGATATTCGAAAAACGAATAACTAACCAGTTAGTTATTCGTTATTCGAAAAACGAATAACTAACCAGTTAGTTATTCATTATTCGAATATTGAATAGCTAGCCAGTGCTTACTGAATGTAATCGATGAAGGAGGTTCCCCACCCCATATTGTCAGTTTCCACCCTTAATATATATCTATATTTACTTCTTTGTTCAACTCTGAAGAATGAATAAGCAGCCAGCATGATATTCGAAAAACGAATAACTAACCAGTTAGTTATTCGTTATTCGAAAAACGAATAACTAACCAGTTAGTTATTCATTATTCGAATAGTGAATAACTAACCAGTTAGTTATTCATTATTCGAATAACGAATAACTAACCAGTTAGTTATTCGTTATTCGAATAACGAATAACTAATAACTAATAACTTGCTAACTTCAGCCTGCCGCCATTGACCGTCAGCTAAGAGGGGTGTCAGAGCAAGAATGGTGGACTTGGAAGTTCGAAAATGTTAAGCGGAAAACACTTTTGTTTTTAAATTCTGAGAACCAATATGGCGGGGTATATTGATGACCACTTCTTCTTGTTTCATCTTATTTTAGTTTCAAGTATTTTAATTGAGTGAACTTTTGTTTGCTGAGTTTTTGTGGCATGAAGGGTATATGGAGATTTGAATAACAAATTTGCTGCTGGTTTAATTATAAATTATTTAAAAAGTTAATGCATGGTATATTAAGATTTGAATAACGAACTAACGAATCCGCTGCTGGTTCAGTTCTTAGTTATTCGAATCCGCCAATTCGCTGCTGGATCAGTTGTTAGTTATTCAAATAATGAATGAAGGGTATCTAGAGATTTGAAAAACGAAACCGCCAATACGCTGCTGGATCAGTTATTAGTTATTCGAATCCGCCAATCCGCTGCTGGATCAGTTATTAGTTATTCGAATCCGCCAATCCGCTGCTGTATCAGTTATTAGTTATTCAAATAATGAATGAAGGGTATCTAGACATTTGAAAAACGAATCCGCCAATCCGCTGCTGGATCAGTTATTAGTTATTCGAATCCGCCAATCCGCTGCTGGATCAGTTATTAGTTATTCGAATCCGCCAATACGCTGCTGGATCAGTTATCAGTTATTCGAATCCGCCAATCCGCTGCTGGATCAGTTATTAGTTCTTCAAATAATGAATGAAGGGTATCTAGGGATTTGAAAAACCAATCCGCCAACCCGCTGCTGGATCAGTTATTAGTTATTCGAATCCGCCACTCCGCTGCTGTATCAGTAATTAGTTATTCAAATAATGAATGAAGGGTATCTAGAGATTTGAAAAAGGAATCCGCCAATCCGCTGCTGGATCAGTTATTAGTTATTCGAATCCGCCAATCCGCTGCTGTATCAGTTATTAGTTCTTCAAATAATGAATGAAGGGTATCTAGAGATTTGAAAAACGAATCCGCCAATCCGCTGCTGGATCAGTTATTAGTAATTCGAATCCGCCAATCCGCTGCTGGATCAGTTATTACTTATTCAAATAATGAATGAAGGGTATCTAGAGATTTGAACAACGAATCCGCCAATCCGCTGCTGGATCAGTTATTAGTTATTCGAATCCGCCAATCCGCTGCTGTATCAGATATTACTTATTCAAATAATGAATGAAGGGTATCTAGAGATTTGAAAAACGAATCCGTCAATCCGCTGCTGGATCAGTTATTAGTTATTCGAACCCGCCAATCCGCTGTTGTATCTGTTATTCTTTATTCGAATCAGCCAATCCGCTGCTGGATCAGTTATCACTTATTCAAATAATGAATGAAGGTTATCTAGAGATTTGAAAAACGAATCCGCCAATCCGCTGCTGTATCAGATATTAGTTATTCAAACAAAGAATGAAGGGTATCTAGTGATTTGAAAAACGAATCCGCCAATACGCTGTTGGATCAGTTATTAGTTATTCGAATCCGCCAATCCGCTGCTGGATCAGTTATTAGATATTCGAATCCGCCAATCCGCTGCTGTAACAGTTATTAGTTATTCAAATAACGAATGAAGGGTATCTAGAGATTTGAACAACGAATCCGCCAATCCGCTGCTGCATCAGTTATTAGTTATTCGAATCCGCCAATCCGCTGCTGTATCAGATATTAGTTATTCAAATAATGAATGAAGGGTATCTAGAGATTTGAAAAACGAATCCGCCAATCCGTTGCTGGATCAGTTATTAGTTATTCGAATCCGCCAATCCGCTGCTGGATCAGTTATTAGTTATTCGAATCCGCCAATCCGCTGCTGGATCAGTTATTAGTTCTTCAAATAATGAATTAAGGGTATCTAGGGATTTGAAAAACCAATCCGCCAACCCGCTGCTGGATCAGTTATTAGTTATTCGAATCCGGCACTCCGCTGCTGTATCAGATATTAGTTATTCAAATAATGAATGAAGGGTATCTAGAGATTTGAAAAAGGAATCCGCCAATCCGCTGCTGTATCAGTTATTAGTTATTCGAATCCGCCAATCCGCTGCTGTATCAGATATTAGTTATTCAAATAATGAATGAAGGGTATCTAGAGATTTGAAAAACGAATCTGCCAATCCGCTGCTGGATCAGTTATTAGTTATTCGAATCCGCCAATCCGCTGCTGTATCTGTTATTCTTTATTCGAATCCGCCAATCCGCTGCTGGATCAGTTATCACTTATTCAAATAATGAATGAAGGGTATCTAGAGATTTGAAAAACCAATCCGCCAATCCGCTGCTGGATCAGTTATTAGTTATTCGAATCCGCCAATCCGCCAATCCGCTGCTGTATTAGATATTAGTTATTCAAACAAAGAATGAAGGGTATCTAGTGATTTGAAAAACGAATCCGCCAATACGCTGCTGGATCAGTTATTAGTTATTCGAATCCGCGAATCCGCTGCTGGATCAGTTATTAGTTATTCGAATCCGCCAATCCGCTGCTGTAACAGTTATTAGTTATTCAAATAACGAATGAAGGGTATCTAAAGATTTGAACAACGAATCTGCCAATCCGCTGCTGTATCAGTTATTAGTTATTCGAATCCGCCAATCCGCTGCTGTATCAGTTATTAGTTATTCAAATAATGAATGAAGGGTATCTAGAGATTTGAAAAACGAATCCGCCAATCCGCTGCTGGATCAGTTATTAGTTATTCGAATCCGCCAATCAGCTGCTGGATCAGTTATTAGTTATTCGAATAACGAATCTGCGAATAACTAATCCGCTGCTAACTTCAGGCGCCTCCTTTGAAAGGTCACATGCCTGTAGTACATTCATTCATAGGTAGATCACTTTCTTGATGTTATAATAGATATTTCTGAATGACATGATTGCATAATATGTATACATTGCAAGGCTCTGTAAAAATAGAGTGTTTGTGTCTGTTAACAATGACACTCGCTTTGTAATTATAAAAGTTCGGTCTAAAGGCGCTGTAGCAGTTTTTTTGCATATTTTTTCTTTCTCAAATTTGCTATTTATCATAAAAGTTTATACACTATACGGTTATATTAGAGGGTAAAACATCACATTACACGACCTGATAAGCCGTATCAATAGCAAACGGTTGTCGGCATTGAAAGAAAATGGTGCGACGCATAAAGCGACAGTGGCGTGTGAGAGAGTAAGATTTGTAGGGATCATGCGAATTTGAATTCAGAATGCAAGATGGTTGACCCTTCTATCATTGTTCGATATATATTACTCTACTTTCAGTGTTTAGGTATTGCTAAATCAGTCAGATCACTGAAACTACCTTCGACCGGACATTTTAATGTGAACACCTTAAAATGGCCACTCGAAGAGGCTTAACCTTACAATGTTTATTCGTTTTAGAACTCTTTTTATTGATTGATGAGTATCATTTAGCCATTGGTAACACTTATTTACCTTTTCGTGAGATCAATTTATTTCAGTAAGAAAAACGTGCTACAGCGTCTTTAATGTATTTGGTCCAAGGACTTTTGTAAACCGGACAGGTAAAGAAATAATGTTGCTAAACGTGCCAGTTTCAATAAATAGTTCATGGGATGAGCAATGGAAACGAGATTGAAACAATACGAAATTGTTTAAGATTGATTTTTTAAATAATTGTGTGTGGGGGGGGGGTGTAACAGTAAAGGAAGGGGATTATGCTGTGTTAGGATTCCAGAAAGGAATGACGGCTCAACCTACCCAGTGATTCAATGAATTAGTTCGGTATTGTTGACACGTTGCTTCAAAATACATGTGTAATACTTTTTAATCACTAAGATGATTACTTGATGCTTTTTTAAAATATTGTATGTTTTCTTTATTGGTTCTTTCATTAACAAGCTTGTTGTTTGTTGGATAACAGTGAATCAGTTAACATTTACATGTAACATATTTACTCCATTATATTTACGTCACAACATCCCATCAAAATAATACTTAATATACACCACCGTGTAATATGGAGCATATTATTTTAAATATCTTTAATTATAGCTCTAAAAATCTTGACATTAGCAACATTTCGAAATTGTCTTTAAATTCGACTAAAGTTGAGGGAACCTACTTTGATAATGAATCAGTCATTGCTATCACTACTACTAGACCATGGTATCAAATAATACAAAAAGTCACCCATCCTTTCTTGATTCATCGGTTTTAAGACAAGTTTCCTATGTAGGCTACGCATGTTCGCAGGTACATACGGGGATATTTATATTACACTGAGGCATACTTAAAGCACTAATATTGAAGGACTAACACGATAAAAACAATCGCCATATTGATTCTCACTAACACTCTCAAAATTTTCCCAAATCGTCCTTAATCTAAAAACTATGATGTATACATGTATGTACACAAATAAAATATACATACAACGTGCACTGAAAAAACATACAAAAAGCATATTTCTCATTTTCGTAATCCTATGGCATCAAGCCCAAATAGGGTCATCAGGGTGGTCACCAAATATACAATTTAGAATCCCTTTTGGATAAGGAGTCTGCACGCAACTTTTCAGCTCTCTAGACCTTATAGAACTGGAGAAGAAGATGAAAATAGCTTTTTAAGGTTGGGACCCCTGTGACCCCATTTGTGGTCAAGGGGTCACGTAATCCACAATTTAGAATCCTCATTACCCAAGGAGTCTTCACACAACTTTTCAGCTCTCTAGACCTTTTGGAACTGGAGAAGAAGATGAACATAGGTTTTTAAGGTTGTGACCCCTGTGACCCCATTTGGGGTCATTGGTTCACGAAATCTACAATTTAGAATCCCCTTTACCCAAGGAGTCTGCACACAACTATTCAGCTCTCTAGACCTTTTGGAACTGGAGAAGAAGATGAAAATAGGTTTTTAAGGTTGTGACCCCTGTGACCCTATTTAGGGTTATGGGGGTCACGAAATATACAATTTAGAATCCCATTACCCAAGGAGTATGCATATAAAATTTCAGCTCTAGAGTCATTGGTTCTGGAGAAGAAGTCGAAAAAGCGAAAAGTTTACGGACGGAAGGACGAACGGACGGGCGCCGTACGCCGGACGCCATGCCATGCCAAAAGTCCATCGGGCCTTTCAGGCCTGATGAGCTAAAAATTAATACGCCGTTTCTCTATGTCGTACTCTAACAATATATTATGCCCTCGCACATATCACACTCGAACAGACACACGGACGTACAGACGCACTTACGGACACGTGGGCTGATGGACTGATTATCACTCAAACTTATCGCCGTCCAGTTCTTGGCAGTGTATAAATGAAGTGAACACATAAGCTAGAGTTATTTGAGGCTAGCCCGAAATGACTCTACCAGCATCGATTTGGTAAAGCCTGAAAAATATTGAGGTTTAGGTAGAGTCCTTTGAGCCTGGATAGAGTCATCTGAGCCTGAGGAAAATTCTAGCCCCAAATGACTCTAGAGTTATCTGAGGCCAGGCTCAAATGACTCTAGAGTTATCTGAGGCCAGGCTCAAATAACTCTAGAGTCATTTTTGTACTAGAGTCATCTGAGGCTGATACAACGGCATTGTAAACAGAAACTGGGCCATGTCTGTTCATGTTCTGAAGACCTCTTGAAGGGGAGCTAACTCTATCTAGGTTTCGCTCAACCAAACTGTTGCCCGTCAGAAGGCGCCACGGTCGATTTAATGCAACGTTGCATTAAATCAAGCAAACCTTTTAAATTAACTTTATAACTTGAATACTTAAAAATATTTCAGATTGACTATATGGTAGAATACATTAGGGCTGATCAATTTCATATACGAACAATGAGCAAGATAATTGAATTAGTGATATTTAATAACATTTGCTGTGACACGGTGCCTTTAAGGAATGAAACAATGACTGATGTTCACTGTACATCTAACTCATGGGCTTTTTCATAAATACATCGGGGTACTTGCATAATTCTGTTTTGACTTTTTGTAGAATTCAAGGAATCAAAGTTTTGTTTATGTAAAAGTTGAGAAGCTGCCTATATCAATAATTATGTCAAAGATTTTTGCAATAGTTATCCATTTAATAAATTACCTATCAATCTTATATCCAAACATTTACTGCCTAGGTTATACAAATCCGCAAAAGGAAGAATACGAAACAAACTGGACCACAGCAGTCAGCGTCCTTTCATGACAAGACAACGGACTGCGGGCCTGTAACTGGGCCAATAGGGACATGTCTAATTAATAACATTGTTAAAAGTTCAAGCCAAACATACACAATTATGTTTGATGTGCATAATTAATTTAATCTTAAATTAATTGCATGCATCTATGATGTATTCAACGAAGAATATAGGGGAGACCGGGGCAAAGTGCGCCCCTGGGGCAAAGTGACCCAACGGTTTATTTTTAGAATGAACAACAGATGACACTATCAGTTTCTATCTACCCATCACAGATGACGTAAAGCAACGTCCAAGTTGATGGCGTCATGAGCAGTTCGCAGCGAAAGTTTGATATTGAACGTTTTCATGTAAAAATCAGGATAAAATATCATAACTGATAGACACATTTTCTATCACCGGAGCTCAAGAATCACTTTCTAGGTGAAAATAGTATATCTAAGTTTACAATTTTCCTGTTTCATGTGAATAATTAATTTAATCTTAAATTAATTGTATGCATATACAAATGTATGATGTATTCAATGAAGAATATAATTCAGACTTAATAGATCTGGAAGATTTGGTAGAATATGGTTTCCTTACAAATCTTCGATAACTGACCATAGTGTATATTGATTAGTTTCATGTCTACATGTTAAGAATTATATACCAGTTAAAGTTAGTATAATTGATTATACCCATATACATGCATCTCCTCCAAACAATGCAACCAATAGCATGGTATCGAACCATTTCTCCTAAATATTTCAAACATTGTGCGGGTTATTCTTGTGCACATTGTCTGAACAATACTCTTTATTGAACGGAACGGAAGTTTGAAGATGCCTACATGCACTTGCGTTTCTGTAACAATAACATGAAAGCGAATAAATAATAAAGCAAGAATAATATTGCTCGCTACCTCATTACAGAAGATAGAAGCCGAAACAGACGTTTGTATATTTACTGCGCAAATATGTTACTGACAATTCGAATGTTTCTTGCAGTTACAGGACTGCCCAACCCCTATCCTGAAGGAAAATGGGCTACATCCAGGGTGGACTGCGTGTCCAGGTGTCATCACACCAGATGGTGCTCCTCCATGTTCTACGACAACACCGCCAACATGTGTTATCTAATGGACACTGTGTATGATGAACACCATTTGGACGACTTCTCTCTATCTACACGCCAGACTACTTACATGGTGTGGGGACGAGGTCAGACATGATTTTTTAACATCGGTTTGATTAATTTTATTTTTTCGGTTTAAGTTTAAATTCTGTCTCGGAAGGTCATACAACAGGATATCCATTTTTAGGAGATCCATATCCATCTCTCTATGTGCTCATTAGTTGTATATATATTTCAACTAACAACTTTTTGTATAATGATTTATGCCATTTCAAGAGTATTTCATTAACATTATGTGACTACAACTAGTCGTGGAGAAAGCCCGTAATACCATGATTGTAACTATGCATTGAGAAAAAATCTTCAAACATGGGCTGGGACTAGCGTGCAATATATACTACACTGAATTTCACTGTATCATTGCAAATTAACTGCATATTTAAACACCTCTTCAACAGGTTATCGATCCCCTGGTGGGATTCGAACCTCAACTCGAACGCCCTATAACCATTGGACTTTCCCACAAGAAAGTTGAAATATTTCGTGACCATATTCTACTTTCATTTCTATTTCTATTTCTATTTACAGATGACTGTGCTGCTGGCTATACGTGGATGAGACGGCTGAACCTCTGCTACAAACTATACAAGGACGAAATGGCCTGGGATGACGCAGAACAAGTGTGCAGACAAGATGACGGACACCTGATCAAAATTGAAACAGCGGAAATCAATTCATTTGTCAGTCATGCAATAAATGGAGGTGAGCAACACACTAGTTACAAGTCTTTATGAAAGGATAGTTATAGGGTATAATGTAGAGGCATTTTCTTACGCTATCTCTAAGCAATGAAGTTTAATTTTGAATAATTAGGAGATAAACATACTGTGTTTGAAAATCAGCGGCATATAACTGAATTATTATAGCTCTAAATTTAATTTAAAGTCAAACGCGTAGCCAAATTATGTCGTCTTTGATTTTTTTGCAGTAGCCAATCAGAAAGGACTATTTCGCAAAGTTATGGTAGAATTTGTGTTATTCATCGATTATACAGTTTCGTTGAAAATGCTCTTTCTTTCAAATACAACGCAAACCACATGGATGCTACTCTGAATCAGAGCTTGCTTAAAGCTCCAATAGACGGACGCTCCATCTAAAATGGCCATAAATGTAATCACGTGACCGAAAATTATCAATAACAAATGCGGAATTTATCGATAACAGACCACATTTCATGATATGATAACAATTACAGTGGTAGGCTATACACGGGTTATTCGTGTTTAAAGATAGGGACGTATCTGAGTGTCCTCTAACTTGTGTGTGTGTATTACGTGAAATGAGGGAAATGTTACTCATTTACAACTTTTAGGAATCACAACACATATGTATCGATAGACTTTCCACAGTAGCAAACAGTTTATCCGTAGACTTGTCAACATTGTTTCACACTCTTAGCGCAGATGAATGGCTTCACTTCTTATAGTTTTTAGTTGATAGTGAAAGTGGGATGATACAACTGTCAACGATAAAGTCATAAAACAAAACTCTCAGTAATATATTTCAACTGTATTGTGCAATAATCATATATCAATAGCATAAGTGTAAACAGAAATGTTCTCTTGAAATTTATATCCACAAAAATGCACCGATAGAACCTTCAATGAATACCATTAAACTAGATATCTGCTGATTTAATACTTAAAGGCGCTGTAGCAAGTTTTTTTTATAAATTTTGTTTTCTCAATTCATTTATTATCAAAGTTTATACAATATATTATTCCGTTAGAGGGTAAAACATCTATTTCACGACCCCGATAAACCGTATATCCATAGCAACTGGTTATCCGTACTGGAAGAAACTTGTGCGACGTATAAAGCGACAGTGGTGTGGCACTCTTTAGCGTGGGAGCCTGGGAGGTAGATTTGTATGTCTGATGCGAATTTGAGAGTTCAGGCAGCAATATGATGGTCTCCATCATTGTGCCATAATTAAAACTCTGTTCTGATTGATTAGGTATCGCTACATCAGTCAAATCACTTGAACTACCTTCGAGCGGCCATTTAATTTGAACACATTAAAACGGCCACTCGATGGGAAATGGTCTCGTATGGTTTAACCGAACCATGAACATTCGTTTTAAAGCTCTTGTTATTAATTCAGGAGATTTATTTAGTCATTTGTAACACTAAATTGCTAATAGAGCTCTTTATTCCAGCAAGAACGGTGCTTGTAAGTTACGGGGGGCACTCTCTAATCAGAGTATATCATAGAGTCCCTGGTTACGGTGACGTCACTTCCGTCTACAGTTACCATATATAACGACAACTACTTGTTATCCTTCTTGTTATTTCACGTAAATGGTACATTTAAAGGGATGGTTCTGTCGCCATATTGGATTTTTTTGCATTGGGTGAAATGAAAACACCATTTATTGTACCTAATTTTACAACTTTGTAATATCTTAAGACATCCACTGATAGAGTATGCATACAGTAACACATAACATGTCATTAAACTAATAAACACTTTTCTGTTATGCTGTAGCGAAGTTTTCCCCACTCGCAGCGCAGATGAATGGCTTCAGTTCTCATTGTTTTATTTTTCAACCAATATGCGCTTGTGTTTATCAAGTTGTGAAATATAAAGCCATCAAAATATTACCTTCATTACTATATTTCAATTTTAAAATGTGTTTTAATCATGTATTAATAACATATATGTGTAAACATGGATATCCTCTCGAATTTCGTTTCCACCAAAAAATAACCCGATAGAACCCTCCTTTTAAATCAACAGAGGTCGTAATGTGGGTTGGCGGCAATGATCTGGAGGTTGAAAACACATGGCTATGGTCCGACGGTTCTCCTATCCAAGAAACATTTTGGAGGATCCGTCAGCCAAATAATATCGGCGATCAAGACTGCTTGGCTTTGTACGCTGGGCCGGACACATGGTATGATGACCTTTGTGACGATATGAATCCATTCATGTGTCAGCTCAGCCTCCCAGATAAGGATTGAACACGGGCTTCTTACAAAATCTAAGTAATCGTTCGCTTCGCTATTTAACGTGTGTATATATATCGAAATTAGTATGGTTCAATTTTAATTTCAAAACATAATGAATAATGCATTACAGACGGACAGACAGACAGTCTGTATGTATGGTTAATACACGATCAATGTTCTATTTCAATAGAGAATATGTTCTTACTATTCTTGTATACAGTCAAGCTGCGATAATCCGGCCACGGATAATCCGAATCTCGCAGTTTCCGAACGGTAGGAAGATGAAAACAAACTAATCTATTTAGTAGTCCTCAGTACTCAGTAGTCCGAACATTTAACTATCCGAACGTTTTTGATGAAAAACGGAAGCGTTCGGATTATCGAGGCCTGACTGTATATGTTAAATGTGAATACGTGTTATTGCTATTAAATTGCAAGGTTTGGCAGATAAAGTAGATATAATTATATTCTTGAAGTCTCAAAATGAGATGACGATTTTAAAGAAACATAACTCGTTATTAAACTCAGATATTGAACAATATCTTCCCGAGACCCTTTAAGCCTTGAATCCGCCTTGGATGCGTTGATCTTGTCATGTCCTTTCGCTTTCAATGTAATAATTATAAATTACTTTAAAATGTTGTCTTGTGTGCATACTGAAATATAGTTGCATTCATGTGTTGTAATGGTTTCGGAGTCGGAGGGACGCAGATACAGTGCCAGACATACTTCAAGGATAGAGCCCAGATGATAGAGCACCCACTTACTAGTCGGGATGTCTGAGTATGGACAGCACGTCTGGTGCAGATCCCCGACCCTCCTACAGTCATAGCTTACATATGTTTGTGTAAATGTACATGGAATCCAGTGGCAGCTGTTTATGTTGAATACGTATAACTAGATTCTCCCTCTTTACATGTAACTGTATCTAAGACTGTACATCGCCCCAGCATAGATTCACATCCCTTTAACTATATATTCGTATGTACGTCAAAACCGGTATTTATTTCGCTCCTCCCCTCACAATCTAACAGTATCTATACATGTACAAATACCGAATTTTAAGTGTTGTTTTTTGCTTTGTTTTTGTGAATAAAATAGTAACAGCAAATGTGTTTCCTTATATATCCGTTATAAATATGCTGAATGTACATATATATATATAAATAAATAGCAATTGCTTTGCTTGGACCTGATTCGCTGAACACTGTCACAAAGATTCAGTTCATACCTACATAAACTTAATTTCGTGACGTCATATAACATTTCGCCATGCCCCCATGAGGTTCATGACTAGTTGTGTTGTGGATTTTCATTGGCTGACGGACGCCTTGTAGGCGGGGCTAATGATCCAATGACGTTTTGATTTGACGTCTTGTGTCTTCATATGCATAAATAGGACGGCTCTTATATTGTTGCAAATGTGTATATTTGGAGCAATGAACATTTTCAAAACATCAGGTACGAGCATATTTATTTACAAGAATTGACTTCAAAATGTATTAAGTTCATGGAGGTATAATCTTAAATGTAAAATTAAAATAAAATGTAATTAAAAGTTTATACCTCCATGAACTTAATCAATTTTGAAGTCAATTCTTAAATATCTTATATTCTTCTCAACCATTCTTGATGTAATTCCTTATAAAACTAGCAACAAGCCATCATGCACAAATCAAGAAAGAGAGGATAAAACCTCATTACTGGAGTCAACTCGGTGGTCCGTAACAAGGTACTTGCAAGTGTTGACTATCAACTTGCAAAAACGTTGGCAAATTGGGGGATCTGTACCTTGTGAGTACCGCCTCGGGACGGATTTGGAAGCATGCAGTCACGCCGTGGCACTGCGTCCGGGCTGCGTTCAAGCGTTCAAGCGTTCAAGCGTTCAAGCGTTCAAGCTGTCCATACAACGCACTGACTCGGTCAGTGATTCCAATGGTCACTTTCTTAACGGACGGCACACTAAGCATGCGCGTGCAATCGTAAGCATATAGTAGCGTACGTTATTTGCATTTTATCAGCACGTACGACTCACTTACCACGTGCCCAAGATATAGTGCACGCACGCTCACGGCCATCCGTGGCGTGCGAACCACATTGCACTACTGTGCGAGAGACGTGCGTTGACGTACTCCCTCCCTGTTCTTAAAACTCCTACCCCACGTTTTCAGAAAAAAAGTGGCAACCGAAGCCTCCCCAAATACATAACACAATACACAAACAAACACACACTTTGGGGTTGTGACAGAGGCTCTAATTGTTTTTTTCGTTAACATCGCTGTTACTAATACAGGTATCAGATTAATGAAAAGTTTAAGTGACATTTACACTTGCACGATTTTCGAATCCGCATTGGCATGCATCAATTCGTGGCAATGCGTATCTTCATCGCAAATCGACGGGAATAATTCGTTAACTGAGTGCGTACCAATGCGTGAAGAAATAACCAAATGTCTGGTTATTTCTTCACGCATTTCAGTGCGTACCTATTGCGCAATGTATTCGTGAACGTGTCTCAACTTGGTCGTACCTTACTCCTGTGGTGTCTTGTAATTCGTCCACAATTTTCTTGCGTCACGATCAAGGCAAGTCAAGGTTGAGCATTTCAAGCAATTGGCATGCAATTCAGACAATTAACAACATTCGTGAGTATTCTCTCGTGCTTATGGAACGAATATGTGGTGGCATGTGGTCCTGTGCATAGCTCAGTCGACCGCTATCAGTGAAGTTCAGCAACAATGGGCGCGGCTTGTCGCATGGGTGGGTTACCCGCTTCATTGCTGAATTAATTGAGAGTTGAAGGGTGATTACCTGCCCCACACTGAGACATGAGTGGAAAGACTTATGGTGTCACCCTGGGTAAATGACTTTATTCAAAGTGTGCCTCTGTTCACCCGACAGGAAATGGGTACCTGGTGTAAGATGTGGAGGAGGTGACCTTAAGCGCTTTGCGGCAGCTTAGGTTAGACCAGGGTAATAATGTTTAGAAGCGCACAGTCCACAACGTGGAGATTTGTGCGCTATATAAAAACTATCCATTATTATTATTAATAACATCTCACCAGTATGGGCACTTCAGTGATGTTTAATGTCTAACTACGACATACTATGTACATGTCAGGTCAAGATCCGCAGTTACACACTGGACTGTACAACGCATCAGCAACATGAGCTGAGCTCCATTTTCAATGACCTGACTACATATAATCTCAACTTTAGTCCCCCAACCCATGTCCATGTGCCATCCTCGGCTCTTTCAAGGCCCCCGAACGATGTATATAATGATGTACGCCTGTTTGAAAATATAAATCCGTCAATGTCTATGTTGTATTTAAAACCACAGGCGCTTGACCCTAAATATACACCTATATATATATATCTACCTGCCTGTGTAACATATAAAGAAGGTATTACACTGTCCTGACATAGGACCAGCAATGTCAACCTGGATCGGTCTACGAATGTTACAAAGCGTGTTTAAGCCAGCAAACCAGTGTAACCACATCCGGTCCTATGCCAGGATTCAAGATGGCGGACAGTGCCATACCTTCTTTATATGTTACATTGTTAGGTAGACATATATACCTTGGTGTATGTTTAGGGTCTGGCGCCTGTGTTTAAAATTGAACTGAAATTCATTCATAGAAACGTTTGATTTAAATTCTTAGATAACCGGACGCACAAGGTTATAATAACATCATAACATTCGTGTGATTAATAAAGCAACACACCGGTAATCGCACAGCGCTTCCCGCAATGTTTCTTTTACATGAAGAACATCCATAGCTACGTCTCAAATGTTTACATCCGACACGGTATGTTACCTCATGAATTCTCAAGTATTTAGTACAGTAACTTCATTGATTTCTTCTGCTTGATTGATTTAGCTGATGATGGCACATTTTACCGCAATCCATATCCACAATGGGGTTTCTTCCTGCAGTATTATTCTGCAGTCGTGATATAAGTGAACTAAGTTTGAAGGCGGCGCTATACCCCAAAAAGTCTCACCACACCACCAACATGCTTTCTTGTATTTCAGAACAAGGTATGGAATGAACAGTTTGAGATTTATTATAACTATGAGTTTTGTTTCTTTTCAAAACCTTTAAAAAGCTGCGTAAAGTCATTGTGTTGTGGTGGCCTGTTTATGACAGGGAAATTTGTCACCACTTACATTAACCTTTCTCTTAATGTTTGTAATATTTGTCATATTTTTTATTTGAAATAAGCCCAAATATTTAATTTCAAACGACCGTACCCTATCCACTTTCGTTCGTCCAGCCTTCCCGCCTCATTTCGTAAAATGTGTGATGTAAAGCACACTCGGAATTCCT
The DNA here is from genome assembly GCA_936450465.1 of Gibbula magus. NCBI lineage: Eukaryota > Metazoa > Mollusca > Gastropoda > Trochida > Trochidae > Gibbula > Gibbula magus. Next base: position 13,844,303 of record OW388298.1, on the reverse strand, counting down.
TCTGCAAATACGCATTGAAAATGGAGAACGTCAGTTTGTTATGACTTCAAAGGAAGAGTAGATAGAGGATATTTGACATGTCTCGTCGAATACCATGTATATTTCATCGAGTGAAGTAGAAATGTATATTTTCACGAGTGACGCAACCACGAGTGTAAATATATTATTTCTTCTTCACGAGATGAGATATACATGGTATTCGACAAGAAATGTCAAATGTTTTATTTATTAGATTTAACAAACCATGCATATAGTTAGTAAATGACGATCATTTTATAAACGGATCCTCCGAGATCGCCTTCCTTTCTAAGGTCATCCTATTGTTACGATGACGTCATATGATTGAAAATGTTATTTCACTGAGTAGAATAACATGTAGAAAATATGGATTTTATTTAAACCGATAAATGTCGTATCTCACCACTGACAATCTAATAAATATGACATACAGACTCTAAGACCGTTACTATGGATGGTAGAGATTCCAGTTAGTCAATATTTCGATCATAAATAAACCGTTTTTCTATTTTTAAACTGGGAAACACATCGATGATAAAACTTGCCATTTATACATCTAGGATTAATAACTAGAGTATATCACCAAAATGTCTTCTGAAAGTAAATAAATCAGCACAAGAGATGATAAAGTTAAAATTTACAAAAAGTTACTTTTATCGACGAGTGTTGGTATATTTGATATCAGAAGGGTGAGGTTGTATGTATCATCCAAAATCATTCTTCATTATTTTTAATGTAACATGTAGATCGCTGTCCATATACTTCCAGTGCGGTGGTGTCATAGCACTGTACGACATCATGTTTATGATGTCATGGCCTTGTGATGTCATCAGGATTCTTACGTCATAGCATTGTGAGTTTCTATACTTCCAGTGCGGTGGTGTCATAGCTCTGTTTGGCGGGATAGCGCAGTGGTTAGCAACTTAGCATGTTCGGCTTCGGATCAAGAGGTCCGGGGTTCGAATACCGCCAGGGGCACGGCAACTTTGTCTGCAGTAGAGAACTGTTATACACGCAGTAAGGAATGGGTGCAACACTATACTGAATTTCAGCGCAGTACTACCCACGGTTCGCTAGTTCCAGCCGCTGCTCGCAGGTTTAACCACAATACATAACCACATGGCGTTGCGGGCTTTCTCCCTGCCGTAATACTAGCAGCCGCGATATAAGTGAAATACTCTTGAAAGCGGCGTAAAACCCCAACTCACTCATTCACTCATAGCACTGAATGACATCATGTTTATATTGTCATGGACTTGTGATGTCATCCGATGATTCTTACGTCATAGCATTGTGAGTCATTACTTGACGATGTAAAAGTGCAACCTCGTCCCAAGGCTGATCAACTATCATGATGATGAAAAGATATTTCCGATATTTTACACTACTTTTTAGTTGCACATATGATTAAGTTTGCAACATTACACATTAAACAAAACGAAAAGTAAAATGATTGCCAAAATGGGACAATCACTCTAAGTAAAGGATATTTAAGATAAATAAATTGAGGGACAAAATAAATGTCCGAGTGAGGATAACCATTTTGTTTTTAAATCTGTAATGTGCCCACAATTATTAATTCAATTGACGCTCTTGTATTTGAAAGAAAGGTTCACATTGCAATTTTACATTGAAGATGTTTGTTATTCTCCTTTTGAGGATAAACACATTTCTGTATTCTGTATAGGCCTATTGATAATAAATATATATTACATTGTTCACAATCGGTTTTATGAGTAGAAAGGGCGTCAAACAGAAATCAATATCTCCCAACTTGGTTACAATGATAATTTTGAAGATGGTGGTTAGTTGTCAGTCTTCATAAAACGGAGAGAACGTAGTTATGTGCTGGACATGTACATCACGTGGTATACTCCAATGAGCTCACCTCGCTTGAACAGTAGACACCACCGAATCTGAGGTAATACCAAGTGTTTAAGTAATATTATACAGCAAATTTTCGGAAAACAGTTTCAATCATTTACATTATAGCCACTCACGAAGCATTCGGGTGTGATTACTAATATTTTATGTCTACTTCACACGAATTTGTGCTATTGAAGGTAGTGTTATCCCAAATATAACCATAGTTCTATATTTGTTCACCATATAAAAATGGCATGTATTTCTAATACTTCATACGATAATGTCTACCCTTCTACTGTGAGAGGTCTTTTTAGAAATTTAATATATTTTTTGTTATTTGAATTCACCAACTTTTATCATTTAAATTAGTTTTTACGGTACGTAATCGTAATAGTGGCACAATGAAAAAAAAAAACTGTCAAACGATCTCCTACGTAGGACTTAGTATCTCGTACATAGGACATAGTATCTCCTACGAAGGAGATACTATTAATTAACTATCAATGTTATGGCATGTATACGGCATTTACGGCCTAGACCATATGATTCGACAACTGGGCCAGTACGGGGAAACTGGGCCAATACGGGAAAAACTGGGCCAATACGAGACAAACTGGGCCAATATGAGTCTGAGCATGCGCAGTTGCACATTTGGTGAAAGCCCGAAGCTGTCGCTTCACAACTTTGACCCGTGCTATTTGTTCACCAATCTTATTTATGATTATTATTTCAATTTAAATGAGATGTCTAGTGTTGTGCAAATAGAATGAAAAGAAGTTAATTAATAAAATTGTCATTAATTAATATTTCGGTATTGGCCGAGTTGCAGGTCCTCGGTCCGTTGTATTGGCCCTCAACTTCGTCTCGGGCCAATACAACAGACCTCGTACCTGTAACTGGGCCAATACGGAAATACTTAATTAATAACATTATAATATAGTCATCACCACGTGGTAATCAGTCATTATACAACGCGATGTCGGACAGAGATGACCTGTTTTTGACGAAGTCAAAATATTGTGAGCAAAATGATGTTGACGAATTTCAATTTCGGAAATATGGAAAAGCTCCTATGCGACAATTTACCCAAGACTACTTAGCAGAAAAATGACCGGACATTGACAACATTGAAAAGGTGGCAGGAAGAACGGCGTCAACGTTCGGTGAATGAAACCTAAATTTACCATCTTGATGTTTGATCAAGGATTGGTAATAACATATGAAGAGGAGGAGGAATTATGACAAAAAGGAGTGCTTGGCGAGGATTCACCACAGAAACTATTGGACTCTGTACTATACTTGACAGGTATGTAAATGTTTCAGTAAAGCATTGATCTTAAAATATTTTTGACCCAGTTTTGTTTTTACCTCACTTTACATGTATAAAAGTATAAAATAACATAAAATCAGCGACTGTTTGTGTGATCCATGACATAAAAATACAATATATACTGAGTCCAAAAGTATATACAATTCAATTTAAATGAATAGGTATAATTAAAGTATAAATAAAAAACATATTCGCGTGAAGATCTTGACAGTCTGGCGATTGATTATTATTCAGGGCTGAACTTTGCTCTTCAAAGGGATAGAGAACACCGCGCCTTGCAAATGCACATCAACCCACAAGTAACTGGTCCCCACACAGATACCACTGGTGGACGGTACCTGAGATACCTTGAAGATACTTCCAAGACTAATCCAGGAGGACTGAAACAACGAAAAGTGAGACCGAAAGAAGTGCGTGCTTACGAAAACGTTGACCATCCTGATCGCTGCTACGTTCAGATCTTCCAGAAGTACAGTTCTCTCTGGTAAGTAACAATTTTACATTTTCTGAAATGAATTCTTGTAAACATATAACTTACCGTCATTTATATTGACTACGTTAAGAAATTGTTCAAGAAAGATAATTGTTACTACAAAGTATATTTCTTTAATCAGTAATCTAACCTACTGTTTGTGTGATTGTTGTAGCCCACAGACGTGTGCAGACAAATCCAAGGATGCTTTGTGCCGGACACCTTTAAAGAAAAGACGGGATTCTCTCTGGTATTCAGCAGTTCCATTTGGTAATAACACACTTCAAGACATGGTCAAAATGATCTTTCGAGTGATGGCATCAGCGGGCGAAAGATGAAACCATTCCCTGTGCACAACAGCGGCGACGCGTCTTTATCAAGCCAACATCGATGAGCAGATCATAAGCGAACAGACTTGGCACAGAAGTGATGCTGTTCGGCTTTACAAAATAGCCAGTGATGACCAGAAGGCTTTTGTGTCCGAGGTTTTGGCCAAAACCCGTAAATGTAAACTGTACCCAAAACGGTTTTCTCTACGGATGACAGTATGGATGGGTCGACTACAAACACCCTCCTGGTTTTCGTCACCTTCAAATTCAACTGTTGAAAACTAATGCTGTATTGTCTGTTATTTTGCAGCAATAAAGAAACCGGTTTTTATGTTTTTGAAGATTTCTTTGCCTCGACACCTTTGCAATTGGGAGGGCTTTATAAGCTCAGATAATACCCTGGTGGGAGTGCCTTACAAACTTTTAAAAGGCCCTCGCACCAATATATTATTTGGGCTTATAAAGCCCTCTCATACAATGTCAGGATGTTCCCAGGGATAAAGACTGATCTGAGAGGGTGTTAACACATACGGGAGGTATATAAGCACAATTTGGAAGGACCTTATGTGCTGGGAAGGATCTGAACCTTCAAAAAACTTGTTCTGGTCGGGGCTTTCAGTTTCTTATTTTGTCAAGCACCACTATTTCTGTGTGCTGTGTTATCCATGGTGTTGAGCGGTTAACACTCAACTGACGAGTGACTGTCCATGTATATATGTGAAGTACCTGTGAAGATATGTGAAGACGTGGGTAAGATCAGCGCTGCCACCACACCCGAAATAAGAGCCTTCCTTCATTACAGCGAATAAAATTAAGAGTTATTTACAAGTTATTTCCTCATGACATAGACATCGCCACCATGCACCGGTTTGCCTGTCACATCCCCTAAAAGAGAACAGTGACCTTCAGTCTGAGAATACACCACAGCATGACAAGGACAGGTCATCAGACACAATGAAGCACAGGCAACCCGAGATGGTATTCCAGGCAACACTCTGAACACTTTACCGCTAAAGCCTCGTCCTCTGGAACCTCGTCCTCTCGACACCTTTTTAAAAGAGCTGATGTCCATTTTCATGCTGTCTGAAAGGTAAAGTTAGAAAGTATTCAGGCAAATATATTTGGAATGTTATGGAGATACTTGGATGTTAACCAGTCTATCAGTCAACAGTCAAGTTTGGGATACTAATCAAGACCCTAGAACCTGCATGGTTTGTCAGTACAACCATCCTCTAGGAATTCAAAATAGTCAAATCGTTTTTGACCTTAATGTCACTCAAGATAAATCTTTACACGTTTCCCCTGGTATTCTAGAACACGAGCTTAAAACTTAAAAAAATAAGTACATATCCGACACAATAATTCAGGCCGATGTTTAGAAAAATTAAGAATTATTTATATATTATTAAGTGATTTGTATTTGCACCCACGGATGTTAGAGATGAGATGATGTCTGGTCTCTGAGACTCCTGAAGTCGTCAATTAAAGGTACATCCATTGTGTTGCTGGGGACCACATATTCCAAACGTTATACATGGTGTTACTTCATCGAAAAGTACCGTTTGTTACAGAAAACTACCATTTGATGATAGTTGACTGAGTATATTGACGATGTGAAGATAAAAAAAGTGATTTCTCATCGAAAACTGGACAATGCATCCCGATTGACGCGCGCGAATGAGTCAAACGTAATTTTGGAATCTTATCTATAACAGACAAAATGACAAATTTTGGTGTGATAATGTTTAATAGGTCATATAACTACTGAGCATGTAAATGGGACTGGCAGTTTGGGTTTCTAAACATGCATAATGATGTTACTCGATTTTTATTGGAAACTAGTAATTATGAAATATTTGGCGATTTGGGATAAATAAGCAATTTGGGTGAATTTATGTGTACTGTAAACAGCGCATATGGTATGTTGGAATGTATTAAAGCCAAATACAATTTTATGAAACACAATGGATGCACCTTTAATATAAGAGGAGCTGAAGCGAGCTGGTATAGAGCAATTGAAATAGTACTGGTATATTCACCTATGCAGAAAGCAGAGTCTTTGGAAAAGGCCATGACGTTTACAAACTTATCACACTTCAGATCTGGGCTCCGAGTGTCGTATTTCAAATGTATGCGTTCACCAACATTTCCCTTGGCACTTGTAATAACTCCACCTTCCCAGCTTATCCAATACCGTTGAAAGTTCTCACAACTGTTTGTAGAAGGATGAGGTTCTTGAACAAGACGTTTCCTCGAAGAATTTCTGATGAAAGCAACTTTATTTTTGTAACCTCTTTCCACAATGTCGTAAGTCTCTTCACCACAGTGTAGCTTTATCACGATATCTCTACAGCCCCTGAAGTGATATTCCAAGTGAGATCCACCAGTTTGAAGCTGATTTGTTCTTATGGCAGTTTCACGTGTCAAGTACTTGGACGAAACTGTAAATTAATGAGAATGTGAGTTACCAGTTCAGAAAGTGTATAAGTGCCATGCTTACAACATTTGATGTGCAGTCATAAATAAATTTAAATAAGATTTTCTTGATACAAACTTCTTTATTTGAAAACATGTCTCTGGATAACAACTTCTTTATTTTGAAGATACATGACGTATATGCTCACTCCTTCATCATGTGGAACGAGGGGAAGATGTTAGGTGTTGGAGTTAAATGTCTTATTCCACTCGTAGAGATATACGCTGTCATATTGAAATAGCTAAATGTGGAGGTTGAAAATGTTGAAAAAAACTTATCGGCACCCATAAATAATCTAACTTTGTGTTATGGTGCTGTACCTGCAAAAAGACATTATAAGCTTTATGAATGTATGTGGAACATTTGTCTATTTGTAATTTTATATATAATGCGAGGGAGAATTTTAGAAAATTATCATGATAAATTTAAGTGAATGGACTAAAGAGAGTGTTGAAGTTATGAAATATACAATTTATACTTTGTTTTTATTGAAAGGTAAAATTATCAATGATATTGAATAGTAAATAAATGATCATATATGTATAATAATTAATAATAAATACTCATATTTTGTTGCTGGTGAAACTGCTCTACTTCCTTGCCCAAGATGCTGCTTCAGCGTTTAGCATTCTTGGTTGCCTTTGTCCTAGGATCATTGATGATCCCTTTTATCTACACTCACAATGTATGAGCTTAGGAGTCGAGATATACATGATGTCCCTTCTCTGACCCCATCTTTTCTGGTTGCAGGTCTTCATGATCACATTTAAGAACGGGTTCTATCACCGACTGGCCGTCTTCTTGGTTTTTTGGCATTTCAGACATGAACAAATGCAGTATTTTCACTAATTTTCTTTGTTTTGAATTTTAAAATATGTGTTGCTAGTATATTCACAAAGTAGCAAAACCTTTATTATTAAATTAATTAACTATAGCTTTTCACACTCATAGCGCGGATGAATGGGTTCACTTTTCATTGTTGTTCATTTGAATGAATGTGCGCTAGTCTTTATCACATTTTCAAATATAAAGTCATAATTATATCACCCTTAGTTATATGGTTCACCTGGATTGTGCAATAATCATGAATTAATGACATATATATGTAAACAGGAATATCCTCTCGAATTTCGTTTCCACAAAAAATACCCCGATAGAACCCTCTCTTTAACAGTTGAATAAGGTTTAAGGCGCTGTAGTACGCCGTTCTTACTTGCATTCTTGCTAACGAAAAATGTAAATAAGTGTTGCCAATGACTATATAATACTATTGATTCAATAAAAAGAGTTCTAAAACGAATATACTTAAGAAGGTTCAGATGGGGGAATTCGTCATGAGTTGGCTATACAATGAGGATTTGTTTTTAACAAATGAAAGAGGGTAGAGGGTATATACTTGATATAACAACTTAAAGCGCAACTCCCGGATAAAATTGACCAAAATTCGTTTGACTAAACCAAGGTAAATTGTACACTAATGTTAATCTGTATGCAAAGTATCTAGCTAAATATGATTTTCCGTTAGGTCATACAACTTTAGACAATAGATTATTTTATTATTTGCGATTATAAAAAATAGCGTCATTTACTTGCCGCGATCGTTTTGTTCCGGTGATGTAACCGGATGTGACGTCAACTGGGGCACACAAACGTGACGTAACAGCCACGTGACAATGTAAACAACACAGCGCTTCACTTCGGTGATCGCTTTTTGACGATTTGGGTCACAAATAAAGTTAAACTGAGAGTGAAATTCGAATATCTGCTGTATGAAAGTATAATGGCAACGAGGAATTAGCTAAATATTTGTTTTGGTACATAATTATGAGAAGAATTTATGATTCGAAAGGACGTGTCAAATTCTGTAGCCTAGTGAAGGAGTCGTTGTCCTCTGTCGACACGGAATGATTTCGGTAAGTGGGTCTTTGATTTCTTTCTTCTAACGATGCATAATTTGTTATGTGTATGGACATGTTCTTTCGAAAATATAAATATTACTTGAATTTTCAATCCGAGTCGAGAAAAACAACATTATCAGTCTCTCAAATCGTGGCTCTCGTCGAGTGTGTTTTGCAGATCCATTTTTCGATACGCGCTCACAATCTTCCAAAGTGATTTTTTAAAGAAATAATTTGTCTGGCCCACAGGGATAGCAGTATTCAAATTTTGATAACAATAGTAATTTTTACTAGCCTCGGGTTGAATGAATGTTGTTAATTTTAGCCCAGAGATTCATTAACATGTCAATTATATGAGAACTTATAATTAATTTGCACCATTTCATTGATAAAATGTTAATGTGTGCATGACTCGCCTTTTTAAAAAAAACTTTATAATTCATTTTATTAATATAATTAACTTCAGGAAATTATTTTTTAAATATCGACATTTGCTTTCAATGAAATATATTAGACATATATCAAATTCAAATCCATATAACAATGTAGTAGAAATTACTACTGGTATTTAAAAATTACAAATTAGAAGCCATACAGTATATGAGTTAGTGATCATGAATGTATATGCATATTTAAATTTTCAAAGAAATGGCTTTCCATAAAAGATTTCAATATTTTGTTTGATAACTATTTATTTGTTTGTGATGAAATTAGACTGAGGCTGTAGATGTTTAGAATTTTTTCACTTGCCTGACATAAAAATATCAAAGGTCCTATACCAAACACAAAATAATAACATGTTATGAATTAATCATGTGTAATATATGCAGCATCAAAAAAGATTTATTATTGTTGTTACAGGTGATGGGAGTCCCTAATACAAGAGAACACAACAACAACAACAAAACCATTAGGAATGGACTGTTTGTGCCGTAAAATATTGGTGCTGAAGGTGTAATCCTTTGCTATCAGGAAATGATATATATAAACATTGTCATAAGAAGTGATATATGCTGATTGTGTGAACTGATATCCAAATCATTATCTTCTCTTGGATATGAGAATGTGCCAATGTTTTAGAAATATTGTATTCAACTTTGAAGCAAACTTGAGCTGCCTCATAGAAAGACTACACAAAAAAACAGTGTAATAGTAAATCAAATTAATATTCAATTTAATTATGAGAGTAAATAAAATCAAATATTTCCAAAATTTATAAAAAATAAAATTTATGATAAAATTAATTTCATGTGCACTGTTTCTATGTAATTCCTAAAATGCAAACACTTACACAAAGTAATGTTCAATACATGTTGTATACTTAGTTGAACAAATTTGGCTCTCATATTTGTTGTTTGTTTTATTCATGATTAAAAAGTGGAAATGCAATATTGCATCTTAAGTGACTTTAATGTCACAGTAAAAATAGAAAACTTGAACATATTTTTTACAGAATTCTTAGGTCTGTTTCAAGGTAAGTTGTTTTTATATGCAGGTAGGTGTAGGCAAATGTAAAAAACACAAGTCATGCTTACATAGGTATTTACACACAGTTACAAATCTATTTTATAGAAATAAATATCTTTGTCCCTTTGGATAATGCTATTAACAAAATTAATCATATGCATTGTGATGAAGTACATATGTTTTTATATATATCTGTAACTGAAAATATAGGTTAGTTAAAATTGCAAATGTTATTGATAAATGTCTGAATTTTCCATTTGATCAGATATATATACTTGACAAAATATACTCAGAAAATATTATGTAAACTGTGAAATGAATAATAATTATCTTATCATTTAAATAAGATATCAATCACCAAAAATTCCATTATTCTTACCAATTTTATCCACTGAAATACAGATCAGTTAGATACAATATTTTCATTCTTTCATTCAATGTCTTTCAATACTTATGAAACAATATGACTACAATTAAATTATTTCTATTGCAATACACTATTCATTCTAAAACAAAATTGGGTACGAGTTCAGCGAAACGTGTGGATATGCATTGGAGTTCACTGCATCCCGTGAAGACATCAGGTGATCATGCAGGCACGGTAAAGTTATTTCGCCAAAAATGAAATAACCTATGTATTATAGTCAGCAAATTACACAATATTTAACTACATGCATTCACTATTAATGATGTATCTAAGATACGTAAGTTTGCCAGATATGTCAGCACTGAAACACGTATGATATCAGCTGTTCGGTTAATTATTTGGGATTTTACTTCCGGGTTTAGTAAGAACCATTTTTTAAACTTTATCGCTGATATTGAGTTTATTCCTTTTCTGTTTCTCTTCAAGTTGTCATATGCAAATATCTTTCAAGTTTTGACATTAAATGGTCGACTGGTATGATTCCTATTGCCCGCGCAGTTTACTCGTCTGACAGTGTTAATACTACGGTGGTCGCCATTTGCATTGGTTTGTTTTCTCCAGTTGACGTCATACATTCCTTCGGGGAAAATCGAGATTTTTCCGGTGTTCTCCGTAAAACAAGATGGCCGACACGTCAAAAAGCGACGTAAACAGTCAGTTTTCTGACTTTTTTTTACGATTTGCTAAAGTCACACATAATTTCAATGGTAATGGGATGCGAGAATTTGTTGTTTATAAACCGATTCACATAAATTCCATGTCTTTGCAATGTGCATGTAAACCATAGGCAGTTACTTGAAAGAAATTGGAGCAAAATCATCCGGGAGTTGCTCTTTAACACTGCCAGAAGTGTTGGATATGTATTATATCCAATGGTTCTATTGAGATGGTAGATACAGGAAAGAACGGATGATTATATGACTCACATAGCCTGATAAATGTACGCTTGAAATGTGTTGTTCTTATTAAATCGACATTTCAACTTCAATATGCACTATTTAGCTTGTTGTTATCTTAAGTGTTTTACGATCTACAATTCTTCCCAAAATATACCCCCCACAAAAATACCCAAATATTTTGGTGTGCAAATGTTCAAATTGTACCCTAACTATCAACTTTGAAATGTTAATACTTCGACATGGAATTGTTCAGTTCGCTATGCGAACGTGATTGCAATAAGTAACTTTGACGTAAGTTAATATGTTAAACAGATTTGTGTCCCTTTGAAGAGGAAGGTAAAACACACTTTTTTAAAAAGGATAATATTCTAGGTCAGAGATCTAAAGAAAAAATGCAAAATTTGTGGAAATTGATTCATCTTTCAAATGAGCTGTCAAATCGATAGACCAGGGAATTGGTATAGCCAATGATCTCACTACACATCAAAGGAAAGAACTGAACCGTTTGAGAGAAGAACACCCTGACTCAAGCTTCTACTACAAGGGGAACAAACTGGTACAGGACCCCAAGGAGGACCACGCTAGATCCGGGGACACCCGGGGCTCATCCAGGTCTGACACCCGGGGAGACCGAGACCGGGGAGACACGAGACGGACTTTGAGATCGTCTTCACGCCCAGGCGGCAGTAGAGATCACCCACGATAAGGAAGTGGCCAGGGCCAGGAATATGTGGGACATTCTCTAACACATAACGGTGCTAATAATGTGAGTGATGCTAACGATAACGATGAGTACGCTTCTCTTAAAATTATATTCTGGAATATTTCAGGTATCATGCATAAACTGACTGACTCTTGTTTTATTGAGTATATCAAATCACTCGATATTATTGGTATAACTGAAACTTGGTCAAAGGACTTGGACGTTGAGAACATATTTAGCGAATTCACGTTTATTGAAAAAAATGCACAACAAATATCTAGCAAGGGGACAGCTTCCGGAGGTATTTTAGTATTGATCAGGAAACAGTTTTATGATTTTGTGAAATTAATCAAAGTAACAGAGAATGCTATTTTTATCATGTTTGATCAAGAACTATTCGGTCTTGATAAGAATGTATTATATTCTTGTGCGTATATACAACCGGAAGCATCCACTTGGTATGATAAATACTCACCGCTATGTAATAATGGTTTAACTATATTTCAAGAAAATTTATTATCAATTATTTCCACTGTACCAGACTGTTACATCTTGTGTGGCGGAGATTTTAATGCGCGGACCGGATTGGACCCCGATTTTATCGAGGACGATTTATTCGAATATACAGAAACGCAAAATCAATCGTACTGGGATTGTTTAATCGACTACTTCCATCTGAAACGTTTCTCCGCCGACAAGGTTATAAACAGTTTCGGTAAAGCACTTCTTGACATGTGCTCTGTGTTTAATATCCATATTATGAATGGTCGTTGTGGCAGTGACACACATCTTGGAGATTTTACCTATATAGGCCAGAATGGTGCAAGTGTAATAGACTATGTTATTTCATCAACTATGTTATTTGATTATGTAGAGGCTGTTTGTATACAATCACGTATAGAATCAGACCATCTTCCAATCATGGTACAAATAAAATCTAACAATAAAAGAACAGATGATACATCTACTAGAAATCCGAAACACGTTTATAGGTTTATTTGGGATAATAATAAGTCAGGACAGTTTAGAGAAAATATGCTATCAGAGAAAGTTCAAGAATTGCTAGACAAATCTGTTGATAGTGCTCTCATAAATATAGACGAAAGTATAACATACATGACAGAAGCGGTATGTACGGCGGCTTCCTGTATGACAAAAAAGATAAATATATCAACAATATTTTCTAAAACTTGGTTTGACTCAGACTGCAAAAAACTTAAAGCTGAAAGATGCAAATATCTCAATAAGTTTCGGAAACATAAAGATAAACGATCATTCGATCAATATTGTATCGTAAGGAACCAGTATAATGCCCTCTGTAGAAGAAAACGCTTAGATTATTTCAAAGAAAAACAAATAGCGATAGAAAATAGCATTAAAAATTCGAAAGAGTTTTGGTCAGAGCTTAAGCGTTTGAATAACACTCATATAAGGCAAAACAAAATTTAGATTAATAATTGGTTTTTACATTTTAAACAACTCTTTAGTGGTGCCGATATTGATCAAAGCAATGATCATATCAATTACCACGATAATTCGGAGCAGGCTAATCTAAACCGCCATAATTCCGAACTTACGGAAACAATACTAGATTCTCCAATCACAAGGGAAGAGATATTAGAAAATATAAGAAATCTTAAATCAAATAAATCGCCTGGGAGTGATGGAATGATATCAGAATTCTTTAAAAATTCAGCAGATCTTATCGCACCATACCTAGAACTTATTTTCAACGTTATACTAGAAAATGGCACTTTCCCTCAGTCATGGACGGTTGGTATCATTGTTCCAATTCATAAGCAGGGTGATATCAATGATCCTAACAATTTTAGAGGAATAACATTGATCAGTAATTTTAGTAAAATTTTCACGTATATTATTAATAAGAGACTTGTTACATGGGGTGATACAATGAATAAAATAGGTGAATCACAAGCGGGTTTTAGACATGGTTATACCACTGTTGACAACATGTTTATTTTACAAAGTTTAGTCCAACGATATTTGAATTCAAAAGGAGGAAAGTTTTATGCAGTATTTGTAGATTTTGCGAAAGCCTTCGACTCTGTACAACGAAACAAACTTTGGTCTCTCTTACATTATCATGGTCTTAGTACCAAAAGGAGTAAACTTTTATCTAATATGTATGAAAACGTGAAAGCATGCGTTAAAAATAATTACGAATTCTCGGAACATTTCGAATTACAACTTGGTGTAAGACAAGGGTGTATTTTAAGTCCGTTCTTGTTTTCATTCTTCATCAATGAACTTGCCACCCAAATCGAAACGAACTGTTCAAGCGGTATCCAACTCCATCCCGAAATAGTCCAAATTTTCCTTCTTTTATTCGCAGATGACGTTGTCCTGTTTTCGAGCACTATTATTGGCCTCCAAAACCAATTAAATGGCGGCAAACTATCTAAATCAGAAAAATGGTCATTCAAGGGTATAAATCTGGATTGCGTTAGTTTTTACAAATATTTGGGCTTATATTTTACAAGTGGACTGTCATGGGCTAAACATGTCAAATATGCATCGCTCCAGGCACAAAAGGCGCTATTCGGCATCCTTAAAACAGTTAGCCAACTAGGAGATATTAATTATACGACTTATTTTAAGATATTTGACGCCAAAATAAACCCAATTTTAACTTATGGGGCAGAAATATGGGGATTAACAGATTTTCTTCAGTTAGAAAGAATACATTTATATGCATGTAAGAAATATCTTGGTGTCAAAGTGAATACAGCAAATGTACTGGTATATGGTGAATGTGGAAGATATCCGATTAACTTGTTTACAAATGTTAAAGTAATTAAGTACTGGTTAAAATTGTTAAATATGCCCCGTGATAGAATGCCCAAATTGTGTTATAATATGATGTTATTGTACGAGAAAAATGGACAAAGAAATTGGGTTTCTAACGTCAAACATTTTTTATTTTCTATTGGCTTCGGAAACGTTTGGTATGCTCAGTATGTTGAGTCACACGCAGATTTTATTCAGTCAATAACAACAAGACTAAAAGATATATACCTGCAGACATGGTGGGAAAAAATTTCATCGTCAAGTAAATGCTTTTATTATTCCAAGTTCAAATGTGATTTATTAAGTGAGGATTACCTATCATTTGTAAACATAAAGAAATTTAAGCGATCATTAGCACGATTCCGATGTTCATCACATGATCTATTGATTGAGAGCGGTCGATATAAGAATATTAATAAAGAAGATAGAATATGTAAACTTTGTGATTTAAATCAAATTGAAGACGAATATCATTTTCTACTCATCATTTTCTACTCATCTGTCCATGTTATCTTTCACTACGATGTAACTATATCAAAAGATACTATTATGCCCATCCATGTGGCAGTAAAAATCAAACACTGTTACAAAATCTTGCCATGTTCATCCATCATGCAATGCTGTATAGAAATCATGTATTATCTCTGTAATATGTATTTATGTTTACATTTATGTAAAAACTATAGTTTAGTTGTGTACTATAGGCCTGTGGCCTTTTCAGTATGAATAAAGATTGATTGAATAAAGATTGAGAAGATGATTTTCAAAGAGGTTTTCTTCAAAAGAGTGAAATGTTAGAATTTGTTGTGAAATAGCAAAAAAACTATTACGGATAAGGTTTATCGACTCCTGTAATGTGATGTTTTTCCCTCCAAGATAACATTATGTTCCAACAACTTTAATAATAAATGGCAAATTTGAGAGAAAAATAGTATGCAAAATACGTACTACAGCGCCTTTAAGGTTGAAAAATCCCCTATGCCTAATCGATGTGGAATGTTGTTGTTTACATTGTGGTGCAGCTTTCGTGAAATTGTCTTCAAGTTTCCGAGATATTAAGGATTTTAGTTTCTGCGCAGATAACCTATGAACAAAGTCGAACAAATCCGGCACGATGCAAAATCAGTTACGGTCACAAATTATAAAATCTGAGTGATTACTTTTAAACCTCTCTTGAACGCGATTACTCAATGTAGCGCTATGTAGCAAAGGGAACAAGCCTCGATGAATCGCTCCGTGTCGTTCAGGAGGCAATGAGCGCTCATTGAGCACTCAATTCGCTCAATTGAGCCATTATAACCGCTCACTGTAATGGAACAGACGGCAGACTATGTATTGATAACTTAACGATAACACTGATACAAAGAACATGAATTGTAATTCGATGTTGATAACACGTAGTTGACGTAGTTATCCACAACATGTAACACTGAGTGCTCCGCTCTGTACTTCCTGTGTCCAGATACCTATTTAAACAGCTGGTTGAACTGAGTGCATTATGGATGCCTTGTTTCTTGCCCAAGTATGAGACCTAGGTCACAAATTGTTGGTGTCATCGGGTAAACTATTTGTCATTACTTATATCAACATGCATGTTAGTAATTTATTTAAGAGGTAACACGAATGAAACAATCTAGATATACCTTCATGTACCTTGCCAATTAATGACATTGACAAACTTTTTCTATCAATAATGTAATGGACCTGAATAAGGACACGATGGAGCCAAACGGAATATAATATAAAAAAAAACCAATCAGCATGTTAAGCAGCACTGTTGTAACACTCACATTATTAACATACCAAGACTGTACGTCCAAGAACCATGGCTTGAAATGTGTACCCTGCAGTTGGGAGCACCACATGTCATGGTACTTCGCTGCAGTAAAGATAAATACAAACAGGCCTGACTAATGACAGGCCAAGTACTAGAAAACCGCGAGTCATCAGCACCAGAGAAAACGTACATCGTCGGACTTGTACATCAGCGTAATCATTCATCACTGTGGCGTCATCGAAAGCATTGAGTTAACATCATGAATCCTGCGGAAGTACAGTTACCAGGCGTGTTTCGGTAATCATTCGTCACTGCGGCGTCATCGAAAGCATTGAGTTAACATCATGAATCCTGCGGAAGTACAGTTACCAGGCGTGTTTCGGTAATCATTCGTCAATGTGGCGTCATCGAAAGCATTGAGTTAACATCATGAATCCTGCGGAAGTACAGTTACCAGGCGTGTTTCGGTAATCATTCGTCACTGTGGCGTCATCGAAAGCATTGAGTTAACATCATGAATCCTGCGGAAGTACAGTTACCAGGCGTGTTTCGGTAATCATTCGTCACTGTGGCGTCATCGAAAGCATTGAGTTAACATCATGAATCCTGCGGAAGTACAGTTACCAGGCGTGTTTCGGTAATCAATGCTGCAGGCCCTTCTGTAGGATGACGACAGGTCAATGTAATGCCCTTACAGCCCGGATCACAAGAGACTTCTTTCCTATGAATGATGTCATTATCTTGCAAAAATGACCGACTTATCACCATTCGAACACTTGTTGAATCATCTGCATTGGCAGATAAGGGGAGGGGGGAGGTAAAAAAACAATTCAAGCACACGGTCGATATATC
This sequence comes from Gibbula magus, assembly GCA_936450465.1. NCBI lineage: Eukaryota > Metazoa > Mollusca > Gastropoda > Trochida > Trochidae > Gibbula > Gibbula magus. Next base: position 13,826,981 of record OW388298.1, on the reverse strand, counting down.
CCCAATAACGTCACCTGGTGGCTAGTAAACTCTGTACATCGACTTGTAAAAGGGTTGTTCAGAGCATAGGATGCCATAGGAGATCCTGTACGTTTTTTTTTACAGTTATGTAATGTAAACAAAACATTGTCAAATGAATCTGTCAAACGTATATCACTTTATTTATCTGATATTGCTGTTAACGTTGATAACACCAAAGAAATGTTGGTATAGTTGCCCGTGATTTTATAAGAAACATTCAAGGTTATTAACCACGTTTAAAAGCAGTTGACTTAAAAGAATATCACAGAACACCATGCAACAAACATCAAAACACGATTCATTGAAATGTATCATAAATACATTTGAGTTGGGAAGCAGATATCTTTCTCAAGTAGTGTAAAGATACACAGGTAATGATCCATTACTTGTCCGATATTGCCTTACTTTGTTTTAAATTGAAAGATTAGGACGAAACGTTCCATTACCTTAGATATAAATTTTTATCTCAATGAAATGTCTACTTTCTTATCAGTTTGAAGGCTATAACGCATATCAAAAGTGTCTTTGTTAAAATATATATAGTAATATATTATATATTATTACATATATGTGTTTCAATTTTGTAGGAACATGTACGTTTTAAATACATAAGACATTACCTTGTGGCATCAACGTCCAGAAAATCAACGAAGACATCTGAAATTAAAAACATTGTTAAGGGTTCTTAAAATGACTATCGGTAGTTTCTGCAACCTACAACACTGTTGGTAAACGATTTGGCTGGTTGTCCAAAAGGGCCCGTTTACAATTCAAAGGGCTGGGTGCATAACTAAAACGAGACGTTAACTGATGCAGTTAAAACATCATGATGCATTTTGCTGGATAATTCGTAAACTTTAACGTCATCCACGGACATCGGACCTTATTTCATATTATCTAGAATAAACAGTAAAGGTATTAAGTTGCTTTTGTCACACTTAAACGCAGTTACGAATATTAAAAAACACAAAGTCCCAAGCATGAATACACCATTCATTAGTAATCAAACTAAAAAACAAACATCAACCGCCGAACAAACCTGAATTGTTAACCCCATACCGGCCATTTAAACGAGTTGGGATGTATGGCTTAGCCAACATGTACATTCATGAACTGGATCCCTGACAGAAAGCAAGAGCAGAGAAAATCCGAGATACCAGACAAAACGCTGCCTACTTTAATATGCTGTTAAAGTAGGAATTATTTTCAATTACATGAAAATCTGTAAATAATACATGACCCTTGAAATATTTTATTTTATAAAGTAGAATTTCAGGAATATCAATATATCACAGTGCGCTCTAGCTTCAACAAAGTCATCCAAACTACTGCAGATAAGTATTATTGTATCGTGCCATAGTCAAATACATCTGATTTCTTTTAAATATTGAATTAATAGAAACAAACTAAGGTGAGTCCTTTCTTTTGCCCGGTAGTTTAAAACACCTCAAAGCAAGACAAAAAGCCAAGATGCAGATTAACGAATAATTTTAATTTGCGAGCACATCATTCTCTGACCAATATACAACACTGTTTTAATGCTAAGTTTTATCGTATGTTAACCCTCATTGTTTGTTTCTCATAATTCCTATGCAATAGCTTGTGCATATTGTTTTGTATATATGTTACGTAAACGCAAGATCAGACTTTGATATATATGTAAAAACAATATCTGTCTGTCTTTCTGTTAGATCAAAAAAGCGCCCTACGGCATGTAACAACGCGTATTTACTAATAACATAGATTGATTGTAACACACACACACACATATATACACACACACACACACACATATATATATATATATATATATATATATATATATATATATATATATATATATATATATATATATATATTTCTAAGATGCCTAGCGGTTAGAACAATCGAAAAAGTACTTTATCAGACAATAAAGGTATAGTTTTCTGATGACGTAACAATTGAATGACGTTCCCGCTGTTCCACGCCTCCCCCTCGTAATCAAATGTGCCCATGGTAACGTAATGTCAATTCAAACTCCTCACAGTGCCGCTTCGTCTCTCCTGCGTCAAGCCTTTATAGTTGATCAGCCCTGGGGACGAGGTTGCGCCATGGTTTGCAACTGCTGCAGTCGGCTAAAATGAGCAATGGGACAATGAACATCAACTTTTATGATAGCAACACACATTTAATTTTCGCAAATGTATGTTCCGCCACCAGTTAACAATATGCATAATAAATCAATGAAAAAAAAACAATTTCAATATAAAATCTACTCTACAGAATGAATCAAACCAATGAAATGTCGTTTTTATGTTTGGGGTGGGTTTTATACATGGAATAGTCGTCCTTTGGCCCTGTTCATTGATTATTAATATAAAGAAGGTAAACTATATTTTTATTACTAAATTATTGGCAGCAGAATATTACTTATATCTGATCATTTGGCATCTTAGAAAAGAAATAAAGTTCGCTGAACCCCAATGTGTTTTGTAATAAAGTATAATTTTGCCCTGAACTATTATTTCGTCAAAGCACTCGGACGAACGTCCTCGTGATTTAATTATAATAGTTCAGGGCAAAACTATACTTTATTACAAATCACATTGGGGTACAGCGAATTTTATTTCTTAAATATTGTGCTTATTTGATACATTACTATAATTCATATGTAGGATTAAATATGAAATATGGCACACTTTATATAATCAAACTATAGTGTAAAACGGACAAGTTCAGCTCAGTCGGTGCGACATCATCTCTCATAAGGTCATAGATTGATTCAGGCCGCACTTTACCAATATACATGTACTTTTCGTGTTTTAGATTACATTCCCATGGCGTCCCGTCACATGAAGAACAATCGCTGCAAAAGAAATGTCCTTTGTATACAGGAAATAAGGTTCATATGTCACAAACAGACATATATTGCGTGTCCAAGAAAATCACAAAACGATTTATTGCAACGAAAATGCCACAACTTCCATAATCAGACAGTCAGTCGGGAAATGTTAGAAAGTTAATTAATTCAGAAGTAGTTCCCACCGCAATGACAATGACTTAAACAGCCTAATGTTAAATTCAATTCTTTATTCTCCAAAAACGACCATGGTGGTACAAGAGCATATTTACAAGATATATTATAATATAAATACAAATTTTGATTTTAAAAAATTAATATAAAAATATAAAGGGGCAGTAGCATGTTTTTTTTCGCTAAAATAAGTCAATGAAATGTATTTGAAAAATAATGTCACCAACAGTAAAACACCCTTCTCTCTTCTAAAAATCAACTTAAAAATGACTGTATATGCTTGCGTAAAGCCATGGGAATCATTCGAAATTATAAAATGTGTCCACAATAAAATGGCCGCCATGCAATTTTTGTCATATATGTAACACCGTTATTACCACTACGGATAATTGGTTTGTGTAATAAGATGTTTACCCTCTAAAGTAAATATAAATGACATTAAGTATCATTGTAAATGGGAAATTTGAAAAAACTTTTTTTTAGAAAAAAGTGCTACTGCCCCTTTAACAACTGGGAAATAGTTATGACATTTTTCTTGGAATTCCCTATAATGATACAGTTGTTTATTATGAAAATATTCGGTATTTAGAAGATAATATTTATCTAAATAGCGTTTCTGTATATCTATACAGTCGCATATATATAATTTACAACGGAGTGCAATCTATAGTTATAAACACTACACAATTATAGACTGGTGATGAAGTCTGCGGTCAATATTGTTTTCTCGAGTCCATAAAAACAGGTTTTTACCGAATTCACCAGTCCATAATTGTTTTATTATGTGAATAATACAGAAACGAAAGGAAAACAATGAAATAAAGTCAATAAAGTAATTTGATTTAAACAGCTTAGAATACGATCGAATGACGTCATGGTAACAATAGCATGATGCCATGCAACAATCGTTTGGCTTCACTCAAGTCAATACAGCTTATGATCGGACTCGGACTGGAGTCAATATGCTTTTCTGTCAACGGTCACGTGATTGTCTTTCGATCAATCAGATCGCTTAGAAAATATGCTTACATAATTAACATTTTACATCTATCTAAATCTGATTTATAATGCAGTCGTCCTTTTATTATATCTATCTAACGGCGAACTAATATCAAACATTTAACTGCACATCATCAATATTTATAGTTTTTCGCTGTTCAACTTATCTTGAAATCCGTTAATAGTTGATCCCTTTTAACCGATCCACATATTCATATAAATTATTCACATCCACTTGTTATCATGCATTCTCTTCTCAAATAGCTACATGATACAACACTTAAAGAAAAGGTTCCATCGAGGTATTTTTGTTGAAACTAAAGCCAAGAAGACAACTCTGTTTACATATATATGTTACGTGCATGATTATTGCACAAATCAATTGAAACACATTATTTACGATATTCTTATGATGAGTTCATGATGCGTGCATTCATTAGAAAATCAGAACAACGAAGACTGAAGCAAGCCATCGGCCCTGAGACTATGGAAAGCTTTTCGATGCGTAATAAAACATTGTTCATCAGAGTATAACAATATAAAGAAAGACTCTCTCTCATATTGGTCGCATTTCCCGAGCATGTATCTTTTGTAATAGCCACATATCAAGGTCACCTGCAAGGGTAGGGTTATGGTTTTGGTGGAGTTGAGGGCAGTTGTGAAGGCCTCCAGGAGTAAGATGATTGATGTAATAGACCGCTTACGAGGGTTTTCCGTTGAAAGAGAGCCCGTTTTCCGTTTGCCCAACCCCGCGGCCGATCCCGAGGGCAGCCGGTTTTTCTTCGACTGAAAGCCCGAGGGATATGTCTTTATCTTTCTTATATACCAATCTTAAAATTGACAAATATCTATATTTGCCAAAATGTAAAATATAAAAAAAACCATACCATATGAGGTACAGTCCCCCGATCATCTTGCCGCAAGCTAAAAGGCTGTTTGCATGTGTCGCACGTGCGGCGCGTGCATATCGTTGTATAAAGCCATCACCACGTGGTTTTCAGTCATTATACAGCGCGATGTCGGACGGAGAGGACCTGTATTTGACGTAGTCAAAAGATTGTGATGAAATTGATGTTGACGAATTTCAATTTCGTTTTTGTGAACCAATATCCGAAGAAAATATGTAAAAGCTCTTATGCGACAATTTACTCAAGACTACTAATCAGAAAAATGACCCAGTTTTGTTTTAACCTCACTTTACATGTATAAAAATATAAAATAACATAAAATCAGCGACTGTTTGTGTGATCCGTGACATAACAATACAAGATATACTGAGTACAAAAATATATACAATTCAATACAAATGAATAGGTATAAACAAGGTATAAATGAAAAACATATTCGCGTGAAGATCTTGACAGTCTGGCGATTGATTATTATTCAGGGCTGAACTTTGCTCTTCGAGGGGGTAGAGAACACCGCGCCTTGCTAATGCACATCAACCCACAAGTTACTGGTCCCCACACAGATACCAGCGGTGGACGGTACCTGTGATACCTTGAAGATACTTCCAAGACTAATTGAAACAAAAAAAATTGAGACCGAAAGAAGTGCGCGCTTACAAAAAACTACTTGACAACGTTAAGTGAGGTGAGGTGAGTTGGGCTGTAAAGCCGCTTTCAAGAGTATTTCACTTATATCGCAGCTGCTAGTATTATGGCAGGGAAAAAACCCGCAACACGATGTGGCTATGCATTGCGGTGAAACCTGCGAGCATCGGCTGGAAATAGCGAACCATGGGTGGTACTACGTTGAAATTCAGTGAAGCATTTTACCCAAACCTTACTGCGTGTAGAACAGTTCTCTACTGCTGAGAAAGTTGCCTTGCCCCTAGCGGGATTCGAACCCCGGACCTCTTGATCCGAAGTCGAACGCGCTAACCACTGCACTATCCCGCCCCCGACTACGTTAAAAACTTGTTAAAGAAAGATAATTGTTACTACAAAGTATATTTCTTAAATCAGTAATCTCACCTACTTTTTGTGTGTTTGTTGTAGCCCGCAGACGTGTGCAGACAAATCAAAAGATGCTTTGTACAGGACACCTTTAAAGAAAAGACGGGATTCTCTCTGGTATTTAGCAGTTCCAATTGGTAATAACACACTTCAAGACACGGTCAAAAGGATGTTTTGAGCTGATGGCATCGGCGGGCGAAAGACGAAACCATTCCCTGCGCCCGACAGCGGTGATCCTCTTTATCAAGCCAACATCAATGAGCAGACCATATGCGAACAGACTGGGCACAGAAGTGATGCTGTTCACCTGTACAAAAGAACAAGTGATGACCAGAAGGCTTTGGTGTCCGAGGTTTTGGCCAAAACCCGTAAATGCGAAACTGTAGCCAAAACGGTTTCCTCTACGGATGACAGTATGGATGGGTCGACTACAGACACCCTCCCGGTTTTCTTCACCTTCAATTTCAACTGTTGAAAACTAATGCTGTATTGTCTGTTATTTTACAGCAATAACGAAACCTGTTTTGATGTTTTTGTAGATTTCTTTGTAGCGACACTTTTGCAATTGGGAGGGCTTTATAAGCTCAGATGATATCCTGGTGGGAGTGCCTTACAACATTTTATAAGGCCCTCGCACTAAGATATTATCTGGGCTTATAAAGCCCTCTAATACAAAGTCGGGATGTCCCAATGGGATAAAGACTGACCTGAAAGGGTGTTAGCACATACGGGAGTTATATAAGCACAATTTGCAAGGACACGGGCTAGGACCTTATATGCTATGAAAGATCTAAACGTTCAAAAACATGTTCTGGTGGGGGCTTGAGGCAAGTGCAGATATGCAGTGGGAACAAGCTGTGAGGATTCCTTCCCTCCATTTCCATTCAAGAATACTGACGGGGATGGGTAGGAGTAGGCTATATACGTCACGTTGTTCCATAAAATGGATGCCGGCGATGATACCCACGTCAATATCTTCAATCATGAGACCTTCAAACATTAAATCTGTGTGGTGAGTGGTGAAAATGTTCTCTCCTACGGCTTTAAGAGGGGATGAACCATCAGCTTGTTGTGCTAACTGTGTGCTTTTGGTGATGTTGAGAGCTGTATCATGTTGCCGGTTGCACCATGGTAATATTATGTTGTACTTGTCATAACCCTGCCGTCATTTACGAGGCCAGGGTGCTGTGCGTGTTTTCTTAGTCCAAACATTACAGGTATATATGGTGCTCTGCTTCCAGTTTTCAAAGGAGTTAACAGTTTCTTATTTTGTCAAGCACCACTATTTCTGTGTGCTGTGTTATCCATGGTGTTGAGCGGTTAACACTCAACTGACGAGTGACTGTCCATGCATATATGTGAAGTACGTCTGAAGACGTGGGTAAGATCAGTGCTGCCACCACACCAGTAGGAAACACAAACAGTCAAAGCTTGTTTAACCTGTTTATTCAAAATGTGTTTACATCGATTGCGACCGGAAGAAGGACGCCGATAACCCAGATGGAATATAAGAAGAGATATTCCTAACGACTACTGGCGTTGGTAACTATTGCTAACGTGTCGCACAACGGAGTTATTATTTACAAGTTATCACTTCAGGACGTGATGTAAACACCTCCCCAATTCACAGGCTTGACAACGACCGGACACTTCTTTAACCCGAAATAAGAGCCTTCCTTCATTACAGCGAATAAAATTAAGAGTTATTTACAAGTTATTTCCTCATGACATAGACATCGCCACCATGCACCGGTTTGCCTGTCACATCCCCCAAAAGAGAACAGTGACCTTCAGTCTGAGAATACACCACGGCATGACAAGGACAGGTCATCAGACAGAGAGAAGCACAGGCAACCCGAGATGGTATCCCTGACAGCACTCTGAACACTTTACCGCTGAAGCCTCGTCCTCTGAAGCCTCGTCCTCTCAACACCTTTTTAAAAGAGCTGCTGTCCATTTTCATGCTGTCTGAAAGGTAAAGTTAGAAAGTATTCAGGCAAATATATTTGGAATGTTATGGAGATACTTGGATGTTAACCAGTCTATCAGTCAACAGTCAAGTTTGGGATACTAATCAAGACCCTAGAACCTGCATGGTTTGTCAGTACAACTATCCTCTATGAATTCAAAATAGTCAAATCGTTTTTGACCTTAATGTCACTCAAGATATATCTGTCCACGTTTCCCCTGGTAGACTAGAACACGAGCTTAAAACTTAAGAAATAAACAATAATTCCGGCCGATGTTTAGAAAAATTTAGAATTATTCATTCATTGTTAAGTGATTTGTATTTGCACCCAGGGATGTCAGAGATGAGACGATATCTGGTCTCAGTGTCTCCTGAAGTCGTCAATTAAAGGTACATCCATTGTGTTGTTGAGGACCACATATTCCAAACGTTATACATGGTGTTACTTCATCGAGAAGTACCGATTGTTACCGAAAACTACCCTTTTGATGATAGATGACTGAGTATATTGACGATGCGAAGATAAAAAAAAGTGATTTCTCATCGAAAACTGGACAATGCATCCCGATTGACGCGCGCCAATGAGTCAAACGTAATTTTGGAATCTTATTTATAACAGACAAAATGACAAATTTTGGTGTTATAATTTTTAATAGGTCATTTAACTACTAAGCATGTAAATGGGACGGGCAGTTTTGGTTTCTTAACATGCCCAATGATGTTATTCGATTTTAATTGGAAACTAGTAATTATGATATATTTTGCGATTGGGGATAAATAAGCAAACTGGGTGAATTTATGTTTACTGTAAACATCGCATATGGTATGTTGGAATCTATTAAAGCCAAATACAATTTCATGAAACACAATGGATGTGCCTTTAATATAAGAGGAGCTGAAGCAAGCTGGTATAGAGCAATTGAAATAGTACTGGTATATTCACCTATGCAGAAAGCGGAGTCTTTGGAAAAGGCCATGACGTTTACAAACTTATCACACTTCAGATCTGGACTCCGAGTGTCGTATTTCAAGTGTATGCGTTCACCAACATTTCCCTTGCCACTCGTAATAACTCCACCTTCCCAGCTTATCCAATACCGTTGAAAGTTCCCACAACTTTTTGTGGAAGGATGAGGTTCTTGAACAAGACGTTTCCTCGAAGAATTTCTGATGAAAGCAACTTTATTTTTGTAACCTCTTTCCACAATGTCGTAAGTGTCTTCACCACAGTGTAGCTTTATCACGATATCTCTACAGCCCCTGAAGTGATATTCCAGGTGAGATCCACCAGTTTGAAGCTGATTTGTTCTTATGGCAGTTTCACGTGTCAAGTACTTGGACGAAACTGTGAATAAATGAGAATGTGAGTTACCAGTTTAGTAAGTGTATAAGTGCCAATCTTAAAAAAATTGATGTGCAGTCAAAAACTAATTTAAATAAGATTGTCTTGATACAAACTTCTTTATTTGAAACCAAGATTTTCTGGATAACAACTTCTTTATGTTGAAGATACATGGCGTATATGCTCACTCCTTCATCAGGTGGAACGAGGGGAAGATGTTGGGTTGGATTTAAATGTCTTATTCCACTCGTAGAGATATACGCTGTCATATTGTAATAGCTAAATGTGGAGGTTGAAAATGTTGAAAAAAACTTATCGGCACCCATAAAAAAGTATATTACGAGGGTCTCTAAACGTGTAAACATTTAGTGTTGTTGACAATTGATGAAGAAAAGAGGTGATATAGAATTTGAAATAAGGGCATATATAATGATAATAAATTAATTTAATAAATCAATTATTATTATTAAATTAATCAAATATGTAAAAGAAACCTTAACAATAAAATGATATTACATTTGGTGTATATATTTATATATTTATATTATATTCAAATAGTCTAACTTTGTGATATGGCGCTGTACCTGCAAAAATACATTATAAGCTTTATGAATGTATGTGGAACATTTGTTTATTGGTAATTTTATATATAATGTGAGGGAGAATTTTAGAAAATTATCATGAGAAATTTAAGTGAATGGACTAAAGAGAGTGTTGAAGTTATGAAATATACAATTTATACTTTGTTTTTATTGAAAGGTAAAATTATCAATGATATTGAATAGTAAATAAATGATCATATATGTATAATGATTAATAAATACTCATATTTTGCTGCTGGTGATACTGCTCTGCTTCCTTGCCCAAGACGCTGCTTCAGCGTTTAGCATTCTTGGTTGCCTTTGCCCTAGGATCATTAATGATCCCTTTTATCTACACCCACAATGTATGAGGTTAGGAGTCGAGATATACATGATGTCCCTTCTCTGACCCCATCTTTTCTGGTTGCAGGTCTTCATGATCACATTTAAGAACATGATGTCTCTTCTCTGGTTGCAGGTGGTACTGCTCTGTTTCCTTGCCCAAGATGCTGCTTCAGCGTTTAGCATTCTTGGTTGCCTTTGTCCTAGGATCATTAATGATCCCTTTTATCTACACTCACAATGTATGAGGTTAGGAGTCGAGATATACATGATGTCCCTTCTCTGGTTGCAGGTGGTACTGCTCTGTTTCCTTGCCCAAGATGCTTCTTCAGCGTTTAGCATTCTTGGTTGTCTTTGTCCTAGGATCATTGATGATCCCTCTTATCTACACTCACATTGTATGAGGTTAGGAGACGAGATATACATGACCCAAATCTTCTCTGGTTGCAGGTCTTCATGGCCTCATTTAAGAACGGGTTCTATCACCGGCTGGCCGTCTTCTTGCTTTTTTGGCATTTCAGACATGAACAAATGCAGTATTTTCACTAATTTTCTTTGTTTTGAATTTTAAAATATGTGTTGCTAGTGTATTCACAAAGTAGCAAAACCTTTATCATTAAATTAATCAACTATAGCTTTTCACACTCATAGCGCGGATGAATGGCTTCACTTTTCATTGTTTTTATATTTGAATGAATGTGCGCTACTCTTTATCACATTTTCAAATATAAAGTCATAATTATATCACCCTTAGTTATATGGTTCACCTGGATTGTGCAATAATCATGAATTAATAACATATATGGGTAAACAGGAATATCCTCTCGAATTTCGTTTCCACAAAAAATACCCCGATAGAACCCTCTCTTTAACAGTTGAATAAGGTTTAAGGCGCTGTATTACGCCGTTCTTACTTGCATTCTTGCTAACGAAAAATGTAAATAAGTGTTGCCAATGACTATATAATACTTTTGATTCAATAAAAAGAGTTCTAAAACGAATATACTTAAGAAGGTTCAGATGGGGGAATTCGTCATGAGTTGGCTATACAATGAGGATTTGTTTTTAACAAATGAAAGAGGGTAGAGGGTATATACTTGATATAACAACTTAACACTGCCAGAAGTGTTGGATATGTAGTATATCCAATGGTTCTATTGAGATGGTAGATACAGGAAAGAACGGATGATTATATGACTCACATAGCCTGATAAATGTACGCTTGAAATATGTTGTTCTTTTTAAATCGACATTTCAGCTTCACAGTTTTACGATCTACAATTCTTCCAAAAATATACCCCCCACAAAAATACCCAAATATTTTGGTGTGCAAATGTTCAAATTGTCCCCTAACTATCAACTTTTAAATGTTAATACTTCGACATGGAATTGTTCAGTTCACTATGCAAACGTGATTGCAATAAGTAACTTTGACGTAAGTTAATATGTTAAACAGATTTGTGTCCCTTTGAAGAGGAAGGTAAAACACACTTTTTAAAAAAGGATAATATTCTAGGTCAGAGATCTATAGAAAAAATGCAAAATTTGTGGAAATTGATTCATCTTTCAAATGAGCTGTCAAATCGATAGTGAGAGGTTTTCTGTGAAATGTTAGAATTTGTTGTGAAATAGCAAAAAAACTATTACGGATAAGGTTTATCGACTCCTGTAATGTGATGTTTTTTCCCTCCAAGATAACATTATGTTCTAACAACTTTAATAATAAATGGCAAATTTGAGAAAAAAATAGTATGCAAAAAACGTACTACAGCGCCTTTAAGGTGGAAAAATCCCCTATGCCTAATCGATGTGGAATGTTGTTGTTAACATTGTGGTGAAGCTTTCGTGAAATTTTCTTCAAGTTTCCGAGATATTAAGGATTTTAGTTTCTGCGCAGATAACCTATGAACAAAGTCGAACAAATCCGGCACGAAGCAAAATCAGTTAGGGTCACAAATTATAAAATCTGAGTGATTACTTTTAAACCTCTCTTGAACGCGATTACTCAATGTAGCGCTATGTAGCAAAGGGAACAAGCCTTGAGGAATCGCTCCGTGTCGTTCAGGAGGCAATGAGCGCTCATTGAGCACTCAATTCGCTCAATTGAGCCATTATAACCGCTCACTGTAATGGAACAGACGGCAGACTATGTATTGATAACTTAACGATAACACTGATACAAAGAACATGAATTGTAATTCGATGTTGATAACACGTAGTTGACGTAGTTATCCACAACATGTAACACTGAGTGCTCCGCTCTGTACTTCCTGTGTCCAGATACCTATTTAAACAGCTGGGTGAACTGAGTGCATTGTGGATGCCTTGTGCATTGCCCAAGTATGAGACCAAGGTCACAAATTGTTGGTGTCATCAGGTAAACTATTTGTCATTACTTATATCAACATGCATGTTAGTAATTTATTTAACAGGTTACACGAATGAAACAATCTAGATATACCTTCATGTACCTTGCCAATTATTGACATTGAACAACTTTTTTCATCAATAATGTAATGGACCTGAATAAGGACACGATTGAGCCAAACGGAATATAAAAAAAAACCAATCAGCATGTTAAGCAGCACTGTTGTAACACTCACATTATTAACATACCAAGACTGTACGTCCAAGAACCATGGCTTGAAATGTGTACCCTGCAGTTGGGAGCACCACATGTCATGGTACTTCGCTGCAGTAAAGATAGATACAAACAGGCCTGACTAATGACAGGCCAAGTACTAGAAAACCGCGAGTCATCAGCACCAGAGAAAACGTACATCGTCGGACTTGTACATCAGCTTAATCATTCATCACTGTGGCGTCATCGAAAGCATTGAGTTAACATCATGAATTCTGCGGAAGTACAGTTACCAGGCGTGTTTCGGTAATCATTCGTCACTGTGGCGTCATCGAAAGCATTGAGTTAACATCATGAATTCTGCGGAAGTACAGTTACCAGGCGTGTTTCGGTAATCATTCGTCACTGTGGCGTCATCGAAAACATTGAGTTAACATCATGAATCCTGCGGAAGTACAGTTACCAGGCGTGTTTCGGTAATCATTCGTCACTGTGGCGTCATAGAAAGCATTGAGTTAACATCATGAATCCTGCGGAAGTACAGTTACCAGCCGTGTTTCGGTAATCATTCGTCACTGTGGCGTCATCGCAAGCATTGAGTTAACATCATGAATCCTGCGGAAGTACAGTTACCAGGCGTGTTTCGGTAATCAATGCTGCAGGCCCTTCTGTAGGATGACGACAGGTCAATGTAATGTCCATACAGCCCGGATCACAAGAGACTTCTATCCTGTGAATGATGTCATTATCTTGCAAAAATGACCGACTTATCACCATTCGAACATTTGTTGAATCCTCTGCATTGGCAGATAAGGGGGGGGGGGGGGGGGGGGGGGGGGGGGGAGTCAACAAAACATTTCAAGCACACGGTCGATATATCCCCAATAACGTCACCTGGTGGCTAGTAAACTCTGTACATCGACTTGTAAAAGGGTTGTTCAGAGCACAGGATGCCATAGGAGATATTGTACGTTTTTTACAGTTATGTAATGTAAACAAAACATTGTCAAATGAATCTGTCAAACGTATATCACTTTATTTATCTGATATTGCTGTTAACGTTGATAACACCAAAGAAATGTTGGTATAGTTGCCCGTGATTTTATAAGAAACATTCAAGGTATTAACCACGTTTAAAAGCAGTTGACTTAAAAGAATATCACAGAACACCATGCAACAAACATCAAAACACGATTCATTGAAATGTATCATGAATACATTTGAGTTGGGAAGCAGATATCTTTCTCAAGTAGTGTAAAGATACACAGGTAATGATCCATTACTTGTCCGATATTGCCTTACTTTGTTTTAAATTGAAAGATTAGGACGAAACGTTCCATTACCTTAGATATAAATTTTTATCTCAATGAAATGTCTACTTTCTTATCAGTTTGAAGGCTATAACGCATATCAAAAGTGTCTTTGTTAAAATATATATAGTAATATATTATATAGTATTACATATATGTGTTTCAATTTTGTAGGAACATGTACGTTTTAAATACATAAGACATTACCCTGTGGCATCAACGTCCAGAAAATCAACGAAGACATCTGAAATTAAAAACATTGTTAAGGGTTCTTAAAATGACTATCGGTAGTTTCTGCAACCTACACAACTGTTGGTAAACGATTTGGCTGGTTGTCCAAAAGGGCCCGTTTACAATTCAAAGGGCTGCATAACTAAAAGGAGACGTTAACTGATGCAGTTAAAACATCATGATGCATTTTGCTGGATAATTCGTAAACTTTAACGTCATCCACGGACATCGGACCTTATTTCAGATTATCTAGAATAAACAGTAAAGGTATTAAGTTGCTTTTGTCACACTTAAACGCAGTTACGAATATTAAAAAACACAAAGTCCCAAGCATGAATACACCATTCATTAGTAATCAAACTAAAAAACAAACATCAACCGCCGAACAAACCTGAATTGTTAACCCCATACCGGCCATTTAAACGAGTTGGGATGTATGGCTTAGCCAACATGTACATTCATGAACTGGATCCCTGACAGAAAGCAAGAGCAGAGAAAATCCGATATACCAGACAAAACGCTGCCTACTTTAATATGCTGTTAAAGTAGGAATTATTGTCTATTACATGGAAATCTATAAATAATACATGACCCTTGAAATATTTTATTTTATAAAGTAGAATTTCAGGAATATCAATAAATCACAGTGCGCTCTAGCTTCAACATTGGAAAGACACCAAACCAGGAAAATAATAAACTACCGGGCAAAAGAAAGGACTCACCTCAGTTGATTTTATCATATGTATAATTTTCAATTGCAAATTTCTCAAGTTTTCGATGTCATAATCCAAAACTGATAAGTGCAGGTGTTTAGTTAGCAGTCAAAGAATACCTTTACATGTTTTTTTTATTTTTATTTTTTAAATGAAATTTCAAATCTAATTTTGTTTTTAAATTATTTTTGATGATACACAATTGTTCACCGACATATAAGACATGTCCTATGTTAAAATAAATAAATGTGCCTGATTCTGCACACATTTACAACATTTTAAACAGGTCATGTTGATGTAAATTTAATTCTTAACCCTGTCTTCATTACAAAAAGATATTTGAACTAAAAATTAACCACAGTCACCAACAAAGTCATCCAAACTACTGCAGATAAGAATTATTGTATCGTGCCATAGTCAAATACATCTGATTTCTTTTAAATATTGAATTAATAGAAACAAACTTAGGTGAGTCCTTTCTTTTGCCCGGTAGTTTAAAACACCTCAAAGCAAGACAAAAAGCCAAGATGCAGATTAACGAATAATTTTTATGTGCGAGCACATCATTCTCTGACCAATATACAACACTGTTTTAATGCTAAGTTTTATCGTATGTTAACCCTCATTTTTGTTTCTTATAATTCCTATGCAATAGCTTGTGTATATTGTTTTGTATATATGTTACGTATACGCAAGATCAGACTTTGATATATATGTAAAAACAATATCTGTCTGTCTCTCTGTCTGTTAGATCAAAAAAGCGCCCCACGGCATGTAACAACGCGTATTTACTAATAACATAGATTGATTGTAACACACACACACACACACACACATATATATATATATTTCTAAGATGCCTAGCGGTTTGAACAATCGAAAAAGTACTTTATCAGACAATAAAGGTATAGTTTTCTGATGACGTAACAATTGAATGACGTTCCCGCTGTTCCAAGCCTCCCCCTCGTAATCAAATGTGCCTATGGTAACGTAATGTCAATTCAAACTCCTCACAGTGCCGCTTCGTCTCTCCTGCGTCAAGCCTTTATAGTTGATCAGCCCTGGGGACGAGTTTGCGCCATGGTTTGCAACTGCTGCAGTCGGCTAAAATGAGCGATGGGACAATGAAAATCAACTTTTATGATAGCAACAAACATGATTTAACGTGATTTAACTAAACTTTATTACAATTCACATTGGGGTACAGCGAACTTTATTTCTTAAATATTGTGCTTCTTTGATACATAACTATAATGCATATGTGGGATTAAATATGAAATATGGCACACTTTATATAATCAAACTATAGTGTAAAACGGACAAGTTCAGCTCAGTCGGTGCGACATCATCTCTTCTCCTGTAAGGTCATAGATTGATTCAGGCCGCACTTTACCAATATACATGTACGTTTCGTGTTTTAGATTACATTCCCGTGGCGTCCCGTCACATGAAGAACAATCGCTGCAAAAGAAATGTCCTTTGTATACAGGAAATAAGGTTCATATGTCACAAACAGACATATATTGCGTGTCCAAGAAAATAACAAAACGATTTATTGCAACGAAAATGCCACAACTTCCATATTCAAACAGTCAGTCGGGAAATGTTAGAAAGTTAATTAATTCAGAAGTAGTTCCGACCCCAATGACAATGAGTTAGTTTTAAACAACCTAATGTTAAAGGGGCAGTAGCACGTTTTTTCCGCTGAAATAAGTAAATTAAATGTATTTGAAAAATAATGTCACCAACAGTAAAACACCCTTCTTCGGAAAATCAACTTAAAAAATGAGTGTATATGGTTCGGTAAAGCCATGGGAATCATTCGAAATTATAAAATGTGTTCACAATAAAAAGGCCGCCATGCAATTTTTGTCATATATGCAACACCGTTATTACCACTACGGATAAGTGGTTTGTGTAATATGATGTTTTACCCTCTAAAGTTAATATAAATGACATAAAGTATCATTATAAATTGGAAATTTGAAACAATTAAATTTGGAAAATAAACGTGCTACTGCCCCTTTAACAACTGGGTAATAGTTATGCCATTTTCCTATAAAATTCACCTATAATGATACAGTTGTTTATTATGAATCTATTCGGTATTCAGAAGATAATATATATCTAAATAGCGTTTCTGTATATCTATACAGTCATATATATATATATATATATATATATATATATATATATATATATAAGATAAGATAAGATAAGATAAATCTTTATTGCCCTTGGAAGGGAATTTGAAATGTCATGAATTGAGCACATTTGAAATACAAAAATATATAACAGGATATAAAAAGGCTAAAATATACAATAATGACAAATTAACAATAATCACATGGCACATGGATATGACAGGCTGGAGGAGTAAAATTTAGATATTTGAATGAGTAATGCTTGATGGAATAAATGACATTTTGGTGCGTCTTAATTTTACACTCGGAACTCAGTAGCGTCGTCCGGATGGAAGGAGTTCGTAACAACCATGCAGGTAGTGATCGCTGTCTGATATTATCTTTTTTCCCAGACGCATGAGACTATGAGAATATATTGATTCTAAAGTATCAAATTGTCTCCCTGAAATTTTTCCTGCAATGTTGATCACTTTTCTCAGTCTTCCTTTTTCCTGCAAAGATACATTTCCACACCACGACTGAATGTTAAAACCGAGAACGGATTCAATGCTACTTGAATAAAATAAAGACAACAGGCGAGAGTCAATGTTAAAAGACCTAAGTTTCCATAGAAAGTGGAGTCGCGTTTGGCACTTCTTATATACATAGTCCACATGTGGTGAGAAGGTTAATTTATCATCAATTATTGTACCCAAGTATTTGTAGTTGGAGACAACTTCTACCGTTTCCCCGTTAATGACAACAGGTGTAGTGGTCGATTTATTTCTTCGGAAGTCAATTACAAGTTCTTTTGTCTTCTTTATATTTAACTGGAGATAGTTATCTTCACACCACTTCACGAGTCTTGATATCTCGCTCATGTAAGCTGTTTCATCTTTGAATAGACAGGAAGTCAGTGCTGAATCATCCGCAAATTTAAATAAAGAACAGCTCTCGTTGACACTAGTGCAATCATTCGTATACAGAATAAACAGTACTGGCGATAATACACATCCTTGTGGAGCGCCGGTATTTATAGTGAGTGTTCTTGAAACCGTGTTTTTTATTCTAACATATTGTGATCTTTCCAAGAGAAATGATGATATCCATTTGATGAGGTTTGAATCAACGTTTAATAATACGTTCAATACTGACTGTTCAGCAAAAAACATTATATATGTCATCGTTTGTCAAGGGTGTTCTTGTGAATATATAGGACAAACTGAGTGTCTCAGAGACAGAGTCCGGGTACATAAACAACAAATGAAATGTCCAGAGACTCGTTGTATACCACTCAGTGCGCACTTGGACACCTGTGCAAAAAAACAAAGAAATTAAATTTAAAATATTTCCTTTTTACAAAATGGAAACAAATGATAGAATAGTGAGACAATTCAAAGAAGACTATTTTATTAAAATATTAAGACCAAAACTTAATGTTTAATAATGTAAGTATGTTATACAGTATTTACTCTGTTGGGCCTACATGTACAATGAGTCCACTCTACCGCTTGCTGTATTATGACGTCATACCATTTTTACGTCACTATCATTGTGACATTGAACGTCACAACTGTCATACTCCCTGATGATACCAATGAAACATGTTGGAGAAAAAATTGGCTCTGTGATTTTTTTACTTTTGAATATATATATATATATATATATATATATATATATATATATATATATATATATATATATAAATTATTCACAACGGAGTGTAATCTATGAACAGTTATAAACAGTACACAATTATAGACTGGTGATGAAGTCCGCGGTCAATATTGTTTTCTCGGGTCCATAAAAACAGGTTTTTACCGAATTCACCAGTCCATAATTGTTTTGTTATGTGAATGATACAGAAACGAAAGGAAAACAATGAAATAAAGTAAATAAAGTAATTTGATTTAAACAGCTGGACTACGATCACATGACGTCATGGTAACAATAGCACGATGTCATGCAACAATCGTTTGGCGTCACTCAAGTCAATATGGCTTGGGTCGGACTCGGACTTGAGTCAATATGCTTTTCTGTCGACGGTCACGTGATTTTCTTTCGACCAATCAGATCGCTTAAAAATAAGCTGACATAATTAACATTTTACATCTATCTATATCTATTCGCCATTGATTTAAAATGCAGTCGTCCTTTTATTATCTATCAAACGGCGTACTAATATCAAACATTAAACTGCACATCATCAATATTTATAGTTTTTCACCGTACAGGTTATCTTGAAATCCTTTAATAATTGATCCCTTTTAACCTATCCACATATTCATATAAATTATTCATATCCATGGAATGTTTTCGATCATTTGTTATCATGCATTCTCTTCTAAAATAGCTACATGATAGCAACACTTAAAGAAAAGGTTCCATCGAGGTGTTTGTGTTGAAACTAAAACCAAGAAGACAACTCTGTTTACATATATATGTTACGTGCATGATTTTTGCACAAATTAATTGAAACAAATTATTTACGGTATTGTTATGATGAGTTCACGATGCGTGCATTCATTAGAAAATCAGAACAACAAGGACTAAAGCAAGTCATCTGCTCTGAGACTATGGAAAGCTTTGCGAGGCGTAATAAAACATTGTTCATCAGAGTATAACAATATAAAAGAAAAACTCTCTCTAATATTGGTCGCATTTCCCGAGCATGTATCTTTTGTAAGAGACACATATCCAGGTCGTCTGCACGGGTAGGGTTATGGTTTTGGTGGAGTTGAGGGCCTCCAGGAGTTGAGGACCTCCAGGAGTTGAGGACCTCCAGGAGTTGAGGACCTCCAGGAGTTGAGGACCTCCAGGAGGGAATCTGATCATAACATGCCTTGAGATGCTTGAGCGCTATCTAAGAGTGAGATGTTTGATGTAATAGAGAAAGACCGCTGACGGTGGCTTTCCGTGGAAAGAGAGCCCGCTGCCCTAGGGTTCGGCCTAGGGGGAGGGCTTGCCGTCGAGGGCTTTCCGTCGAAAGAAAGCCCGAGAGAGAGGTCTTTATCTTTCTTATATACAAACCTTTACATTAACAAATATTTCTATTCGACAAAATGTAAAATTTAAAAACATATACCATATGAACCTCTGATACGGTCCCTCGATCATCTTGCCGCAAGGTAACAAGCTATGTGTCGCACGTGCGGCGCGTGCATATCGTTGTATATAGTCACCACTACGTGGTTATCAGTAATTTTACAACGCGATGTCGGACAGAGAAGATATTGTGAGCAAAATGATGTTGACGAATTTAAATTTCGTTTTGGTGAACCAATATCCGAAGAAAACATATGGAAAAGCTCCTATGCGACAATTTACCCAAGACTACTAAGCAGAAAAATGACTGGGCATTGACGACATTGAAAAGGTAGCAGGAAGAACGGCCTCACCGTTCGGTAAATGAAACCTAAATTTACCATCTGGATGTTTGATCAAGGATTGGTAATAACATATGAAGAGGAGGAGGAATAATGGCAAAAAGGAGTGCTTGGCGAGGATTCACCACAGAAACTATAAGACACTGTATTATACTTGACATGTAATTGTTTCAGTAAAGCATTGATCTTAAACTATTTTTGACCCAGTTTTGTTTTTACCTAACTTAACATGTATAAAAGTATAAAATAACATAAAATGAGATAACAATACAAGATATACTGAGTACAAAAGTATATACAATTCAATTTAAATGAATAGGTATAATTAAGGTATAAATGAAAAACATATTCGCGTGAAGATCTTGACAGTCTGGCGATTGATTATTAGGGCTGAACTTTGCTCTTCGAGTGGGTAGAGAACACAGCGCCTTGCAAATGCACATCAACCCACAAGTAACTGGTCCCCACACAGATACCACTGGCAGAAGGTACCTGAGATACCTTGAATATACTTCCAAGACTAATCCAGGAGGACTGAAACAACGAAAAGTGAGACCGAAAGAAGTGCGTGCTTACGTGCGTGTCACTTTTGCAATTTGGGAGGGCTTTATAAGCTCAGATAATACCCTGGTGGGAGTGCCTTACAAACTTTTAAAAGGCCCTCGCACCAATATATTATTTGGGCTTATAAAGCCCTCTCATACAATGTCAGGATGTTCCTAGGGATAAAGACTGATCTGAGATGGTGTTATATAAGCACAATTTGGAAAAACACGGGCTAGGACCTTATGTGCTGGGAAGGATCTGAACCTGCAAAAAACATGTTCTGGTCTGGGCTTGAGGCAAGTGCTTTTGTGCTTTTGGTGATGTTGAGAGCTGGATCATGTTGCCGGTTGCACCATGGTAATATTATGTTGTACTTGTCATCTTCCCTGCCGTCATTTACGATGCTACGGTGCTGTGCATGTTTTCTTAGTCGAAACATTACCGGTTGGAAACTGTGCAAAGTTAGGCTCAAGTAAAAGAGGAGATATGGTGCTCTGCTTCCAGTTTTCAAAGGAGTTAACAGTTTCTTATTTTGTCAAACACCACTATTTCTGTGTGCTGTGTTATCCATGGTGTTGAGCGGTTAACACTCAACTGACGAGTGACTGTCCAGAATATATGTGTGAAGTACCTCTGAAGACGTGGGTAAGATCAGCGCTGCCACCACACCAGTAGGAAGGACAAACAGTCAAAACTTTCTTGACCTACAACATGTTTATTCAAAATGTGTTTACATCGATTGCGACCGGAAGTAGGACGCCGATAACCCAGATGGAATACAAGAAGAGATATTCCTAACGACTCCTGGCGTTGGTAACCAGTGCTAACGTGTCGCACAACGGAGTTATTATTTACAAGTTATCACTTCAGGACGTGATGTAAACACCTCCCCAATTCACAGGCTTGACAACGACCAGTCACTTCTGTAACCCGAAATAAGAGCCTTCTTTCATTACAGCGAGAAAATTAAGAGTTATTTACAAGTTATTTCCTCATGACATAGACATCGCCACCATGCACCGATTTGCCTGTCACATCCGCCAAAAGAGAACAGTGACCTTCAGTCTGAGGATACACCACGGCATGACAAGGACAGGTCATCAGACAGAGAGAAGCACAGGCAACCGGAGATGGTATTCCAGGCAACACTCCGAACACTTTACCGCTGAAGCCTCGTCCTCTCGACACCTTTTTAAAAGAGCTGATGTCCATTTTCATGCTGTCTGAAAGGTAAAGTTAGAAAGAATTCAGGCAAATATATTTGGAATGTTATGGAGATACTTGGATGTTAACCAGTCTATCAGTCAAGTTTGGGATACTAATCAAGACCCTACAACATGCATGGTTTGTCAGTACAACTCTATGAATTCAAAATAGTCAAATCGTTTTTTACCTTAAAGTCACTCAAGATATATCTGTCCACGTTTCCCCTGGTAGACTAGAACACAAGCTTAAAACTTAACAAATAAACAAATGTCCGTCACAATAATTCCGGCCGATGTTTAGAAAAATTTAGAATTATTCATTCATTGTTAAGTGATTTGTATTTGCACCCAGGGATGTCAGAGATGAGACGATGTCTGGTCTCAGTGTCTCCTGAAGTCGTCAACCATTGTGTTGTTGAGGACCACATATTCCAAACGTTATACATGGTGTTACTTCATCGAGAAATACCGATTGTTACCGTAAACTACCATTTTGATGATAGATGACTGAGTATATTGACGATGTGAAGATAAAAAAGTGATTTCTCATCGAAAACGGGACAATGCATCGCGATTGACGCGCGCCAATGAGTCAAACGTAATTTTGGAATCTTATTTATAACAGACAAAATGACAAATTTGGTGTGATAATGTATAATAGGTCATATAAATACTGTGCATGTAAATGGGATATAGTACTGGTATATTCACCTTTGCAGAAAGCGGAGTCGCCGGAAAAAGCCATGACGTTTACAAACTTATCACACTTCAGATCTGGACTCCGGGTGTCGTATTTCAAGTGTATGCGTTCACCAACATCCCCCTTGCCACTCGTAATAACTCCACCTTCCCAGCTTATCCAATACCGTTGAAAGTTCTCGCAACTTTTTGTGGAAGGATGAGGTTCTTGAACAAGACGTTTCATCAAAGAATTTCTGATGAAAGCAACTTTATTTTTGTAACCTCTTTCCACAACGTCGTAAGTGTCTTCACCACAGTGTAGCTTTATCACGATAACTATACAGCCCCTGAAGTGATATTCCAAGTGAGGTTCACCAGTTTGAAGCTGATTTGTTCTTATGGGAGTTTCACGTGTCAAGTACATGGACGAAACTGTAAATAAATGAGAATGTGAGTTACCAGTTTAGTAAGTGTATTAGTGCCATGCTTACACAATTTGATGTGCAGTCAAAAACAAATTTAAATACGATTTTCTTGATACAAACTTCTTTATTTGAAAACAAGATTTTCTGGATAACAACTTCTTTATTTTGAAGATACATGACGTATATGCTCACTCCTTCATCAGGTGGAACGAGGGGAAGATGTTGGGTGTTGGAGTTAAATGTCTTATTCCACTCGCAGAGGCATACACTGTCATATTGTAATAGCTAAATGTGGAGGTTGAACATTTGAAAAAAACTTATCGGCACCCATAAATAAAGTATATTAAGAGGGTCTCTAAACATGTTAACATTTGGTGTTGTTGCTAATGGATTAAGAAAATAGCTGATATAGAATATAATAAGGGAATATATAATGATGATAAATTATTAAATTAGAAAATCAAATATGTAAATGAAACCTTAACAATAAAATAATATTATTTGGTATATATATTTATATTATATTTAAATAGTCTAACTTTGTGATATGGCACTGTACCTGCAAAAAGACATTAGAACCTTTTGTAATGTGAGGGAGAAAATTATCATGAGATATTTAAGTGAATGGAATAAAGAGATTTTTAAAGTTATGAAATATAAAAAAATTAATTTGTTTTTATTGAAA
The DNA here is from genome assembly GCA_936450465.1 of Gibbula magus. Lineage (NCBI taxonomy): Eukaryota > Metazoa > Mollusca > Gastropoda > Trochida > Trochidae > Gibbula > Gibbula magus. The sequence goes on along the minus strand of OW388298.1, from coordinate 13,802,870 downwards.
GGTAAAATTATCAATGATATTGAATAGTAAATAAATGATATTATATGTATAATAATTAATAATTTCTCATCTTTTGTTGCTGGTGTTACCGAACTGCTTACTGTATCTCTTTACCCCATCCTCGGTTACCCATGGTTTTATATATGCTCCGTTACTCTCCACTATATCACCCATGGGAAATTTCATCAGAGAAATCTGTACTCAAATTACCCGCCCTTCAAACCGCTACGCAGCTTGTACCTGCGAGCCAATGACAATTCATATCACTTCATTGCAAAGCAATCGAGGTCATTTTGTTAGCCATCCGTCACCAGTTATCACCCTTGACCATTTCCGTCTTATCGTATTGAGTATTTTCTTTTGGTTACTGACTTCGTCACTCCGGCCAAGGGCGGGTAATTTAGTACAGATTTCGCTGACAGAGTTTCCTATGGGTGATATAGTGGAGAGAAACGGAGCATATATAAAACCCTGGGTAACCGAGGATGCTCCTTGCCCAAGATGCTAGTTATTAAATCTTTTGTTGCTGGTGGTACTGCTCTGTTTCCTTGCCCAAGATGCTGCTTCAGCGTTTAGCATTCTTGGTTGCCTTTGTCCTAGGATCATTGATGATCCCTTTTATCTACACTCACAATGTATGAGGTTAGGAGACGAGATATACATGACCCCAATCTTCTCTGGTTGCAGGTCTTCATGGCCACATTTAAGAACGGGTTCTATCACCGACTGGCCGTCTTCTTGCTTTTTTGGCATTTCAGACATGAAAAAATGCAGTATTTTCACTAATTTTCCTATTTTAAAATTTTTAAAAAATGTGTTGCTAGTATATTCACAAAGTAACAAAACTTTATCATTAAACTAATCATATATGTCTTGTTGTGCAATAATATAGTATAGCTTTTCACACTCATAGCGCGGATGAATGGCTTCACTTTTCATTGTTTTTATATTTGAATGAATGTGCGCTAGTCTTTGTAACATTTTCAGGAATATCCTCTCGAATTTCGTTTCCACAAAAAATACCCCGATAGAACCCTCTCTTTAACAGTTGAATAAGGTTTAAGGCGCTGTATTACGCCGTTCTTACTTGCATTCTTGCTAACGAAAAATGTAAATAAGTGTTGCCAATGACTATATAATACTATTGATTCAATAAAAAGCGTTCTAAAACGAATGTACTTAAGAAGGTTCAGATGGGGGAATTCGTCATGTGTTGGCTATACAATGAGGATTTGTTTTTAACAAATGAAAGTGGGTAGAGGGTATATACTTGATACAACAACTTAACACTGCCAGAAGTGCTGGATATGTAGCTTATCCAATGGTTCTATTGAGATGGTAGATACAGGAAACAACGGATGATGATATGACTCATATAGCCTGATAAATGTACGCTTGAAATATGGTGTTCTTATTAAATCGACATTTCAGCTTCAATATGCACTATTTAGCTTGTTGTTATCTTAAGTGTTTTACGATCTACAATTCTTCCCAAAATATACCCCCCACAAAAATACCCAAATATTTTGGTGTGCAAATGTTCAAATTGTGCCCTAACTATCAACTTTTAAATGTTAATGCTTTGACATGGAATTGTTCAGTTCGCTATGCGAACGTGATTGCAATAAATACCCCCCACAAAAATACCCAAATATTTTGGTGTGCAAATGTTCAAATTGTGCCCTAACTATCAACTTTTAAATGTTAATGCTTTGACATGGAATTGTTCAGTTCGGTATGCGAACGTGATTGCAATAAGTAACTTTGACGTAAGTTAATTTGTTAAACAGACTTGTGTCCCTTTGAAGAGGAAGCTAAAACACACTTTTTAAAAAAGGATAATATTCTAGGTCAGAGATCTATAGAAAAAATGTAAAATTTGTGGAAATTGATTCATCTTTCAAATGAGCTGTCAAATCGATAATGAGAAGATAATTTTCAAAGAGGTTTTCTTCAAAAGAGTGAAATGTTAGAATTTGTTCTGAAAAAGCATAACCTATGAACAAAGTCGAAAAAATCCGGCACGAAGCAAAATCAGTTACGGTCACAAATTATAAAATCTGAGTGATTACTTTTAAACCTCTCTTGAACGCGATTACTCAATGTAGCGCTATGTAGCAAAGGGAACAAGCCTCGAGGAATCGCTCTGTGTCGTTCAGGAGGCAATGAGCGCTCATTGAGCACTCAATTCGCTCAATTGAGCCATTATAACCGCTCACTGTTATGGAACAGACGGCAGACTATGTATTGAAAACTTAACGATAGCACTGATACAAAGAACATGAATTTGATGTTGATAACACGTAGTTGACGTAGTTATCCACAACATGTAACACTGAGTGCTCTGCTCTGTTCTTCCTGTGTCCAGATACCTATTTAACAGCTGGGTGAACTGAGTGCATTGTGGATGCCTTGTGCATTGCCCAAGTATGAGACCCAGGTCACAAATTGTTGGTGTCATCAGGTAAACTATTTGTCATTACTTATATCAACATGCATGTTCGTAATTTATTTAACAGGTAACACGAATGAAACAATCTAGATATACCTTCATGTACCTTGCAAATTATTGACATTGAAAAACTTTTTTTCATCAATAATGTAATGGACCTGAATAAGGACACGATGGAGCCAAACGGAATATAATATAAAAAAAACCCAATCAGCATGTTAAGCAGCACTGTTGTAACACTCACATTATTAACATACCAAGACTGTACGTCCAAGAACCATGGCTTGAAATGTGTACCCTGCAGTTGGGAGCACCACATGTCATGGTACTTCGCTGCAGTAAAGATAGATACAAACAGGCCTGACTAATGACAGGCCAAGTACTAGAAAACCGAGAGTCATCAGCACCAGAGAAAACGTACATCGTGGGACTTATACATCAGCGTAATCATTCGTCACTGTGGCGTCATCGAAAGCATTGAGTTAACATCATGAATCCTGCGGAAGTACAGTTACCAGGCGTGTTTCGGTAATCAATGTTGCAGGCCCTGTAGGGTGACGACAGGTCAATGTAATGCCCTTACAGCCCAGATCACAAGAGACTTCTTTCCTGTGAATAATGTCATTATCTTGCAAAAATGACTGAATTATCACCCTTCGAACACTTGTTGAATCATCTGCATTGGCAGATAAGGGGGGGGGGGGGGGGGGGGGGGGTGGAAGTCAACAAAACACTTCAAGCACACGGTCGATATATCCCAAATAACGTCACCTGGTGGCTAGTAAACTCTGTACATCGACTTGTAAAAGGGTTGTTCAGAGCACGTTTAAAAGCAGTTGACTTAAAAGAATATCACAGAACACCATGCAACAAACATCAAAACACGATTCATTGAAATGTATCATAAATACATTTGAGTTGGGAAGCAGATATCTTTCTCAAGTAGTGTAAAGATACACAGGTAATGATCCATTACTTGTCCGATATTGCCTTACTTTGTTTTAAATTGAAAGATTAGGACGAAACGTTCCATTACCTTAGATATAAATTTTTATCTCAATGAAATGTCTACTTTTTTTTATCAGTTTGAAGGCTATAACGCATATCAAAAGTGTCTTTGTTAAAATATATATAGTAATATATTATATATTATTACATATATGTGTTTCAATTTTGTAGGAACATGTACGTTTTAAATACATAAGACATTACCTTGTGGCATCAACGTCCAGAAAATCAACGAACACATCTGAAATTAAAAACATTGTTAAGGGTTCTTAAAATGACTATCGGTAGTTTCTGCAACCTACAAAACTGTTGGTAAACGATTTGGCTGGTTGTCCAAAAGGGCCCGTTTACAATTCAAAGGGCTGGGTGCATAACTAAAACGAGACTTTAACTGATGCAGTTGAAACATCATGATGCATTTTGCTGGATAATTCGTAAACTTGTTGTTTTGTTGATAGTTAGCAGTCAAAGAATACTTATACATGTTTTAAAAAAAAAAAAATTAAAATGAAATTTCAAATCTAATTTTGTTTTTAAATTATTTTTGATGATACACAATTGTTCACCGACATATAAGACATGTCCTATGTGAAAATAAATAAATGTGCCTGATTCTGCACACATTTACAACATTTTAAACAGGGTAGAGGTCATGTTGATGTAAATTTAATTCTTAACCCTGTCTTCATTACAAAAAGATATTTGAACTAAAAATTAACCACAGTCACCAACAAAGTCATCCAAACTACTGCAGATAAGTATTATTGTATTGTGCCATAGTCAAATACATCTGATTTCTTTTAAATATTGAATTAATAGAAACAAACTTAGGTGAGTCCTTTCTTTTGCCCGGTAGTTTAAAACACCTCAAAGCAAGACAAAAAGCCAAGATGCAGATTAACGAATAATTTTTATGTGCGAGCACATCATTCTCTGACCAATATACAACACTGTTTTAATGCTAAGTTTTATCGTATGTTTACCCTCATTTTTTGTTTCTCATAATTCCTATGCAATAGCTTGTGTATATTGTTTTGTATATATGTTACGTATACGCAAGATCAGACTTTGATATATATGTAAAAACAATATCTGTCTGTCTTTCTGTCTGTTAGATCAAAAAAGCGCCCCACGGCATGTAACAACGCGTATTTACTAATAACATAGATTGATTGTAACACACACACACACACACACACATATACATATATATATATATATTTCTAAGATGCCTAGCGGTTAGAACAATCGAAAAAGTACTTTATCAGACAATAAAGGTATAGTTTTCTGATGACGTAACAATTGAATGACGTTCCCGCTGTTCCACGTCCCCCCTCGTAATCAAATGTGCCCATGGTAACGTAATGTCAATTCAAACTCCTCACAGTGCCGCTTCGTCTCTCCTGCGTCAAGCCTTTATAGTTGATCAGCCCTGGGGACGAGGTTGCGCCATGGTTTGCAACTGCTGCAGTCGGCTAAAATGAGCGATGGGACAATGAACATCAACTTTTATGATAGCAACAAACATGATTTAACGTGATTTAACTATACTTTATTACAAATCACATTGGGGTACAGCGAACCTTATTTCTTAAATATTGTGCTTCTTTGATACATTACTATAATGCATATGTGGGATTAAATATGAAATATGGCACACTTTATATAATCAAACTATAGTGTAAAACGGACAAGTTCAGCTCAGTCGGTGCGACATCATCTCTTCTCCTGTAAGGTCATAGATTGATTCAGGCCGCACTTTACCAATATACATGTACTTTTCGTGTTTTAGATTACATTCCCGTGGCGTCCCGTTACATGAAGAACAATCGCTGCAAAAGAAATGTCCTTTGTATACAAGAAATAAGGTTCATATGTCACAAACAGACATATATTGCATGTCCAAGAAAATAACAAAACGATTTATTGCAACGAAATTGCCACAACTTCCATATTCAGACAGTCAGTCGCGAAATGTTAGAAAGTTAATTAATTCAGAAGTAGTTCCGACCCCAATGACAATGAGTAAGTTTTAAACAACCTAATGTTAAAGGGGCAGTAGCACGTTTTTTCCGCTGAAATAAGTAAATTAAATGTATTTGAAAAATAATGTCACCAACAGTAAAACACCCTTCTTCGGAAAATCAACTTAAAAAATGAGTGTATATGGTTCGGTAATGCCATGGGAATCATTCGAAATTATAAAATGTGTTCACAATAAAAAGGCCGCCATGCAATTTTTGTCATATATGCAACACCGTTATTACCACTACGGATAAGTGGTTTGTGTAATATGATGTTTTACCCTCTAAAGTTAATATAAATGACATAAAGTATCATTATAAATTGGAAATTTGAAACAATTAAATTTGGAAAATAAACGTGCTACTGCCCCTTTAACAACTGGGTAATAGTTATGCCATTTTCCTATAAAATTCACCTATAATGATACAGTTGTTTATTATGAATCTATTCGGTATTCAGAAGATAATATATATCTAAATAGCGTTTCTGTATATCTATACAGTCATATATATATATATATATAAGATAAGATAAGATAAGATAAATCTTTATTGCCCTTGGAAGGGAATTTGAAATGTCATGAATTGAGCACATTTGAAATACAAAAATATATAACAGGATATAAAAAGGCTAAAATATACAATAATGACAAATTAACAATAATCACATGGCACATGGATATGACAGGCTGGAGGAGTAAAATTTAGATATTTAAATGAGTAATGCTTGATGGAATAAATGACATTTTGGTGCGTCTTAATTTTACACTCGGAACTCAGTAGCGTCGTCCGGATGGAAGGAGTTCGTAACAACCATGCAGGTAGTGATCGCTGTCTGATATTATCTTTTTTCCCAGACGCATGAGACTATGAGAATATATTGATTCTAAAGTATCAAATTGTCTCCCTGAAATTTTTCCTGCAATGTTGATCACTTTTCTCAGTCTTCCTTTTTCCTGCAAAGATACATTTCCACACCACGACTGAATGTTAAAACCGAGAACGGATTCAATGCTACTTGAATAAAATAAAGACAACAGGCGAGAGTCAATGTTAAAAGACCTAAGTTTCCATAGAAAGTGGAGTCGCGTTTGGCACTTCTTATATACATAGTCCACATGTGGTGAGAAGGTTAAACATCAATTATTGTACCCAAGTATTTGTAGTTGGAGACAACTTCTACCGTTTCCCCGTTAACGACAACAGGTGTAGTGGTCGATTTATTTCTTCGGAAGTCAATTACAAGTTCTTTTGTCTTCTTTATATTTAACTGGAGATATTTATCTTCACAACACTTCACGAGTCTTGATATCTCGCTCATGTAAGCTGTTTCATCTTTGAATAGACAGGAAGTCAGTGCTGAATCATCCGCAAATTTAAATAAAGAACAGCTCTCGTTGACACTAGTGCAATCATTCGTATACGGAATAAACAGTACTGGCGATAATACACATCCTTGTGGAGCGCCGGTATTTATAGTGAGTGTTCTTGAAACCGTGTTTTTTATTCTAACATATTGTGATCTTTCCAAGAGAAATGATAATATCCATTTGATGAGGTTTGAATCAACGTTTAATAATACGTTCAATACTGACTGTTTAGCAAAAAACATTATATATGTCATCGTTTGTCAAGGGTGTTCTTGTGAATATAAAGGACAAACTGAGTGTCTCAGAGACAGAGTCCGGGTACATAAACAACAAATGAAATGTCCAGAGACTCGTTGTATACCACTCAGTGCGCACTTGGACACCTGTGCAAAACACAAAGAAATTAAATTTAAAATATTTGCTTTTTACAAAATGGAAACAAATGATAGAATGGTGAGACAATTCAAAGAAGACTATTTTATTAAAATATTAAGACCAAAACTTAATGTTTAATAATGTAAGTATGTTATACAGTATTTACTCTGTTGGGCCTACATGTACAATGAGTCCACTCTACCGCTTGCTGTATTATGATGTCATACCATTGTTACGTCACTATCATTGTGACATCGTAACGTCACAACTGTCATACTCCCTGATGATACCAATGAAACATGTTGGAGAAAAAATTGGCTCTGTGTTTTTTTTACTTTTGAATATATATATATATAAATTATTCACAACGGAGTGTAATCTATGAACAGTTATAAACAGTACACAATTATAGACTGGTGATGAAGTCCGCGGTCAATATTGTTTTCTCGGGTCCATAAAAACAGGTTTTTACCGAATTCACCAGTCCATATTTGTTTTGTTATGTGAATGATACAGAAACGAAAGGAAAACAATGAAATAAAGAAAAAAAATAATTTGATTTAAACAGCTGGGACTACGATCAAATGACGTCATGGTAACAATAGCACAATGTCATGCAAGTCAAGTCAAGTCAATAGGGCTTTTGTCGGACTCGGACTGGAGTCAATATGCTTTTCTGTCGACGGTCACGTGATTTTCTTTCGACCAATCAGATCGCTTAAAAATATGCTTACATAATTAACATTTTACATCTATCTACATCTATTCGCCATTGATTTAAAATGCAGTCGTCCTTTTATTATCTATCAAACGGCGTGCTAATATCAAACATTAAACTGCACATCATCAGTATTCATAGTTTTTCGCCGTACAGGTTATCTTGAAATCCGTTAATAATTGATCCCTTTTAACCTATCCACATATTCTTTAAATTATTCATATCCATGGAATGTTTTCGATCACTTGTTATCATGCATTCTCTTCTAAACTAGCTACATGATAGCAACACTTAAAGAAAAGGTTCCATCGAGGTATTTGTGTTGAAACTAAAACCAAGAAGACAACTCTGTTTACATATATATGTTACGTGCATGATTTTTGCACAAATTAATTGAAACAAATTATTTACGGTATTGTTATGATGAGTTCACGATGCGTGCATTCATTAGAAAATCAGAACAACAAGGACTGAAGCAAGTCATCTGCTCTGAGACTATGGAAAGCTTTGCGAGGCGTAATAAAACATTGTTCATCAGAGTATAACAATATAAAAGAAAAACTCTCTCTCATATTGGTCGCATTTCCCGAGCATGTATCTTTTGTAAAAGACACATATCCAGGTCGTCTGCACGGGTAGGGTTATGGTTTTGATGGAGTTGAGGGCCTCCAGGAGGGAATCTGATCATATTATGCCTTGAGATGCTTGGGCGCTATCTAAGAGTGAGATGTTTGATGTAATAGAGAAAGACCGCTGACGGTGGCTTTCCGTGGAAAGAGAGCCCGCTGCCCCAGGGTTCGGCCTAGGGGGAGGGTTTGCCCGATCCCGAGGGCACCGGGCTTTCTTTCGACGGAAAGCCCGAGAGAGAGGTCTTTATCTTTCTTATATACAAACCTTTACATTAACAAATATTTCTATTTGACAAAATGTAAAATTTAAAAACATATACCATATACCATTGTGAGCAAAATGATGTTGACGAATTTCAATTTCGTTTTGGTGAACCACTATCCAAAGGAAATATGGAAAAGCTCCTATGCGACAATTTACCCAAGACTACTAAGCAGAAAAATGACTGAGCATTGCCGACATTGAAAAGGTAGCAGGAAGAAGGGCCTCAACGTTCGGTGAATGAAACCTAAATTTACCATCTGGATGTTTGATCAAGGATTGGTAATAACATATGAAGAGGAGGAGGAATAATGACAAAAAGGAGCGCTTGGCGAGGATTCACCACAGAAACTATAGGACACTGTACTATACTTGACATGTAAATGTTTCAGTAAAGCATTCTTCTTAAAATATTTTTGACCCAGTTTTGTTTTTACCTCACTTTACATGTATAAAAGTATAAAATAACATAAAATCAGCGACTGTTTGTGTGATCCATGACATAAAAATACAATATATACTGAGTCCAAAAGTATATACAATTCAATTTAAATGAATACGTATAATTAAGGTATAAATGAAAAACATAATCGCGTGAAGATCTTGACAGTCTGGCGATTGATTATTAGGGCTGAACTTTGCTCTTCGAGTGGGTAGAGAACACCGCGCCTTGCAAATGCACATCAACCCACAAGTAACTGGTCCCCACACAGATACCACTGGTGGACGGTACCTGAGATACCTTGAAGATACTTCCAAGACTAATCCAGGAGGACTGAAACAACGAAAAGTGAGACCAAAAGAAGTGCGTGCTTACGAGAATGTTGACCATCCTGATCTACGTTAAAAAAATGTTCAAGAAAGATAATTGTTACTACAAAGTATATTTCTTTAATCAGTAATCTAACCTACTGTTTGTGTGATTGTTGTAACCCGCAGACGTGTGCAGACAAATCCAAGGATGATTTTTGCCGGACACCTTTAAAGAAAAGACGGGATTCTCTCTGGTATTCAGCAGTTCCAATTGGTAATAACACACTTCAAGACACGGTCAAAAGGATCTTTCGAGCTTCTGGCATCAGCGGGCGAAAGACGAAACCATTCCCTATGCACAACAGCGGCGACGCGTCTTTATCCAGCCAACATCGATGAGCAGACCATACGCGAACAGACTTGGTACAGAAGTGGTGCTGTTCAGCTTTACAAAATAACCAGTGATGACCAGAAGGCTTTGGTGTCCGAGGTTTTGGCCAAAACCCGTAAATGTAAACTGTAACCAAAACGGTTTCCTCTACGGATGACAGTATGGATGGGTCGGCTACAAACACCCTCCCGGTTTTCGTCACCTTCAAGTTCAACTGTTGAAAACTAATGCTGTATTGTCTGTTATTTTGCAGCAATAAAGAAACCGGTTTTGATGTTTTTGTAGATTTCTTAGCCTCGACACTTTTGCAATTTGGGAGGGCTTTATAAGCTCAGATAATACCCTGGTGGGAGTGCCTTACAAACTTTTAAAAGGCCCTCGCACCAATATATTATTTGGGCTTATAAAGCCCTCTCATACAATGTCAGGATGTTCCTAGGGATAAACACTGATCTGAGAGGGTGTTATATAAGCACAATTTGGAAGGACACGGGCTAGGACCTTATGTGCTGGGAAGGATCTGAACCTGCAAAAAACATGTTCTGGTCTTGGCTTGAGGCAAGTGCAGATATACGATGGGAACAAACTGTGAGGGTTCCTTCCCTCCATTTCCATTCAACAATACTGACAGGGTGGTGGGATGAGTAGGCTTCATTCATCACGTTGTTCCATAAAAGGGATGCCGGCGATGATACCCACGTCAAGATCTTCAATCATGGGACCTTCAAACACAAAATCTGTGTTATCGTGGACAGTGGTGAACATGGTCTCTCCTATGACTTTAAAAGGGGATGAACCATCAGCTTGTTGTGCTAACTGTGTGCTTTTGGGGATGTTGAGAGCTGTATCATGTTGCCGGTGGCACCATGGTAATATTATGTTGTACTTGTCATCTTCCCTGCCGTCATTTACGAGGTTACGGTGCTGTGCGTGTTTTCTTAGTCGAAACATTACCGGTTGGAAACTGTGCAAAGTGAGGCTCGAGTGAAAAATTATAAATGGTGCTCTGCTTCTAGTTTTCAAAGGAGTTAACAGTTTCTTATTTTGCCAAGCACCACTATTTCTGTGTGCTGTGTTATCCATGGTGTTGAGCGGTTAACACTCAACTGACGAGTGACTGTCCATGTATATATGTGAAGTACCTCTGAAGACTTGGGTAAGATCAGTGCTGCCACCACAACAGTAGGAAGCACAAACAGTCAAAGCTTTCTTAACTTGCAACACGTTTATTCAAAATGTGTTTACATCGATTGCGACCGGAAGTAGGACGCCGATAACCCAGATGGAAAACAAGAAGAGATATTCCTAACGACTACTGGCGTTGGTAACTATTGCTAACGTGTCGCACAACGGAGTTATTATTTACAAGTTATCACTTCAGGACGTGATGTAAACACCTCCTCAATTCACAGGCTTGACAACGACCGGACACTTCTGTAACCCGAAATAAGAGCCTTCCTTCATTACAGCGAATACAATTAAGAGTTATTTACAAGTTATTTCCTCATGACATAGACATCGCCACCATGCACCGGTTTGCCTGTCACATCCCCTAACAGAGAACAGTGACCTTCAGTCTGAGAATACACCACGGCATGACAAGGACAGGTCATCAGACAGAGAGAAGCACAGGCAACCAGAGATGGTATTCCAGGCAACACTCGGAACACTTTACCGCTGAAGCCTCGTCCTCTGGAACCTGGTCCTCTCGACACCTTTTTAAAAGAGCTGCTGTCCATTTTCATGCTGTCTGAAAGGTTAAGTTAGAAATTATTCAGGCAAATATATTTGGAATGTTATGGAAATACTTGGATGTTAACCAGTCTATCAGTCAACAGTCAAGTTTGGGATACTAATCAAGACCCAAGAACATGCATAGTTTGTCAGTACAACCATCCTCTATGAATTCAAAATAGTCAAATCGTTTTTGACCTTAATGTCACTCAAGATATATCTGTCCACGTTTCCCCTGGTAGACTAGAACACGAGCTTAAAACTTAACAAATAAACAAATGTCCGTCACAATAATTCTGGCCGATGTTTAGAAAAAATTAGAATCATTCATTCATTGTTAAGAGATTTGTATTTGCACCCGCGGATGTCAGATATGAGATGATGTGTGGTCTCATTGTCTCCTGAAGTCGTCAATTAAAGGTACATCCATTGTGTTGTTTGGGACCACATATTCCAAACGTTATAAATGCCGTTACGTCATCGAGAAGTACCGATTGTTACCGAAAACTACCATTTTGATGATAGTTGACTGAGTATATTTACGATGTGAAGATAAAAGTAGTTATTTCTCATCGAAAACGGGACAATGCATCGCGATTGATTGCTATTATATCACCAAAAACTTAAGTCAGAAAACCTGTTGTGAAATATGTAAAGTCATGGAGAGAGTGTATTGATCAATTAAATGGTGTTTTTGATTGTACTAATTGGGATATATTTGAAAACAGTTGTAACAACATAGATGAGCTGACAAATTCTGTAAATGGTTATATAATTTTCTGTGTAGAAAATATTGTACCTATTAAATGTGTTTAGTTATTCCCAAATAACAATCCATGGCTTAATACAGAGTTCAAAACAGTGTTGAATGTAAAGAGAAGGGCGTTTTGTGCTGGAGACAAAGTAAAGGTTAAAGAGATTCAGAAAGAAATAATCGCTTTTACAAGAAAATGTAAGGAAGATTATAAAGCAAAGGTTGAAAGAAAATTTTCTGTTAGCAATTTGAGGAATGCTTGGAGTGGCATCAAAACTATTATAGGATCAAACAGTAAATCTTGGAAACTAGTGATGATCTATTGTTTGCAAATGAGTTAAATTTATTCTACTCTAGATTTGATAGTAGTGATTTTTCAGAAGAAAGAAAAAAGGTATTGGAATCACTCCCACCATGTGAGGTGTTAACTATTTCAAAAGATGATGTGATCAATTCATTTGCTAAGATTAATTCGCACAAAGCCTGTGGACCCGATAACTTGCTTCTTAAAGAGTGTAGAGTCCAACTGGCTGGTATTTTTCAAAAGATTTATCAAGAATCATTGAATTCCCATCATGTCCCCATTCTTTGGAAAATATCACAAATAATCCCTTTGCCAAAAAATAAAAAAAACCTCTGTCAACAACAACTACAGACCAGTGGCTCCCACCTCTGTTGCTATGAAATGTCTATAACGAATTGTGAAGGGCTTGTTGTTAAATGATGTGATTGACGTTTTAGACCCTAAGTTGCTTATAGAGCACGGCGTGGAGTAGATGATGCAACAACAACCCTCCTAAATAACATATATAAGCACTTGGAAACTTATAGTTCTTATGTCCGAATATTGTTTGTTGAATTTTCATCTGCCTTCAATACCATTCAACCTCATCTGTTAATTGATAAACTTTCTCATATGAATGTGAACTCAAATATCATTAAATGGATAAATTCATTCCTTGTGCACAGAGAGCAATTTGTACAAGTCAATAGTGTTAAATCTTCAACCGTAAGTACTTCTGGCGCCCCACAGGGTTGTGTTGTTCACCAATTTTGTTTATCTTGTACTCCAAATGCTGATTCATGTTTCACCACTAAATTTGTTGATGATGCTGGAGTGGTAGGTCTAATAAGAGAATCGGAAGTTGCCTACAGATCTGAGATGCTAAGATTTATAGATTGGTGTAAGGCTAATTCTTTATATTTGAACGTTAACAAAACTAAAGAAATGGTTATTGATTTTAGAAGAACTAAATCTACATTAGATGTTGTAAGCATAGATGGAAATTCTTGATTCTAAACTCTCCTGGAATGAGAACACTGAGAAAATATATAAGAAGGGACAGCAACGTTTACATTTCTTGTGGAAACTAAAACACTTCACATTTGACCAAACCATCATGATGTTATTTTACAGAACCTTCATTCAAAATGTCATAAAGTTTAACTAGTTCTAGTCTCTGTAAACTGACTTAATAAGTATTGTTTTGAATGATATTTGTATGTATTGTATGCTGGAGAATTGTAATTATACACAACAAATTTCCCTTTCGGGACAATAAATATTATTTTATCTTATCTTATCTCATCTTATCTTGGGGGTTAAATATGCAATTTGGGTGAATTTATTTGTACTGTAAACAGCGCATATGGTATGTTCGAATGTATTAAAGCCAAATACAATTTTATGAAACACAATGGATGTGCCTTTAATATAAGAGGAGCTGAAGCGAGGTGGTATAGAGCAATAGTACTGGTATATTCACCTATGCAGAAAGCGGAGTCTTTGGAAAAGGCCATGACGTTTACAAACTTATCACACTTCAGATCTGGACTCCGAGTGTCGTATTTCAAGTATATGCGTTCACCAACATTTCCCTTGCCACTTGTCATAACTCCACCTTCCCAGCGTATCCAATACCGTTGAAAGTTCTTGCAACCTCTTGTGGAAGGATAAGGTTCTTCAACAAGACGTCTCCTTGGATGGGACCTTCTGATGAAAGCAACTTCATTGTTGAAACCTCTTTCCACAACGTCGTAAGTGTCTGTACCACAGTGTAGTTTTATCACGATATCTCTACAGCCCCTGAAGTGATATTCCAAGTGAGATCCACCAGTTTGAAGCTGATTTGTTCTTATGGCAGTTTCACGTGTCAAGTACATGGACGAAACTGTAAATAAATGAGATTGTAAGTTAAGGCGCTATGAGTTTGGTAGGACAATACGAATTTGTCATGATTTACTTTTTGTCATAATAACATTATGCGTTGTGAATCAAGTTTTAATTTGTATATAATTTGTAATAAGTATGCCCATCTTGAAGATGTATGTACAGACCCCAAATGATTGTTCGCGAACATTGTAATTATACATAACATATATAATTCATATAGGCTTAGTGTTTTTTCCACAATGGCTTCCACAGTATCGGTGGGAAAAAATGTATAATAATAATAGTCAGGATAATAACAGTAGGTCTTCCAGACTTTCATCTGAAGACCTAATTAGGCTTATAACGCGCATATATCCAATTGTGAAGCAGTTATTCAAAGCGCTACAGATTTGTTGTACATCCGGAGCTGCCGAAGCACTAGATGAAGTCATGTACACACTTGATTTCAGGTACTCATTTAAACAGCTGGGCGGACTGAGTGCAATGTGGATGAAGTGCCTTGCTCAAGGACACAATACAGTAAGGGACACAGGTTCTTCCACTGGCATTTGAACCCGGGGCATGCTAAACACTACACCACTGTGCTTCACTATCAATGACGTACACACAAATCTCAAAGATATGAAAAGTTCCTCTAGTCGGTAATGGTTAGATTACATTACCAGAAGTTCTTAGGTTTCGAGTAGTAGTAAGATCACACTAACAGAAACCTGAAGGTCCAAGGTTTCGATAGAGTAGCAGTAAGCTCACACTAACAGAAACATGAAGGTCCAAGGTTTCCATAGAGTAGTAGTAAGTTCACACTAACATAAACCGGTTTCGATAGAATAGTAGTAAGCTCACAATAACAGAAACCTGAAGGTCCAAGGTTTCGATAGAGTAGTAGTAAGCTCACACTAACAGAAACCTGAAGGTCCAAGTTTTCCATGGAGTAGTAGTAAGCTCACACTAACAGAAACCTGAAGGTCCAAGGTTTCCATAGAGTAGTAGTAAGTTCACACTAAGAGAAACCTGAAGGTCCAAGGTTTCGATAGAGTAGTAGTAAGCTCACACTAACAGAAACCTGAAGGTCCAAGGTTTCCAAAGAGTAGTAGTAAGCTCATACTAACAGAAACCTGAAGGTCCAAGGTTTCGATAGAGTAGTAGTAAGATCACACTAACAGAAACCTGAAGGTCCAAGGTTTCGGTAGAGTTGTAGTAAGATCACACTAACAGAAACCTGAAGGTCCAAGGTTTCGGTAGAGTAGTAGTAAGATCCCACTATCAGAAAACTGAAGGTCCAAGGTTTCGAAAGAGTAGTAGTAAGCTCACACTAACAGAAACCTGAAGGTCCAGGGTTTCGGTAGAGTAGTAGTAAGCTCACACTAACAGAAACCTGAAGGTCCAAGGTTTCGATAGAGAAGTAGTAAGATCACTCTATCAGAAACCTGAAGGTCCAAGGTTTCGATTGAGTAGTAGTAAGATCACACTTACAGAAACCTGAAGGTCCAAGGTTTCGGTAGAGTAGTAGTAAGCTCACACTAACAGAAACCTGAAGGTCCAAGGTTTCGGTAGAGTAGTAGTAAGCTCACACTAACAGAAACCTGAAGGTCCAAGGTTTCGGTAGAGTAGTAGTAAGCTCTCACCAACAGAAACCTGAAGGTCCAAGGTTTCGGTAGAGTAGTAGTAAGCTCACACTAACAGAAACCTGAAGGTCCAAGGTTTCGATAGAGTAGTAGGACGCTCACACTAACAGAAACCTGAAGGTCCAAGGTTTCGGTAGAGTAGTAGTAAGCTCACACTAACAGAAACCTGAAGGTCCAAGGTTTCGGTAGAGTAGTAGTAAGCTCACACCAACAGAAACCTGAAGGTCCAAGGTTTCGGTAGAGTAGTAGTAAGCTCACACTAACAGAAACCTGAAGGTCCAAGGTTTCGATAGAGTAGTAGGAAGCTCACACTAACAGAAACCTGAAGGTCCAAGGTTTCGATAGAGTAGTAGTAAGCTCACACTTACAGAAACCTGAAGGTCTAAGGTTTCGATAGAGTAGTAGGAAGCTCACACTAACAGAAACCTGAAGGTCCAAGGTTTCGGTTGAGTAGTAGTAAGCTCACACTAACAGAAACCTGAAGGTCCAAGGTTTCGGTAGAGTAGTAGTAATATCACACTAACAATAACCTGAAGGTCCAAGGTTTCGGTAGAGTAGTAGTAAGCTCACACTAACAGAAAGCGGTTTCGGTAGAGTAGCAGTAAGATCACACTAGCAGAAACCTGAAGGTCCAAGGTTTCGGTAAAGTAGTAGTAAGCTCACACTTTCAGAAACCTGAAGGTCCAAGGTTTCGGTAGAGAAGTAGTTAGATCACTCTAACAGAAACCTGAAGGTCCAAGGTTTCGGTAGAGTAGTAGTAAGCTCACACTTTCAGAAACCTGAAGGTCCAAGGTTTCGGTAAAGTAGTAGTAATCTCACACTTACAGAAACCTGAAGGTCCAAGGTTTCGATAGAGAAGTAGTTAGATCACACTAACAGAAACCTGAAGGTCCAAGGTTTCTGTAAAGTAGTAGTAAGCTCACACTTTCAGAAACCTGAAGGTCCAAGGTTTCGATAGAGAAGTAGTAAGATCACACTAACCGAAACCTGAAGGTCCAAGGTTTCGATAGAGTAGTAGTAAGCTCGCACTAACAGAAACCTGAAGGTCCAAGGTTTCGGTAAAGTAGTAGTAAGCTCACACTTACAGAAACCTGAAGGTCCAAGGTTTCGATAGAGAAGTAGTTAGATCACTCTAACAGAAACCTGAAGGTCCAAGGTTTCGGTAGAGTAGTAGTAAGATCACACTAACAGAAACCTGAAGGTCCAAGGTTTCGATAGAGAAGTAGTAAGCTCAAACTAACAGAAACCTGAAGGTCCAAGGTTTCGGTAAAGTAGTAGTAAGCTCACACTTTCAGAAACCTGAAGGTCCAAGGTTTCGATAGAGAAGTAGTTAGATCACTCTAACAGAAACCTGAAGGTCCAAGGTTTCGGTAGAGTAGTAGTAAGATCACACTAACAGAAACCTGAAGGTCCAACGTTTCGATAGAGTAGTAGTAAGCTCACACTTTCAGAAACCTGAAGGTCCAAGGTTTCGATAGAGAAGTAGTTAGATCACTCTAAGAGAAACCTGAAGGTCCAAGGTTTCGGTAGAGTAGTAGTAAGCTCAAACTTTCAGAAACCTGAAGGTCCAAGGTTTCGGTAGAGTAGTAGTTAGATCACTTTAACAGAAACCTGAAGGTCCAAGGTTTCGGTAGAGTAGTAGTAAGATCACACTAACAGAAACCTGAAGGTCCAAGGTTTCGGTAGAGTAGTAGTTAGATCACTTTAACAGAAACCTGAAGGTCGAAGGTTTCGGTAGAGTAGTTGTAAGATCACACTAACAGAAACCTGAAGGTCCAAGGTTTCGATAGAGTAGTAGTAAGCTCACACTTTCAGAAACCTGAAGGTCCAAGGTTTCGATAGAGAAGTAGTTAGATCACTCTAACAGAAACCTGAAGGTCCAAGGTTTCGGTAGAGTAGTAGTAAGCTCACACTTTCAGAAACCTGAAGGTCCAAGGTTTCGGTAGAGTAGTAGTAAGCTCACACTAAGAGAAACCTGAAGGTCCAAGGTTTCGGTAGAGTAGTAGTAAGCTCACACTTTCAGAAACCTGAAGGTCCAAGGTTTCGATAGAGAAGGAGTTAGATCACACTAACAGAAACCTGAAGGTCCAAGGTTTCGATAGAGTAGTAGTAAGCTCATACTAACAGAAACCTGAAGGTCCAAGGTTTCGATAGAGTAGTAGTAAGCTCACACTTTCAGAAACCTGAAGGTCCAAGGTTTCGATAGAGTAGTAGTAAGCTCGCACTAACAGAAACCTGAAGGTCCAAGGTTTCGATAGAGTAGTAGTAAGCTCATACTAACAGAAACCTGAAGGTCCAAGGTTTCGGTAAAGTAGTAGTAAGCTCACACTTTCAGAAACCTGAAGGTCCAAGGTTTCGATAGAGAAGTAGTTAGATCACTCTAACAGAAACCTGAAGGTCCAAGGTTTCGGTAGAGTAGTAGTAAGATCACACTAACAGAAACCTGAAGGTCCAAGGTTTCGGTAAAGTAGTAGTAATCTCACACTTTCAGAAACCTGAAGGTCCAAGGTTTCGATAGAGAAGTAGTTAGATCACACTAACAGAAACCTGAAGGTCCAAGGTTTCGGTAGAGTAGTAGTAAGCTCACACTTACAGAAACCTGAAAGTCCAAGGTTTCGATAGAGAAGTAGTTAGATCACTCTAACAGAAACCTGAAGGTCCAAGGTTTCGATAGAGTAGAAGTAAACTCACACTAACAGAAACCTGAAGGTCCAAGGTTTCGGTAGAGTAGAAGTAAGCTCACACTTTCAGAAACCTGAAGGTCCAAGGTTTCGATAGAGAAGTAGTAATCTCATACTAACAGAAACCTGAAGGTCCAAGGTTTCGGTAAAGTAGTAGTAATCTCACACTTACAGAAACCTGAAGGTCCAAGGTTTCGATAGAGAAGTAGTTAGATCACACTAACAGAAACCTGAAGGTCCAAGGTTTCTGTAAAGTAGTAGTAAGCTCACACTTTCAGAAACCTGAAGGTCCAAGGTTTCGATAGAGAAGTAGTAAGATCACACTAACCGAAACCTGAAGGTCCAAGGTTTCGATAGAGTAGTAGTAAGCTCGCACTAACAGAAACCTGAAGGTCCAAGGTTTCGGTAAAGTAGTAGTAAGCTCACACTTACAGAAACCTGAAGGTCCAAGGTTTCGATAGAGAAGTAGTTAGATCACTCTAACAGAAACCTGAAGGTCCAAGGTTTCGGTAGAGTAGTAGTAAGATCACACTAACAGAAACCTGAAGGTCCAAGGTTTCGATAGAGAAGTAGTAAGCTCATACTAACAGAAACCTGAAGGTCCAAGGTTTCGGTAAAGTAGTAGTAAGCTCACACTTTCAGAAACCTGAAGGTCCAAGGTTTCGATAGAGAAGTAGTTAGATCACTCTAACAGAAACCTGAAGGTCCAAGGTTTCGGTAGAGTAGTAGTAAGATCACACTAACAGAAACCTGAAGGTCCAACGTTTCGATAGAGTAGTAGTAAGCTCACACTTTCAGAAACCTGAAGGTCCAAGGTTTCGATAGAGAAGTAGTTAGATCACTCTAAGAGAAACCTGAAGGTCCAAGGTTTCGGTAGAGTAGTAGTAAGCTCAAACTTTCAGAAACCTGAAGGTCCAAGGTTTCGGTAGAGTAGTAGTTAGATCACTATAACAGAAACCTGAAGGTCCAAGGTTTCGGTAGAGTAGTAGTAAGATCACACTAACAGAAACCTGAAGGTCCAAGGTTTCGATAGAGTAGTAGTAAGCTCACACTTTCAGAAACCTGAAGGTCCAAGGTTTCGATAGAGAAGTAGTTAGATCACTCTAACAGAAACCTGAAGGTCCAAGGTTTCGGTAGAGTAGTAGTAAGCTCACACTTTCAGAAACCTGAAGGTCCAAGGTTTCGGTAGAGTAGTAGTAAGCTCACACTAACAGAAACCTGAAGGTCCAAGGTTTCGGTAGAGTAGTAGTAAGCTCACACTTTCAGAAACCTGAAGGTCCAAGGTTTCGATAGAGAAGGAGTTAGATCACTCTAACAGAAACCTGAAGGTCCAAGGTTTCGGTAGAGTAGTAGTAAGATCACACTAACAGAAACCTGAAGGTCCAAGGTTTCGATAGAGAAGTAGTAAGCTCATACTAACAGAAACCTGAAGGTCCAAGGTTTCGGTAAAGTAGTAGTAAGCTCACACTTTCAGAAACCTGAAGGTCCAAGGTTTCGATAGAGAAGTAGTTAGATCACTCTAACAGAAACCTGAAGGTCCAAGGTTTCGGTATAGTAGTAGTAAGATCACACTAACAGAAACCTGAAGGTCCAAGGTTTCGATAGAGAAGTAGTTAGATCACTCTAACAGAAACCTGAAGGTCCAAGGTTTCGGTAGAGTAGTAGTAAGATCACACTAACAGAAACCTGAAGGTCCAACGTTTCGATAGAGTAGTAGTAAGCTCACACTTTCAGAAACCTGAAGGTCCAAGGTTTCGATAGAGAAGTAGTTAGATCACTCTAAGAGAAACCTGAAGGTCCAAGGTTTCGGTAGAGTAGTAGTAAGCTCAAACTTTCAGAAACCTGAAGGTCCAAGGTTTCGGTAGAGTAGTAGTTAGATCACTCTAACAGAAACCTGAAGGTCCAAGGTTTCGGTAGAGTAGTAGTAAGATCACACTAACAGAAACCTGAAGGTCCAAGGTTTCGGTAGAGTAGTAGTTAGATCACTTTAACAGAAACCTGAAGGTCGAAGGTTTCGGTAGAGTAGTTGTAAGATCACACTAACAGAAACCTGAAGGTCCAAGGTTTCGATAGAGTAGTAGTAAGCTCACACTTTCAGAAACCTGAAGGTCCAAGGTTTCGATAGAGAAGTAGTTAGATCACTCTAACAGAAACCTGAAGGTCCAAGGTTTCGGTAGAGTAGTAGTAAGCTCACACTTTCAGAAACCTGAAGGTCCAAGGTTTCGGTAGAGTAGTAGTAAGCTCACACTAAGAGAAACCTGAAGGTCCAAGGTTTCGGTAGAGTAGTAGAAAGCTCACACTTTCAGAAACCTGAAGGTCCAAGGTTTCGATAGAGAAGGAGTTAGATCACACTAACAGAAACCTGAAGGTCCAAGGTTTCGATAGAGTAGTAGTAAGCTCATACTAACAGAAACCTGAAGGTCCAAGGTTTCGATAGAGTAGTAGTAAGCTCACACTTTCAGAAACCTGAAGGTCCAAGGTTTCGATAGAGTAGTAGTAAGCTCGCACTAACAGAAACCTGAAGGTCCAAGGTTTCGATAGAGAAGTAGTAAGCTCATACTAACAGAAACCTGAAGGTCCAAGGTTTCGGTAAAGTAGTAGTAAGCTCACACTTTCAGAAACCTGAAGGTCCAAGGTTTCGATAGAGAAGGAGTTAGATCACTCTAACAGAAACCTGAAGGTCCAAGGTTTTGGTAGAGTAGTAGTAAGATCACACTAACAGAAACCTGAAGGTCCAAGGTTTCGATAGAGAAGTAGTAAGCTCATACTAACAGAAACCTGAAGGTCCAAGGTTTCGGTAAAGTAGTAGTAAGCTCACACTTTCAGAAACCTGAAGGTCCAAGGTTTCGATAGAGAAGTAGTTAGATCACTCTAACAGAAACCTGAAGGTCCAAAGTTTCGGTATAGTAGTAGTAAGATCACACTAACAGAAACCTGAAGGTCCAAGGTTTCGATAGAGAAGTAGTTAGATCACTCTAACAGAAACCTGAAGGTCCAAGGTTTCGGTAGAGTAGTAGTAAGATCACACTAACAGAAACCTGAAGGTCCAACGTTTCGATAGAGTAGTAGTAAGCTCACACTTTCAGAAACCTGAAGGTCCAAGGTTTCGATAGAGAAGTAGTTAGATCACTCTAAGAGAAACCTGAAGGTCCAAGGTTTCGGTAGAGTAGTAGTAAGCTCAAACTTTCAGAAACCTGAAGGTCCAAGGTTTCGGTAGAGTAGTAGTTAGATCACTTTAACAGAAACCTGAAGGTCCAAGGTTTCGGTAGAGTAGTAGTAAGATCACACTAACAGAAACCTGAAGGTCCAAGGTTTCGGTAGAGTAGTAGTTAGATCACTTTAACAGAAACCTGAAGGTCGAAGGTTTCGGTAGAGTAGTTGTAAGATCACACTAACAGAAACCTGAAGGTCCAAGGTTTCGATAGAGTAGTAGTAAGCTCACACTTTCAGAAACCTGAAGGTCCAAGGTTTCGATAGAGAAGTAGTTAGATCACTCTAACAGAAACCTGAAGGTCCAAGGTTTCGGTAGAGTAGTAGTAAGCTCACACTTTCAGAAACCTGAAGGTCCAAGGTTTCGGTAGAGTAGTAGTAAGCTCACACTAAGAGAAACCTGAAGGTCCAAGGTTTCGGTAGAGTAGTAGTAAGCTCACACTTTCAGAAACCTGAAGGTCCAAGGTTTCGATAGAGAAGGAGTTAGATCACACTAACAGAAACCTGAAGGTCCAAGGTTTCGATAGAGTAGTAGTAAGCTCATACTAACAGAAACCTGAAGGTCCAAGGTTTCGATAGAGTAGTAGTAAGCTCACACTTTCAGAAACCTGAAGCTCCAAGGTTTCGATAGAGTAGTAGTAAGCTCGCACTAACAGAAACCTGAAGGTCCAAGGTTTCGATAGAGTAGTAGTAAGCTCATACTAACAGAAACCTGAAGGTCCAAGGTTTCGGTAAAGTAGTAGTAAGCTCACACTTTCAGAAACCTGAAGGTCCAAGGTTTCGATAGAGAAGTAGTTAGATCACTCTAACAGAAACCTGAAGGTCCAAGGTTTCGGTAGAGTAGTAGTAAGATCACACTAACAGAAACCTGAAGGTCCAAGGTTTCGGTAAAGTAGTAGTAATCTCACACTTTCAGAAACCTGAAGGTCCAAGGTTTCGATAGAGAAGTAGTTAGATCACTCTAACAGAAACCTGAAGGTCCAAGGTTTCGGTAGAGTAGTAGTAAGCTCACACTTACAGAAACCTGAAAGTCCAAGGTTTCGATAGAGAAGTAGTTAGATCACTCTAACAGAAACCTGAAGGTCCAAGGTTTCGATAGAGTAGAAGTAAACTCACACTAACAGAAACCTGAAGGTCCAAGGTTTCGGTAGAGTAGAAGTAAGCTCACACTTTCAGAAACCTGAAGGTCCAAGGTTTCGATAGAGAAGTAGTAATCTCATACTAACAGAAACCTGAAGGTCCAAGGTTTCGGTAAAGTAGTAGTAATCTCACACTTACAGAAACCTGAAGGTCCAAGGTTTCGATAGAGAAGTAGTTAGATCACACTAACAGAAACCTGAAGGTCCAAGGTTTCTGTAAAGTAGTAGTAAGCTCACACTTTCAGAAACCTGAAGGTCCAAGGTTTCGATAGAGAAGTAGTAAGATCACACTAACCGAAACCTGAAGGTCCAAGGTTTCGATAGAGTAGTAGTAAGCTCGCACTAACAGAAACCTGAAGGTCAAAGGTTTCGGTAAAGTAGTAGTAAGCTCACACTTACAGAAACCTGAAGGTCCAAGGTTTCGATAGAGAAGTAGTTAGATCACTCTAACAGAAACCTGAAGGTCCAAGGTTTCGGTAGAGTAGTAGTAAGATCACACTAACAGAAACCTGAAGGTCCAAGGTTTCGATAGAGAAGTAGTAAGCTCATACTAACAGAAACCTGAAGGTCCAAGGTTTCGGTAAAGTAGTAGTAAGCTCACACTTTCAGAAACCTGAAGGTCCAAGGTTTCGATAGAGAAGTAGTTAGATCACTCTAACAGAAACCTGAAGGTCCAAGGTTTCGGTAGAGTAGTAGTAAGATCACACTAACAGAAACCTGAAGGTCCAACGTTTCGATAGAGTAGTAGTAAGCTCACACTTTCAGAAACCTGAAGGTCCAAGGTTTCGATAGAGAAGTAGTTAGATCACTCTAAGAGAAACCTGAAGGTCCAAGGTTTCGGTAGAGTAGTAGTAAGCTCAAACTTTCAGAAACCTGAAGGTCCAAGGTTTCGGTAGAGTAGTAGTTAGATCACTTTAACAGAAACCTGAAGGTCCAAGGTTTCGGTAGAGTAGTAGTAAGATCACACTAACAGAAACCTGAAGGTCCAAGGTTTCGATAGAGTAGTAGTAAGCTCACACTTTCAGAAACCTGAAGGTCCAAGGTTTCGATAGAGAAGTAGTTAGATCACTCTAACAGAAACCTGAAGGTCCAAGGTTTCGGTAGAGTAGTAGTAAGCTCACACTTTCAGAAACCTGAAGGTCCAAGGTTTCGGTAGAGTAGTAGTAAGATCACACTAACAGAAACCTGAAGGTCCAAGGTTTCGGTAGAGTAGTAGTAAGCTCACACTTTCAGAAACCTGAAGGTCCAAGGTTTCGATAGAGAAGGAGTTAGATCACTCTAACAGAAACCTGAAGGTCCAAGGTTTTGGTAGAGTAGTAGTAAGATCACACTAACAGAAACCTGAAGGTCCAAGGTTTCGATAGAGAAGTAGTAAGCTCATACTAACAGAAACCTGAAGGTCCAAGGTTTCGGTAAAGTAGTAGTAAGCTCACACTTTCAGAAACCTGAAGGTCCAAGGTTTCGATAGAGAAGTAGTTAGATCACTCTAACAGAAACCTGAAGGTCCAAGGTTTCGGTATAGTAGTAGTAAGATCACACTAACAGAAACCTGAAGGTCCAAGGTTTCGATAGAGTAGTAGTAAGCTCACACTTTCAGAAACCTGAAGGTCCAAGGTTTCGATAGAGAAGTAGTTAGATCACTCTAACAGAAACCTGAAGGTCCAAGGTTTCGGTAGAGTAGTAGTAAGCTCACACTTTCAGAAACCTGAAGGTCCAAGGTTTCGGTAGAGTAGTAGTTAGATCACTTTAACAGAAACCTGAAGGTCGAAGGTTTCGGTAGAGTAGTTGTAAGATCACACTAACAGAAACCTGAAGGTCCAAGGTTTCGATAGAGTAGTAGTAAGCTCACACTTTCAGAAACCTGAAGGTCCAAGGTTTCGATAGAGAAGTAGTTAGATCACTCTAACAGAAACCTGAAGGTCCAAGGTTTCGGTAGAGTAGTAGTAAGCTCACACTTTCAGAAACCTGAAGGTCCAAGGTTTCGGTAGAGTAGTAGTAAGCTCACACTAACAGAAACCTGAAGGTCCAAGGTTTCGGTAGAGTAGTAGTAAGCTCACACTTTCAGAAACCTGAAGGTCCAAGGTTTCGATAGAGAAGGAGTTAGATCACACTAACAGAAACCTGAAGGTCCAAGGTTTCGATAGAGTAGTAGTAAGCTCATACTAACAGAAACCTGAAGGTCCAAGGTTTCGATAGAGTAGTAGTAAGCTCACACTTTCAGAAACCTGAAGGTCCAAGGTTTCGATAGAGTAGTAGTAAGCTCGCACTAACAGAAACCTGAAGGTCCAAGGTTTCGATAGAGTAGTAGTAAGCTCATACTAACAGAAACCTGAAGGTCCAAGGTTTCGGTAAAGTAGTAGTAAGCTCACACTTTCAGAAACCTGAAGGTCCAAGGTTTCGATAGAGAAGTAGTTAGATCACTCTAACAGAAACCTGAAGGTCCAAGGTTTCGGTATAGTAGTAGTAAGATCACACTAACAGAAACCTGAAGGTCCAAGGTTTCGGTAAAGTAGTAGTAATCTCACACTTTCAGAAACCTGAAGGTCCAAGGTTTCGATAGAGAAGTAGTTAGATCACTCTAACAGAAACCTGAAGGTCCAAGGTTTCGGTAGAGTAGTAGTAAGCTCACACTTACAGAAACCTGAAAGTCCAAGGTTTCGATAGAGAAGTAGTTAGATCACTCTAACAGAAACCTGAAGGTCCAAGGTTTCGATAGAGTAGAAGTAAACTCACACTAACAGAAACCTGAAGGTCCAAGGTTTCGGTAGAGTAGAAGTAAGCTCACACTTTCAGAAACCTGAAGGTCCAAGGTTTCGATAGAGAAGTAGTAATCTCATACTAACAGAAACCTGAAGGTCCAAGGTTTCGGTAAAGTATTAGTAAGCTCACACTTTCAGAAACCTGAAGGTCCAAGGTTTCGATAGAGAAGTAGTTAGATCACTCTAACAGAAACCTGAAGGTCCAAGGTTTCGGTAGAGTAGTAGTAAGATCACACTAACAGAAACCTGAAGGTCCAAGGTTTCGATAGAGAAGTAGTAAGCTCATACTAACAGAAACCTGAAGGTCCAAGGTTTCGGTAAAGTAGAAGTAAACTCACACTAACAGAAACCTGAAGGTCCAAGGTTTCGGTAGAGTAGTAGTAAGCTCACACTTTCAGAAACCTGAAGGTCCAAGGTTTCGATAGAGAAGTAGTAAGCTCATACTAACAGAAACCTGAAGGTCCAAGGTTTCGGTAAAGTAGTAGTAAGCTCACACTTTCAGAAACCTGAAGGTCCAAGGTTTCGATAGAGAAGTAGTTAGATCACTCTAACAGAAACCTGAAGGTCCAAGGTTTCGGTAGAGTAGTAGTAAGATCACACTAACAGAAACCTGAAGGTCCAAGGTTTCGATAGAGAAGTAGTAAGCTCATACTAACAGAAACCTGAAGGTCCAAGGTTTCGGTAAAGTAGTAGTAAGCTCACACTTTCAGAAACCTGAAGGTCCAAGGTTTCGAAAGAGAAGTAGTTAGATCACTCTAACAGAAACCTGAAGGTCCAAGGTTTCGGTAGAGTAGTAGTAAGATGACACTAACAGAAACCTGAAGGTCCAAGGTTTCGATAGAGTAGTAGTAAGCTCACACTTTCAGAAACCTGAAGGTCCAAGGTTTCGATAGAGAAGTAGTTAGATCACTCTAACAGAAACCTGAAGGTCCAAGGTTTCGGTAGAGTAGTAGTAAGCTCACACTTTTAGAAACCTGAAGGTCCAAGGTTTCGATAGAGTAGCAGTAAGCTCACACTTTCAGAAACCTGAAGGTCCAAGGATTCGATAGAGTAGTAGTAAGATCACACTAACAGAAACCTGAAGGTCCAAGGTTTCGATAGAGAAGTAGTAAGCTCGCACTAACAGAAACCTGAAGGTCCAAGGTTTCGGTAAAGTAGTAGTAAGCTCTCACTTTCAGAAACCTGAAGGTCCAAGGTTTCGATAGAGTAGTAGTAAGCTCACACTTTCAGAAACCTGAAGGTTCAAGGTTTCGATAGAGTAGTAGTAATCTCGCACTAACAGAAACCTGAAGGTCCAAGGTTTCGATAGAGTAGTAGTAAGCTCATACTAACAGAAACCTGAAGGTCCAAGGTTTCGGTAAAGTAGTAGTAAGCTCACACTTTCAGAAACCTGAAGGTCCAAGGTTTCGATAGAGAAGTAGTTAGATCACTCTAACAGAAACCTGAAGGTCCAAGGTTTCGATAGAGAAGTAGTTAGATCACTCTAACAGAAACCTGAAGGTCCAAGGTTTCGGTAGAGTAGTAGTAAGCTCACACTAACAGAAACCTGAAGGTCCAAGGTTTCGGTAGAGTAGTAGTAAGCTCACACTTTCAGAAACCTGAAGGTCCAAGGTTTCGATAGAGAAGTAGTTAGATCACTCTAACAGAAACCTGAAGGTCCAAGGTTTCGGTAGAGTAGTAGTAAGATCACACTAACAGAAACCTGAAGGTCCAAGGTTTCGATAGAGCAGTAGTAAGATCACACTTTCAGAAACCTGAAGGTCCAAGGTTTCGATAGAGAAGTAGTTAGATCACTCTAACAGAAACCTGAAGGTCCAAGGTTTCGGTAGAGTAGTAGTAAGCTCACACTTTCAGAAACCTGAAGGTCCAAGGTTTCGATAGAGAAGTAGTTAGATCACACTAACAGAAACCTGAAGGTCCAAGGTTTCGAAAGAGAAGTAGTTAGATCACTCTAACAGAAACCTGAAGGTCCAAGGTTTCGGTAGAGTAGTAGTAAGCTCACACTTTCAGAAACCTGAAGGTCCAAGGTTTCGATAGAGAAGTAGTTAGATCACACTAACAGAAACCTGAAGGTCCAAGGTTTCGATAGAGTAGTAGTAAGCTCACACTTTTAGAAACCTGAAGGTCCAAGGTTTCGATAGAGAAGTAGTTAGATCACTCTAACAGAAACCTGAAGGTCCAAGGTTTCGGTAGAGTAGTAGTAAGCTCATACTTTCAGAAACCTGAAGGTCCAAGGTTTCGATAGAGAAGTAGTTAGATCACTCTAAAAGAAACCTGAAGGTCCAAGGTTTCGGTAGAGTTGTAGTAAGCTCACACTTTCAGAAACCTGAAGGTCCAAGGTTTCGATAGAGAAGTAGTTAGATCACTCTAACAGAAACCTGAAGGTCCAAGGTTTCGGTAGAGTAGTAGTAAGCTCACACTTTCAGAAACCTGAAGGTCCAAGGTTTCGATAGAGAAGTAGTTAGATCACTCTAACAGAAACCTGAAGGTCCAAGGTTTCGGTAGAGTAGTAGTAAGCTCACACTTTCAGAAACCTGAAGGTCCAAGGTTTCGATAGAGAAGTAGTTAGATCACTCTAACAGAAACCTGAAGGTCCAAGGTTTCGGTAGAGTAGTAGTAAGCTCACACTTACAGAAACCTGAAGGTCCAAGGTTTCGGTAGAGTAGTAGTAAACTCACACTTTCAGAAACCTGAAGGTCCAAGGTTTCGATAGAGAAGTAGTTAGATCACACTAACAGAAACCTGAAGGTCCAAGGTTTCGGTAGAGTAGTAGTAATCTCACACTTTCAGAAACCTGAAGGTCCAAGGTTTCGATAGAGAAGTAGTTAGATCACTCTAACAGAAACCTGAAAGTCCAAGGTTTCGATAGAGAAGTAGTTAGATCACTCTAACAGAAACCTGAAGGTCCAAGGTTTCGGTAAAGTAGTAGTAAGCTCACACTAACAGAAACCTGAAGGTCCAAGGTTTCGGTAGAGTAGAAGAAAGCTCACACTTTCAGAAACCTGAAGGTCCAAGGTTTCGATAGAGTAGTAGTAAGCTCGCACTAACAGAAACCTGAAGGTCCAAGGTTTCGATAGAGTAGTAGTAAGCTCATACTAACAGAAACCTGAAGGTCCAAGGTTTCGGTAAAGTAGTAGTAAGCTCACACTTTCAGAAACCTGAAGGTCCAAGGTTTCGATAGAGAAGTAGTTAGATCACTCTAACAGAAACCTGAAGGTCCAAGGTTTCGGTAGAGTAGTAGTAAGATCACACTAACAGAAACCTGAAGGTCCAACGTTTCGGTAAAGTAGTAGTAAGCTCACACTTTCAGAAACCTGAAGGTCCAAGGTTTCGATAGAGAAGTAGTTAGATCACTCTAACAGAAACCTGAAGGTCCAAGGTTTCGGTAGAGTAGTAGTAAGATCACACTAACAGAAACCTGAAGGTCCAAGGTTTCGGTAAAGTAGTAGTAATCTCACACTTTCAGAAACCTGAAGGTCCAAGGTTTCGATAGAGAAGTAGTTAGATCACTCTAACAGAAACCTGAAGGTCCAAGGTTTCGGTAGAGTAGTAGTTAGCTCACACTTTCAGAAACCTGAAGGTCCAAGGTTTCGATAGAGTAGTAGTAAGCTCGCACTAACAGAAACCTGAAGGTCCAAGGTTTCGATAGAGAAGTAGTTAGATCACTCTAACAGAAACCTGAAAGTCCAAGGTTTCGATAGAGAAGTAGTTAGATCACTCTAACAGAAACCTGAAGGTCCAAGGTTTCGATAGAGTAGTAGTAAGCTCGCACTAACAGAAACCTGAAGGTCCAAGGTTTCGGTAAAGTAGTAGTAAGCTCACACTTTCAGAAACCTGAAGGTCCAAGGTTTCGATAGAGTAGTTGTAAGCTCACACTTTCAGAAACCTGAAGGTTCAAGGTTTCGATAGAGTAGTAGTAAGCTCGCACTAACAGAAACCTGAAGGTCCAAGGTTTCGGTAAAGTAGTAGTAAGCTCACACTTTCAGAAACCTGAAGGTCCAAGGTTTCGATAGAGAAGTAGTTAGATCACTCTAACAGAAACCTGAAGGTCCAAGGTTTCGATAGAGAAGTAGTTAGATCACTCTAACAGAAACCTGAAGGTCCAAGGTTTCGGTAGAGTAGTAGTAAGCTCACACTAACAGAAACCTGAAGGTCCAAGGTTTCGGTAGAGTAGTAGTAAGCTCACACTTTCAGAAACCTGAAGGTCCAAGGTTTCGATAGAGAAGTAGTTAGATCACTCTAACAGAAACCTGAAGGTCCAAGGTTTCGGTAGAGTAGTAGTAAGATCACACTAACAGAAACCTGAAGGTCCAAGGTTTCGATAGAGCAGTAGTAAGCTCACACTTTCAGAAACCTGAAGGTCCAAGGTTTCGATAGAGAAGTAGTTAGATCACTCTAACAGAAACCTGAAGGTCCAAGGTTTCGGTAGAGTAGTAGTAAGCTCACACTTTCAGAAACCTGAAGGTCCAAGGTTTCGATAGAGAAGTAGTTAGATCACACTAACAGAAACCTGAAGGTCCAAGGTTTCGAAAGAGAAGTAGTTAGATCACTCTAACAGAAACCTGAAGGTCCAAGGTTTCGGTAGAGTAGTAGTAAGCTCACACTTTCAGAAACCTGAAGGTCCAAGGTTTCGATAGAGAAGTAGTTAGATCACACTAACAGAAACCTGAAGGTCCAAGGTTTCGATAGAGTAGTAGTAAGCTCACACTTTTAGAAACCTGAAGGTCCAAGGTTTCGATAGAGAAGTAGTTAGATCACTCTAACAGAAACCTGAAGGTCCAAGGTTTCGGTAGAGTAGTAGTAAGCTCATACTTTCAGAAACCTGAAGGTCCAAGGTTTCGATAGAGAAGTAGTTAGATCACTCTAACAGAAACCTGAAGGTCCAAGGTTTCGGTAGAGTAGTAGTAAGCTCACACTTTCAGAAACCTGAAGGTCCAAGGTTTCGATAGAGAAGTAGTTAGATCACTCTAAAAGAAACCTGAAGGTCCAAGGTTTCGGTAGAGTTGTAGTAAGCTCACACTTTCAGAAACCTGAAGGTCCAAGGTTTCGATAGAGAAGTAGTTAGATCACTCTAACAGAAACCTGAAGGTCCAAGGTTTCGGTAGAGTAGTAGTAAGCTCACACTTTCAGAAACCTGAAGGTCCAAGGTTTCGATAGAGAAGTAGTTAGATCACTCTAACAGAAACCTGAAGGTCCAAGGTTTCGGTAGAGTAGTAGTAAGCTCACACTTTCAGAAACCTGAAGGTCCAAGGTTTCGATAGAGAAGTAGTTAGATCACTCTAACAGAAACCTGAAGGTCCAAGGTTTCGGTAGAGTAGTAGTAATCTCACACTTACAGAAACCTGAAGGTCCAAGGTTTCGGTAGAGTAGTAGTAAACTCACACTTTCAGAAACCTGAAGGTCCAAGGTTTCGATAGAGAAGTAGTTAGATCACACTAACAGAAACCTGAAGGTCCAAGGTTTCGGTAGAGTAGTAGTAATCTCACACTTTCAGAAACCTGAAGGTCCAAGGTTTCGATAGAGAAGTAGTTAGATCACTCTAACAGAAACCTGAAAGTCCAAGGTTTCGATAGAGAAGTAGTTAGATCACTCTAACAGAAACCTGAAGGTCCAAGGTTTCGGTAAAGTAGTAGTAAGCTCACACTAACAGAAACCTGAAGGTCCAAGGTTTCGGTAGAGTAGAAGAAAGCTCACACTTTCAGAAACCTGAAGGTCCAAGGTTTCGATAGAGTAGTAGTAAGCTCGCACTAACAGAAACCTGAAGGTCCAAGGTTTCGATAGAGTAGTAGTAAGCTCATACTAACAGAAACCTGAAGGTCCAAGGTTTCGGTAAAGTAGTAGTAAGCTCACACTTTCAGAAACCTGAAGGTCCAAGGTTTCGATAGAGAAGTAGTTAGATCACTCTAACAGAAACCTGAAGGTCCAAGGTTTCGGTAGAGTAGTAGTAAGATCACACTAACAGAAACCTGAAGGTCCAAGGTTTCGGTAAAGTAGTAGTAAGCTCACACTTTCAGAAACCTGAAGGTCCAAGGTTTCGATAGAGAAGTAGTTAGATCACTCTAACAGAAACCTGAAGGTCCAAGGTTTCGGTAGAGTAGTAGTAAGATCACACTAACAGAAACCTGAAGGTCCAAGGTTTCGGTAAAGTAGTAGTAATCTCACACTTTCAGAAACCTGAAGGTCCAAGGTTTCGATAGAGAAGTAGTTAGATCACTCTAACAGAAACCTGAAGGTCCAAGGTTTCGGTAGAGTAGTAGTTAGCTCACACTTTCAGAAACCTGAAGGTCCAAGGTTTCGATAGAGTAGTAGTAAGCTCGCACTAACAGAAACCTGAAGGTCCAAGGTTTCGATAGAGAAGTAGTTAGATCACTCTAACAGAAACCTGAAAGTCCAAGGTTTCGATAGAGAAGTAGTTAGATCACTCTAACAGAAACCTGAAGGTCCAAGGTTTCGATAGAGTAGAAGTTAACTCACACTAACAGAAACCTGAAGGTCCAAGGTTTCGGTAAAGTAGTAGTAAGCTCACACTTTCAGAAACCTGAAGGTCCAAGGTTTCGATAGAGAAGTAGTAAGCTCATACTAACAGAAACCTGAAGGTCCAAGGTTTCGGTAAAGTAGTAGTAAGCTCACACTTTCAGAAACCTGAAGGTCCAAGGTTTCGATAGAGAAGTAGTTAGATCACTCTAACAGAAACCTGAAGGTCCAAGGTTTCGGTAGAGTAGTAGTAAGATCACACTAACAGAAACCTGAAGGTCCAAGGTTTCGATAGAGTAGTAGTAAGCTCACACTTTCAGAAACCTGAAGGTCCAAGGTTTCGATAGAGAAGTAGTTAGATCACTCTAACAGAAACCTGAAGGTCCAAGGTTTCGGTAGAGTAGTAGTTAGATCACTCTAACAGAAACCTGAAGGTCCAAGGTTTCGATAGAGTAGTAGTAAGATCATACTAACAGAAACCTGAAGGTCCAAGGTTTCGATAGAGAAGTAGTTAGATCACTCTAACAGAAACCTGAAGGTCCAAGGTTTCGGTAGAGTAGTAGTTAGATCACTCTAACAGAAACCTGAAGGTCCAAGGTTTCGGTCGAGTAGTAGTAAGATCATACTAACAGAAACCTGAAGGTCCAAGGTTTCGGTAGAGTAGTAGTAAGCTCACACTTTCAGAAACCTGAAGGTCCAAGGTTTCGATAGAGAAGTAGTCAGATCACACTAACAGAAACCTGAAGGTCCAAGGTTTCGATAGAGAAGTAGTAAGCTCACACTTTCAGAAACCTGAAGGTCCAAGGTTTCGATAGAGTAGTAGTAAGCTCGCAATAACAGAAACCTGAAGGTCCAAGGTTTCGATAGAGTAGTAGTAAGCTCATACTAACAGAAACC
This sequence comes from Gibbula magus, assembly GCA_936450465.1. Taxonomy (NCBI): domain Eukaryota; kingdom Metazoa; phylum Mollusca; class Gastropoda; order Trochida; family Trochidae; genus Gibbula; species Gibbula magus. The sequence continues at coordinate 13,769,442 of OW388298.1, read as the reverse complement.
TGAAGGTCCAAGGTTTCGGTAAAGTAGTAGTAAGCTCACACTTTCAGAAACCTGAAGGTCCAAGGTTTCGATAGAGAAGTAGTTAGATCACTCTAACAGAAACCTGAAGGTCCAAGGTTTCGGTAGAGTAGTAGTAAGATCACACTAACAGAAACCTGAAGGTCCAAGGTTTCGGTAAAGTAGTAGTAATCTCACACTTTCAGAAACCTGAAGGTCCAAGGTTTCGGTAGAGTAGTAGTTAGATCACTCTAACAGAAACCTGAAGGTCCAAGGTTTCGATAGAGTAGTAGTAAGATCATACTAACAGAAACCTGAAGGTCCAAGGTTTCGATAGAGAAGTAGTTAGATCACTCTAACAGAAACCTGAAGGTCCAAGGTTTCGGTAGAGTAGTAGTTAGATCACTCTAACAGAAACCTGAAGGTCCAAGGTTTCGGTCGAGTAGTAGTAAGATCATACTAACAGAAACCTGAAGGTCCAAGGTTTCGGTAGAGTAGTAGTAAGCTCACACTTTCAGAAACCTGAAGGTCCAAGGTTTCGATAGAGAAGTAGTCAGATCACACTAACAGAAACCTGAAGGTCCAAGGTTTCGATAGAGAAGTAGTAAGCTCACACTTTCAGAAACCTGAAGGTCCAAGGTTTCGATAGAGTAGTAGTAAGCTCGCACTAACAGAAACCTGAAGGTCCAAGGTTTCGATAGAGTAGTAGTAAGCTCATACTAACAGAAACCTGAAGGTCCAAGGTTTCGGTAAAGTAGTAGTAAGCTCACACTTTCAGAAACCTGAAGGTCCAAGGTTTCGATAGAGAAGTAGTTAGATCACTCTAACAGAAACCTGAAGGTCCAAGGTTTCGGTAGAGTAGTAGTAAGATCACACTAACAGAAACCTGAAGGTCCAAGGTTTCGGTAAAGTAGTAGTAATCTCACACTTTCAGAAACCTGAAGGTCCAAGGTTTCGATAGAGAAGTAGTTAGATCACTCTAACAGAAACCTGAAGGTCCAAGGTTTCGGTAGAGTAGTAGTAAGCTCACACTTACAGAAACCTGAAAGTCCAAGGTTTCGATAGAGAAGTAGTTAGATCACTCTAACAGAAACCTGAAGGTCCAAGGTTTCGGTAGAGTAGCAGTAAGCTCACACTTACAGAAACCTGAAGGTCAAAGGTTTCGATAGAGTAGAAGTAAACTCACACTAACAGAAACCTGAAGGTCCAAGGTTTCGGTAAATTAGTAGTAAGCTCACACTTTCAGAAACCTGAAGGTCCAAGGTTTCGGTAGAGTAGAAGTAAGCTCACACTTTCAGAAACCTGAAGGTCCAAGGTTTCGGTAGAGTAGTAGTAAGCTCACACTTTCAGAAACCTGAAGGTCCAAGGTTTCGATAGAGAAGTAGTTAGATCACACTAACAGAAACCTGAAGGTCCAAGGTTTCGGTAGAGTAGAAGTAAGTTCACACTTTCAGAAACCTGAAGGTCCAAGGTTTCGGTAGAGTAGTAGTAAGCTCACATTTTCAGAAACCTGAAGGTCCAAGGTTTCGGTAGAGTAGTAGTAAGCTCACACTTACAGAAACCTGAAGGTCCAAGGTTTCGATAGAGTAGTAGGAAGCTCACACTAACAGAAACCTGAAGGTCCAAGGTTTCGATAGAGAAGTAGTTCGATCACACTAACAGAAACCTGAAGGTCCAAGGTTTCGATAGAGTAGTAGTAAGCTCACACTTTCAGAAACCTGAAGGTCCAAGGTTTCGGTAGAGTAGTAGTAAGCTCACACTTACAGAAACCTGAAGGTCCAAGGTTTCGGTAGAGTAGTAGTAAGCTCACACTAACAGAAACCTGAAGGTCCAAGGTTTCGATAGAGTAGTAGTAAGCTCACACTTACAGAAACCTGAAGGTCCAAGGTTTCGGTAGAGTAGTAGTAAGCTCACACTTTCAGAAACCTGAAGGTCCAAGGTTTCGGTAGAGTAGTAGTAAGCTCACACTTTCAGAAACCTGAAGGTCCAAGGTTTCGATAGAGTAGTAGGAAGCTCACACTAACAGAAACCTGAAGGTCCAAGGTTTCGATAGAGAAGTAGTTAGATCACACTAACAGAAACCTGAAGGTCCAAGGTTTCGGTAGAGTAGTAGTAAGCTCACACTTACAGAAACCTGAAGGTCCAAGGTTTCGGTGGAGTAGTAGTAAGCTCACACTTTCAGAAACCTGAAGGTCCAAGGTTTCGGTAGAGTAGTAGTAAGATCACACTAACAGAAACCTGAAGGTCCAAGGTTTCGGTAGAGTAGTAGTAAGCTCACACTTTCAGAAACCTGAAGGTCCAAGGTTTCGATAGAGTAGAAGGAAGCTCACACTAACAGAAACCTGAAGGTCCAAGGTTTCGGTAGAGTAGTAGTAAGCTCACACTTTCAGAAACCTGAAGGTCCAAGGTTTCGATAGAGAAGTAGTTAGATCACACTAACAGAAACCTGAAGGTCCAAGGTTTCGGTAGAGTAGTAGTAAGCTCACACTTTCAGAAACCTGAAGGTCCAAGGTTTCGGTAGAGTAGACGTAAGCTCACACTTTCAGAAACCTGAAGGTCCAAGATTTCGATAGAGTAGTAGGAAGCTCACACTAACAGAAACCTGAAGGTCCATGGTTTCGATAGAGAAGTAGTTAGATCACACTAACAGAAACCTGAAGGTCCAAGGTTTCGATAGAGTAGTAGTAAGCTCACACATACAGAAACCTGAAGGTCCAAGGTTTCGATAGAGAAGTAGTTAGATCACACTAACAGAAACCTGAAGGTCCAAGGTTTCGGTAGAGTAGTAGTAAGATCACACTAACAGAAACCTGAAGGTCCAAGGTTTCGGTAGAGTAGTAGTAAGCTCACGCTTTCAGAAACCTGAAGGTCCAAGGTTTCGGTAGAGTAGTAGTAAGCTCACACTTTCAGAAACCTGAAGGTCCAAGGTTTCGGTAAAGTAGTAGTAAGCTCACACTTTCAGAAACCTGAAGGTCCAAGGTTTCGATAGAGAAGTAGGTAGATCACACTAACAGGAACCTGAAGGTCCAAGGTTTCGATAGAGTAGTAGTAAGCTCATACTAACAGAAACCTGAAGGTCCAAGGTTTCGGTAAAGTAGTAGTAATCTCACACTTTCAGAAACCTGAAGGTCCAAGGTTTCGATAGAGAAGTAGTTAGATCACTCTAACAGAAACCTGAAGGTCCAAGGTTTCGGTAGAGTAGTAGTAAGCTCACACTTACAGAAACCTGAAAGTCCAAGGTTTCGATAGAGAAGTAGTTAGATCACTCTAACAGAAACCTGAAGGTCCAAGGTTTCGGTAGAGTAGCAGTAAGCTCACACTTACAGAAACCTGAAGGTCCAAGGTTTCGATAGAGTAGAAGTAAACTCACACTAACAGAAACCTGAAGGTCCAAGGTTTCGGTAAATTAGTAGTAAGCTCACACTTTCAGAAACCTGAAGGTCCAAGGTTTCGGTAGAGTAGAAGTAAGCTCACACTTTCAGAAACCTGAAGGTCCAAGGTTTCGGTAGAGTAGTAGTAAGCTCACACTTTCAGAAACCTGAAGGTCCAAGGTTTCGATAGAGAAGTAGTTAGATCACACTTTCAGAAACCTGAAGGTCCAAGGTTTCGGTAGAGTAGTAGTAAGCTCACATTTTCAGAAACCTGAAGGTCCAAGGTTTCGGTAGAGTAGTAGTAAGCTCACACTTTCAGAAACCTGAAGGTCCAAGGTTTCGATAGAGTAGTAGTAAGCTCGCACTAACAGAAACCTGAAGGTCCAAGGTTTCGATAGAGTAGTAGTAAGCTCATACTAACAGAAACCTGAAGGTCCAAGGTTTCGGTAAAGTAGTAGTAAGCTCACACTTTCAGAAACCTGAAGGTCCAAGGTTTCGATAGAGAAGTAGTTAGATCACTCTAACAGAAACCTGAAGGTCCAAGGTTTCGGTAGAGTAGTAGTAAGATCACACTAACAGAAACCTGAAGGTCCAAGGTTTCGGTAAAGTAGTAGTAATCTCACACTTTCAGAAACCTGAAGGTCCAAGGTTTCGATAGAGAAGTAGTTAGATCACTCTAACAGAAACCTGAAGGTCCAAGGTTTCGGTAGAGTAGTAGTAAGCTCACACTTACAGAAACCTGAAAGTCCAAGGTTTCGATAGAGAAGTAGTTAGATCACTCTAACAGAAACCTGAAGGTCCAAGGTTTCGGTAGAGTAGCAGTAAGCTCACACTTACAGAAACCTGAAGGTCCAAGGTTTCGATAGAGTAGAAGTAAACTCACACTAACAGAAACCTGAAGGTCCAAGGTTTCGGTAAATTAGTAGTAAGCTCACACTTTCAGAAACCTGAAGGTCCAAGGTTTCGGTAGAGTAGAAGTAAGCTCACACTTTCAGAAACCTGAAGGTCCAAGGTTTCGGTAGAGTAGTAGTAAGCTCACACTTTCAGAAACCTGAAGGTCCAAGGTTTCGATAGAGAAGTAGTTAGATCACACTAACAGAAACCTGAAGGTCCAAGGTTTCGGTAGAGTAGAAGTAAGATCACACTTTCAGAAACCTGAAGGTCCAAGGTTTCGGTAGAGTAGTAGTAAGCTCACATTTTCAGAAACCTGAAGGTCCAAGGTTTCGGTAGAGTAGTAGTAAGCTCACACTTTCAGAAACCTGAAGGTCCAAGGTTTCGATAGAGTAGTAGTAAGCTCACACTAACAGAAACCTGAAGGTCCAAGGTTTCGATAGAGAAGTAGTTCGATCACACTAACAGAAACCTGAAGGTCCAAGGTTTCGATAGAGTAGTAGTAAGCTCACACTTACAGAAACCTGAAGGTCCAAGGTTTCGATAGAGTAGTAGTAAGCTCACACTTTCAGAAACCTGAAGGTCCAAGGTTTCGGTAGAGTAGTAGTAAGCTCACACTTACAGAAACCTGAAGGTCCAAGGTTTCGGTAGAGTAGTAGTAAGCTCACACTAACAGAAACCTGAAGGTCCAAGGTTTCGATAGAGTAGTAGTAAGCTCACACTTACAGAAACCTGAAGGTCCAAGGTTTCGGTAGAGTAGTAGTAAGCTCACACTATCAGAAACCTGAAGGTCCAAGGTTTCGGTAGAGTAGTAGTAAGCTCACACTTTCAGAAACCTGAAGGTCCAAGGTTTCGATAGAGTAGTAGGAAGCTCACACTAACAGAAACCTGAAGGTCCAAGGTTTCGATAGAGAAGTAGTTAGATCACACTAACAGAAACCTGAAGGTCCAAGGTTTCGGTAGAGTAGTAGTAAGCTCACACTTACAGAAACCTGAAGGTCCAAGGTTTCGGTGGAGTAGTAGTAAGCTCACACTTTCAGAAACCTGAAGGTCCAAGGTTTCGGTAGAGTAGTAGTAAGATCACACTAACAGAAACCTGAAGGTCCAAGGTTTCGGTAGAGTAGTAGTAAGCTCACACTTTCAGAAACCTGAAGGTCCAAGGTTTCGATAGAGTAGAAGGAAGCTCACACTAACAGAAACCTGAAGGTCCAAGGTTTCGGTTGAGTAGTAGTAAGCTCACACTTTCAGAAACCTGAAGGTCCAAGGTTTCGATAGAGAAGTAGTTAGATCACACTAACAGAAACCTGAAGGTCCAAGGTTTCGGTAGAGTAGTAGTAAGCTCACACTTTCAGAAACCTGAAGGTCCAAGGTTTCGGTAGAGTAGACGTAAGCTCACACTTTCAGAAACCTGAAGGTCCAAGATTTCGATAGAGTAGTAGGAAGCTCACACTAACAGAAACCTGAAGGTCCATGGTTTCGATAGAGAAGTAGTTAGATCACACTAACAGAAACCTGAAGGTCCAAGGTTTCGATAGAGTAGTAGTAAGCTCACATATACAGAAACCTGAAGGTCCAAGGTTTCGATAGAGAAGTAGTTAGATCACACTAACAGAAACCTGAAGGTCCAAGGTTTCGGTAGAGTAGTTGTAAGATCACACTAACAGAAACCTGAAGGTCCAAGGTTTCGGTAGAGTAGTAGTAAGCTCACGCTTTCAGAAACCTGAAGGTCCAAGGTTTCGGTAGAGTAGTAGTAAGCTCACACTTTCAGAAACCTGAAGGTCCAAGGTTTCGGTAAAGTAGTAGTAAGCTCACACTTTCAGAAACCTGAAGGTCCAAGGTTTCGATAGAGAAGTAGGTAGATCACACTAACAGGAACCTGAAGGTCCAAGGTTTCGATAGAGTAGTAGTAAGCTCACACTTTGGGAAACCTGAAGGTCCAAGGTTTCGATAGAGAAGTAGTAAGATCACACTAACAGAAACCTGAAGGTCCAAGGTTTCGGTAAAGTAGTAGTAAGCTCAAACTTTCAGAAACCTGAAGGTCCAAGGTTTCGATAGAGTAGTAGTAAGCTCATACTAACAGAAACCTGAAGGTCCAAGGTTTCGGTAGAGTAGTAGTAAGCTCACACTTTCAGAAACCTGAAGGTCCAAGGTTTCGGTAAAGTAGTAGTAAGCTCACAGTTTCAGAAACCTGAAGGTCCAAGGTTTCGATAGAGAAGTAGTTAGATCACACTAACAGAAACCTGAAGGTCCAAGGTTTCGGTAGAGTAGTAGTAAGCTCACACTAACAGAAACCTGAAGGTCCAAGGTTTCGATAGAGTAGTAGTAAGCTCACACTTTCAGAAACCTGAACGTCCAAGGTTTCGATAGAGTAGTAGTAAGCTCGCACCAACAGAAACCTGAAGGTCCAAGGTTTCGGTAGAGTAGTAGTAAGCTCACACTAACAGAAACCTGAAGGTCCAAGGTTTCGATAGAGTAGTAGGAAGCTCACACTAACAGAAACCTGAAGGTCCAAGGTTTCGATAGAGTAGTAGTAAGCTCACACTTACAGAAACCTGAAGGTCCAAGGTTTCGATAGAGTAGTAGGAAGCTCACACTAACAGAAACCTGAAGGTCCAAGGTTTCGGTTGAGTAGTAGTAAGCTCACACTAACAGAAACCTGAAGGTCCAAGGTTTCGGTAGAGTAGTAGTAATATCACACTAACAATAACCTGAAGGTCCAAGGTTTCGGTAGAGTAGTAGTAAGCTCACACTAACAGTAAGCGGTTTCGGTAGAGTAGCAGTAAGATCACACTAGCAGAAACCTGAAGGTCCAAGGTTTCGGTAAAGTAGTAGTAAGCTCACACTTTTAGAAACCTGAAGGTCCAAGGTTTCGGTAGAGAAGTAGTTAGATCACTCTAACAGAAACCTGAAGGTCCAAGGTTTCGGTAGAGTAGTAGTAAGCTCACACTTTCAGAAACCTGAAGGTCCAAGGTTTCGGTAAAGTAGTAGTAATCTCACACTTACAGAAACCTGAAGGTCCAAGGTTTCGATAGAGAAGTAGTTAGATCACACTAACAGAAACCTGAAGGTCCAAGGTTTCTGTAAAGTAGTAGTAAGCTCACACTTTCAGAAACCTGAAGGTCCAAGGTTTCGATAGAGAAGTAGTAAGATCACACTAACCGAAACCTGAAGGTCCAAGGTTTCGATAGAGTAGTAGTAAGCTCGCACTAACAGAAACCTGAAGGTCCAAGGTTTCGGTAAAGTAGTAGTAAGCTCACACTTACAGAAACCTGAAGGTCCAAGGTTTCGATAGAGAAGTAGTTAGATCACTCTAACAGAAACCTGAAGGTCCAAGGTTTCGGTAGAGTAGTAGTAAGATCACACTAACAGAAACCTGAAGGTCCAAGGTTTCGATAGAGAAGTAGTAAGCTCATACTAACAGAAACCTGAAGGTCCAAGGTTTCGGTAAAGTAGTAGTAAGCTCACACTTTCAGAAACCTGAAGGTCCAAGGTTTCGATAGAGAAGTAGTTAGATCACTCTAACAGAAACCTGAAGGTCCAAGGTTTCGGTAGAGTAGTAGTAAGATCACACTAACAGAAACCTGAAGGTCCAACGTTTCGATAGAGTAGTAGTAAGCTCACACTTACAGAAACCTGAAGGTCCAAGGTTTCGATAGAGAAGTAGTTAGATCACTCTAAGAGAAACCTGAAGGTCCAAGGTTTCGGTAGAGTAGTAGTAAGCTCAAACTTTCAGAAACCTGAAGGTCCAAGGTTTCGGTAGAGTAGTAGTTAGATCACTTTAACAGAAACCTGAAGGTCGAAGGTTTCGGTAGAGTAGTAGTAAGATGACACTAACAGAAACCTGAAGGTCCAAGGTTTCGATAGAGTAGTAGTAAGCTCACACTTTCAGAAACCTGAAGGTCCAAGGTTTCGATAGAGAAGTAGTTAGATCACTCTAACAGAAACCTGAAGGTCCAAGGTTTCGGTAGAGTAGTAGTAAGCTCACACTTTCAGAAACCTGAAGGTCCAAGGTTTCGGTAGAGTAGTAGTAAGCTCACTCTAACAGAAACCTGAAGGTCCAAGGTTTTGGTAGAGTAGTAGTAAGATCACACTAACAGAAACCTGAAGGTCCAAGGTTTCGATAGAGAAGTAGTAAGCTCACACTAACAGAAACCTGAAGGTCCAAGGTTTCGATAGAGTAGTAGTAAGCTCACACTTACAGAAACCTGAAGGTCCAAGGTTTCGGTAGAGTAGTAGTAAGCTCACACTTTCAGAAACCTGAAGGTCCAAGGTTTCGGTAGAGTAGTAGTAAGCTCACACTTTCAGAAACCTGAAGGTCCAAGGTTTCGATAGAGTAGTAGGAAGCTCACACTAACAGAAACCTGAAGGTCCAAGGTTTCGATAGAGAAGTAGTTAGATCACACTAACAGAAACCTGAAGGTCCAAGGTTTCGGTAGAGTAGTAGTAAGCTCACACTTTCAGAAACCTGAAGGTCCAAGGTTTCGGTGGAGTAGTAGTAAGCTCACACTTTCAGAAACCTGAAGGTCCAAGGTTTCGGTAGAGTAGTAGTAAGATCACACTAACAGAAACCTGAAGGTCCAAGGTTTCGGTAGAGTAATAGTAAGCTCACACTTTCAGAAACCTGAAGGTCCAAGGTTTCGATAGAGTAGAAGGAAGCTCACACTAACAGAAACCTGAAGGTCCAAGGTTTCGGTAGAGTAGTAGTAAGCTCACACTTTCAGAAACCTGAAGGTCCAAGGTTTCGATAGAGAAGTAGTTAGATCACACTAACAGAAACCTGAAGGTCCAAGGTTTCGGTAGAGTAGTAGTAAGCTCACACTTTCAGAAACCTGAAGGTCCAAGGTTTCGGTAGAGTAGACGTAAGCTCACACTTTCAGAAACCTGAAGGTCCAAGATTTCGATAGAGTAGTAGGAAGCTCACACTAACAGAAACCTGAAGGTCCATGGTTTCGATAGAGAAGTAGTTAGATCACACTAACAGAAACCTGAAGGTCCAAGGTTTCGATAGAGTAGGAGTAAGCTCACACATACAGAAACCTGAAGGTCCAAGGTTTCGATAGAGAAGTAGTTAGATCACACTAACAGAAACCTGAAGGTCCAAGGTTTCGGTAGAGTAGTAGTAAGAACACACTAACAGAAACCTGAAGGTCCAAGGTTTCGGTAGAGTAGTAGTAAGCTCACACTAACAGAAACCTGAAGGTCCAAGGTTTCGATAGAGTAGTAGTAAGCTCACACTTTCAGAAACCTGAACGTCCAAGGTTTCGATAGAGTAGTAGTAAGCTCGCACCAACAGAAACCTGAAGGTCCAAGGTTTCGGTAGAGTAGTAGTAAGCTCACACTAACAGAAACCTGAAGGTCCAAGGTTTCGATAGAGTAGTAGGAAGCTCACACTAACAGAAACCTGAAGGTCCAAGGTTTCGATAGAGTAGTAGTAAGCTCACACTTACAGAAACCTGAAGGTCCAAGGTTTCGATAGAGTAGTAGGAAGCACACACTAACAGAAACCTGAAGGTCCAAGGTTTCGGTTGAGTAGTAGTAAGCTCACACTAACAGAAACCTGAAGGTCCAAGGTTTCGGTAGAGTAGTAGTAATATCACACTAACAATAACCTGAAGGTCCAAGGTTTCGGTAGAGTAGTAGTAAGCTCACACTAACAGAAAGCGGTTTCGGTAGAGTAGCAGTAAGATCACACTAGCAGAAACCTGAAGGTCCAAGGTTTCGGTAAAGTAGTAGTAAGCTCACACTTTCAGAAACCTGAAGGTCCAAGGTTTCGGTAGAGAAGTAGTTAGATCACTCTAACAGAAACCTGAAGGTCCAAGGTTTCGGTAGAGTAGTAGTAAGCTCACACTTTCAGAAACCTGAAGGTCCAAGGTTTCGGTAAAGTAGTAGTAATCTCACACTTACAGAAACCTGAAGGTCCAAGGTTTCGATAGAGAAGTAGTTAGATCACACTAACAGAAACCTGAAGGTCCAAGGTTTCTGTAAAGTAGTAGTAAGCTCACACTTTCAGAAACCTGAAGGTCCAAGGTTTCGATAGAGAAGTAGTAAGATCACACTAACCGAAACCTGAAGGTCCAAGGTTTCGATAGAGTAGTAGTAAGCTCGCACTAACAGAAACCTGAAGGTCCAAGGTTTCGGTAAAGTAGTAGTAAGCTCACACTTACAGAAACCTGAAGGTCCAAGGTTTCGATAGAGTAGTAGTAAGCTCACACTTTCAGAAACCTGAAGGTTCAAGGTTTCGATAGAGTAGTAGTAAGCTCACACTTTCAGAAACCTGAAGGTTCAAGGTTTCGATAGAGTAGTAGTAAGCTCGCACTAACAGAAACCTGAAGGTCCAAGGTTTCGATAGAGTAGTAGTAAGCTCATACTAACAGAAACCTGAAGGTCCAAGGTTTCGGTAAAGTAGTAGTAAGCTCACACTTTCAGAAACCTGAAGGTCCAAGGTTTCGATAGAGAAGTAGTTAGATCACTCTAACAGAAACCTGAAGGTCCAAGGTTTCGATAGAGAAGTAGTTAGATCACTCTAACAGAAACCTGAAGGTCCAAGGTTTCGGTAGAGTAGTAGTAAGCTCACACTAACAGAAACCTGAAGGTCCAAGGTTTCGGTAGAGTAGTAGTAAGCTCACACTTTCAGAAACCTGAAGGTCCAAGGTTTCGATAGAGAAGTAGTTAGATCACTCTAACAGAAACCTGAAGGTCCAAGGTTTCGGTAGAGTAGTAGTAAGATCACACTAACAGAAACCTGAAGGTCCAAGGTTTCGATAGAGCAGTAGTAAGCTCACACTTTCAGAAACCTGAAGGTCCAAGGTTTCGATAGAGAAGTAGTTAGATCACTCTAACAGAAACCTGAAGGTCCAAGGTTTCGGTAGAGTAGTAGTAAGCTCACACTTTCAGAAACCTGAAGGTCCAAGGTTTCGATAGAGAAGTAGTTAGATCACACTAACAGAAACCTGAAGGTCCAAGGTTTCGAAAGAGAAGTAGTTAGATCACTCTAACAGAAACCTGAAGGTCCAAGGTTTCGGTAGAGTAGTAGTAAGCTCACACTTTCAGAAACCTGAAGGTCCAAGGTTTCGATAGAGAAGTAGTTAGATCACACTAACAGAAACCTGAAGGTCCAAGGTTTCGATAGAGAAGTAGTTAGATCACTCTAACAGAAACCTGAAGGTCCAAGGTTTCGGTAGAGTAGTAGTAAGATCACACTAACAGAAACCTGAAGGTCCAAGGTTTCGATAGAGCAGTAGTAAGCTCACACTTTCAGAAACCTGAAGGTCCAAGGTTTCGATAGAGTAGTAGTTAGATCACTCTAACAGAAACCTGAAGGTCCAAGGTTTCGGTAGAGTAGTAGTAAGCTCACACTTTCAGAAACCTGAAGGTCCAAGGTTTCGATAGAGAAGTAGTTAGATCACTCTAAAAGAAACCTGAAGGTCCAAGGTTTCGGTAGAGTTGTAGTAAGCTCACACTTTCAGAAACCTGAAGGTCCAAGGTTTCGATAGAGAAGTAGTTAGATCACTCTAACAGAAACCTGAAGGTCCAAGGTTTCGGTAGAGTAGTAGTAAGCTCACACTTTCAGAAACCTGAAGGTCCAAGGTTTCGATAGAGAAGTAGTTAGATCACTCTAACAGAAACCTGAAGGTCCAAGGTTTCGGTAGAGTAGTAGTAAGCTCACACTTACAGAAACCTGAAGGTCCAAGGTGTCGGTAGAGTAGTAGTAAACTCACACTTTCAGAAACCTGAAGGTCCAAGGTTTCGATAGAGAAGTAGTTAGATCACACTAACAGAAACCTGAAGGTCCAAGGTTTCGGTAGAGTAGTAGTAATCTCACACTTTCAGAAACCTGAAGGTCCAAGGTTTCGATAGAGAAGTAGTTAGATCACTCTAACAGAAACCTGAAAGTCCAAGGTTTCGATAGAGAAGTAGTTAGATCACTCTAACAGAAACCTGAAGGTCCAAGGTTTCGGTAAAGTAGTAGTAAGCTCACACTAACAGAAACCTGAAGGTCCAAGGTTTCGGTAGAGTAGAAGTAAGCTCACACTTTCAGAAACCTGAAGGTCCAAGGTTTCGATAGAGTAGTAGTAAGCTCGCACTAACAGAAACCTGAAGGTCCAAGGTTTCGATAGAGTAGTAGTAAGCTCATACTAACAGAAACCTGAAGGTCCAAGGTTTCGGTAAAGTAGTAGTAAGCTCACACTTTCAGAAACCTGAAGGTCCAAGGTTTCGATAGAGAAGTAGTTAGATCACTCTAACAGAAACCTGAAGGTCCAAGGTTTCGGTAGAGTAGTAGTAAGCTCACACTAACAGAAACCTGAAGGTCCAAGGTTTCGGTAAAGTAGTAGTAAGCTCACACTTTCAGAAACCTGAAGGTCCAAGGTTTCGATAGAGAAGTAGTTAGATCACTCTAACAGAAACCTGAAGGTCCAAGGTTTCGGTAGAGTAGTAGTAAGATCACACTAACAGAAACCTGAAGGTCCAAGGTTTCGGTAAAGTAGTAGTAATCTCACACTTTCAGAAACCTGAAGGTCCAAGGTTTCGATAGAGAAGTAGTTAGATCACTCTAACAGAAACCTGAAGGTCCAAGGTTTCGGTAGAGTAGTAGTTAGCTCACACTTTCAGAAACCTGAAGGTCCAAGGTTTCGATAGAGTAGTAGTAAGCTCGCACTAACAGAAACCTGAAGGTCCAAGGTTTCGATAGAGAAGTAGTTAGATCACTCTAACAGAAACCTGAAAGTCCAAGGTTTCGATAGAGAAGTAGTTAGATCACTCTAACAGAAACCTGAAGGTCCAAGGTTTCGGTAGAGTAGCAGTAAGCTCACACTTACAGAAACCTGAAGGTCCAAGGTTTCGATAGAGTAGAAGTTAACTCACACTAACAGAAACCTGAAGGTCCAAGGTTTCGGTAAAGTAGTAGTAAGCTCACACTTTCAGAAACCTGAAGGTCCAAGGTTTCGATAGAGAAGTAGTAAGCTCATACTAACAGAAACCTGAAGGTCCAAGGTTTCGGTAAAGTAGTAGTAAGCTCACACTTTCAGAAACCTGAAGGTCCAAGGTTTCGATAGAGAAGTAGTTAGATCACTCTAACAGAAACCTGAAGGTCCAAGGTTTCGGTAGAGTAGTAGTAAGATCACACTAACAGAAACCTGAAGGTCCAAGGTTTCGATAGAGTAGTAGTAAGCTCAAACTTTCAGAAACCTGAAGGTCCAAGGTTTCGATAGAGAAGTAGTTAGATCACTCTAACAGAAACCTGAAGGTCCAAGGTTTCGGTAGAGTAGTAGTTAGATCACTCTAACAGAAACCTGAAGGTCCAAGGTTTCGATAGAGTAGTAGTAAGATCATACTAACAGAAACCTGAAGGTCCAAGGTTTCGATAGAGAAGTAGTTAGATCACTCTAACAGAAACCTGAAGGTCCAAGGTTTCGGTAGAGTAGTAGTTAGATCACTCTAACGGAAACCTGAAGGTCCAAGGTTTCGGTCGAGTAGTAGAAAGATCATACTAACAGAAACCTGAAGGTCCAAGGTTTCGGTAGAGTAGTAGTAAGCTCACACTTTCAGAAACCTGAAGGTCCAAGGTTTCGATAGAGTAGTAGTAAGCTCATACTAACAGAAACCTGAAGGTCCAAGGTTTCGGTAAAGTAGTAGTAAGCTCACACTTTCAGAAACCTGAAGGTCCAAGGTTTCGATAGAGAAGTAGTTAGATCACTCTAACAGAAACCTGAAGGTCCAAGGTTTCGGTAGAGTAGTAGTAAGATCACACTAACAGATCCCTGAAGGTCCAAGGTTTCGGTAAAGTAGTAGTAATCTCACACTTTCAGAAACTTGAAGGTCCAAGGTTTCGATAGAGAAGTAGTTAGATCACTCTAACAGAAACCTGAAGGTCCAAGGTTTCGGTAGAGTAGTAGTAAGCTCACACTTTCAGAAACCTGAAGGTCCAAGGTTTCGGTAGAGTAGTAGTAAGCTCACTCTAACAGAAACCTGAAGGTCCAAGGTTTTGGTAGAGTAGTAGTAAGATCACACTAACAGAAACCTGAAGGTCCAAGGTTTCGATAGAGAAGTAGTAAGCTCACACTAACAGAAACCTGAAGGTCCAAGGTTTCGATAGAGTAGTAGTAAGCTCACACTTACAGAAACCTGAAGGTCCAAGGTTTCGGTAGAGTAGTAGTAAGCTCACACTTTCAGAAACCTGAAGGTCCAAGGTTTCGGTAGAGTAGTAGTAAGCTCACACTTTCAGAAACCTGAAGGTCCAAGGTTTCGATAGAGTAGTAGGAAGCTCACACTAACAGAAACCTGAAGGTCCAAGGTTTCGATAGAGAAGTAGTTAGATCACACTAACAGAAACCTGAAGGTCCAAGGTTTCGGTAGAGTAGTAGTAAGCTCACACTTACAGAAACCTGAAGGTCCAAGGTTTCGGTGGAGTAGTAGTAAGCTCACACTTTCAGAAACCTGAAGGTCCAAGGTTTCGGTAGAGTAGTAGTAAGATCACACTAACAGAAACCTGAAGGTCCAAGGTTTCGGTAGAGTAATAGTAAGCTCACACTTTCAGAAACCTGAAGGTCCAAGGTTTCGATAGAGTAGAAGGAAGCTCACACTAACAGAAACCTGAAGGTCCAAGGTTTCGGTAGAGTAGTAGTAAGCTCACACTTTCAGAAACCTGAAGGTCCAAGGTTTCGATAGAGTAGTAGTTAGATCACACTAACAGAAACCTGAAGGTCCAAGGTTTCGGTAGAGTAGTAGTAAGCTCACACTTTCAGAAACCTGAAGGTCCAAGGTTTCGGTAGAGTAGACGTAAGCTCACACTTTCAGAAACCTGAAGGTCCAAGATTTCGATAGAGTAGTAGGAAGCTCACACTAACAGAAACCTGAAGGTCCATGGTTTCGATAGAGAAGTAGTTAGATCACACTAACAGAAACCTGAAGGTCCAAGGTTTCGATAGAGTAGGAGTAAGCTCACACATACAGAAACCTGAAGGTCCAAGGTTTCGATAGAGAAGTAGTTAGATCACACTAACAGAAACCTGAAGGTCCAAGGTTTCGGTAGAGTAGTAGTAAGAACACACTAACAGAAACCTGAAGGTCCAAGGTTTCGGTAGAGTAGTAGTAAGCTCACACTAACAGAAACCTGAAGGTCCAAGGTTTCGATAGAGTAGTAGTAAGCTCACACTTTCAGAAACCTGAACGTCCAAGGTTTCGATAGAGTAGTAGTAAGCTCGCACCAACAGAAACCTGAAGGTCCAAGGTTTCGGTAGAGTAGTAGTAAGCTCACACTAACAGAAACCTGAAGGTCCAAGGTTTCGATAGAGTAGTAGGAAGCTCACACTAACAGAAACCTGAAGGTCCAAGGTTTCGATAGAGTAGTAGTAAGCTCACACTTACAGAAACCTGAAGGTCCAAGGTTTCGATAGAGTAGTAGGAAGCACACACTAACAGAAACCTGAAGGTCCAAGGTTTCGGTTGAGTAGTAGTAAGCTCACACTAACAGAAACCTGAAGGTCCAAGGTTTCGGTAGAGTAGTAGTAATATCACACTAACAATAACCTGAAGGTCCAAGGTTTCGGTAGAGTAGTAGTAAGCTCACACTAACAGAAAGCGGTTTCGGTAGAGTAGCAGTAAGATCACACTAGCAGAAACCTGAAGGTCCAAGGTTTCGGTAAAGTAGTAGTAAGCTCACACTTTCAGAAACCTGAAGGTCCAAGGTTTCGGTAGAGAAGTAGTTAGATCACTCTAACAGAAACCTGAAGGTCCAAGGTTTCGGTAGAGTAGTAGTAAGCTCACACTTTCAGAAACCTGAAGGTCCAAGGTTTCGGTAAAGTAGTAGTAATCTCACACTTACAGAAACCTGAAGGTCCAAGGTTTCGATAGAGAAGTAGTTAGATCACACTAACAGAAACCTGAAGGTCCAAGGTTTCTGTAAAGTAGTAGTAAGCTCACACTTTCAGAAACCTGAAGGTCCAAGGTTTCGATAGAGAAGTAGTAAGATCACACTAACCGAAACCTGAAGGTCCAAGGTTTCGATAGAGTAGTAGTAAGCTCGCACTAACAGAAACCTGAAGGTCCAAGGTTTCGGTAAAGTAGTAGTAAGCTCACACTTACAGAAACCTGAAGGTCCAAGGTTTCGATAGAGTAGTAGTAAGCTCACACTTTCAGAAACCTGAAGGTTCAAGGTTTCGATAGAGTAGTAGTAAGCTCACACTTTCAGAAACCTGAAGGTTCAAGGTTTCGATAGAGTAGTAGTAAGCTCGCACTAACAGAAACCTGAAGGTCCAAGGTTTCGATAGAGTAGTAGTAAGCTCATACTAACAGAAACCTGAAGGTCCAAGGTTTCGGTAAAGTAGTAGTAAGCTCACACTTTCAGAAACCTGAAGGTCCAAGGTTTCGATAGAGAAGTAGTTAGATCACTCTAACAGAAACCTGAAGGTCCAAGGTTTCGATAGAGAAGTAGTTAGATCACTCTAACAGAAACCTGAAGGTCCAAGGTTTCGGTAGAGTAGTAGTAAGCTCACACTAACAGAAACCTGAAGGTCCAAGGTTTCGGTAGAGTAGTAGTAAGCTCACACTTTCAGAAACCTGAAGGTCCAAGGTTTCGATAGAGAAGTAGTTAGATCACACTAACAGAAACCTGAAGGTCCAAGGTTTCGGTAGAGTAGTAGTAAGATCACACTAACAGAAACCTGAAGGTCCAAGGTTTCGATAGAGCAGTAGTAAGCTCACACTTTCAGAAACCTGAAGGTCCAAGGTTTCGATAGAGAAGTAGTTAGATCACTCTAACAGAAACCTGAAGGTCCAAGGTTTCGGTAGAGTAGTAGTAAGCTCACACTTTCAGAAACCTGAAGGTCCAAGGTTTCGATAGAGAAGTAGTTAGATCACACTAACAGAAACCTGAAGGTCCAAGGTTTCGAAAGAGAAGTAGTTAGATCACTCTAACAGAAACCTGAAGGTCCAAGGTTTCGGTAGAGTAGTAGTAAGCTCACACTTTCAGAAACCTGAAGGTCCAAGGTTTCGATAGAGAAGTAGTTAGATCACACTAACAGAAACCTGAAGGTCCAAGGTTTCGATAGAGAAGTAGTTAGATCACACTAACAGAAACCTGAAGGTCCAAGGTTTCGGTAGAGAAGTAGTAAGATCACACTAACAGAAACCTGAAGGTCCAAGGTTTCGATAGAGCAGTAGTAAGCTCACACTTTCAGAAACCTGAAGGTCCAAGGTTTCGATAGAGAAGTAGTTAGATCACTCTAACAGAAACCTGAAGGTCCAAGGTTTCGGTAGAGTAGTAGTAAGCTCACACTTTCAGAAACCTGAAGGTCCAAGGTTTCGATAGAGAAGTAGTTAGATCACTCTAAAAGAAACCTGAAGGTCCAAGGTTTCGGTAGAGTTGTAGTAAGCTCACACTTTCAGAAACCTGAAGGTCCAAGGTTTCGATAGAGAAGTAGTTAGATCACTCTAACAGAAACCTGAAGGTCCAAGGTTTCGGTAGAGTAGTAGTAAGCTCACACTTTCAGAAACCTGAAGGTCCAAGGTTTCGATAGAGAAGTAGTTAGATCACTCTAACAGAAACCTGAAGGTCCAAGGTTTCGGTAGAGTAGTAGTAAGCTCACACTTACAGAAACCTGAAGGTCCAAGGTGTCGGTAGAGTAGTAGTAAACTCACACTTTCAGAAACCTGAAGGTCCAAGGTTTCGATAGAGAAGTAGTTAGATCACACTAACAGAAACCTGAAGGTCCAAGGTTTCGGTAGAGTAGTAGTAATCTCACACTTTCAGAAACCTGAAGGTCCAAGGTTTCGATAGAGAAGTAGTTAGATCACTCTAACAGAAACCTGAAAGTCCAAGGTTTCGATAGAGAAGTAGTTAGATCACTCTAACAGAAACCTGAAGGTCCAAGGTTTCGGTAGAGTAGTAGTAAGCTCACACTAACAGAAACCTGAAGGTCCAAGGTTTCGGTAGAGTAGAAGTAAGCTCACACTTTCAGAAACCTGAAGGTCCAAGGTTTCGATAGAGTAGTAGTAAGCTCGCACTAACAGAAACCTGAAGGTCCAAGGTTTCGATAGAGTAGTAGTAAGCTCATACTAACAGAAACCTGAAGGTCCAAGGTTTCGGTAAAGTAGTAGTAAGCTCACACTTTCAGAAACCTGAAGGTCCAAGGTTTCGATAGAGAAGTAGTTAGATCACTCTAACAGAAACCTGAAGGTCCAAGGTTTCGGTAGAGTAGTAGTAAGCTCACACTAACAGAAACCTGAAGGTCCAAGGTTTCGGTAAAGTAGTAGTAAGCTCACACTTTCAGAAACCTGAAGGTCCAAGGTTTCGATAGAGAAGTAGTTAGATCACTCTAACAGAAACCTGAAGGTCCAAGGTTTCGGTAGAGTAGTAGTAAGATCACACTAACAGAAACCTGAAGGTCCAAGGTTTCGGTAAAGTAGTAGTAATCTCACACTTTCAGAAACCTGAAGGTCCAAGGTTTCGATAGAGAAGTAGTTAGATCACTCTAACAGAAACCTGAAGGTCCAAGGTTTCGGTAGAGTAGTAGTTAGCTCACACTTTCAGAAACCTGAAGGTCCAAGGTTTCGATAGAGTAGTAGTAAGCTCGCACTAACAGAAACCTGAAGGTCCAAGGTTTCGATAGAGAAGTAGTTAGATCACTCTAACAGAAACCTGAAAGTCCAAGGTTTCGATAGAGAAGTAGTTAGATCACTCTAACAGAAACCTGAAGGTCCAAGGTTTCGGTAGAGTAGCAGTAAGCTCACACTTACAGAAACCTGAAGGTCCAAGGTTTCGATAGAGTAGAAGTTAACTCACACTAACAGAAACCTGAAGGTCCAAGGTTTCGGTAAAGTAGTAGTAAGCTCACACTTTCAGAAACCTGAAGGTCCAAGGTTTCGATAGAGAAGTAGTAAGCTCATACTAACAGAAACCTGAAGGTCCAAGGTTTCGGTAAAGTAGTAGTAAGCTCACACTTTCAGAAACCTGAAGGTCCAAGGTTTCGATAGAGAAGTAGTTAGATCACTCTAACAGAAACCTGAAGGTCCAAGGTTTCGGTAGAGTAGTAGTAAGATCACACTAACAGAAACCTGAAGGTCCAAGGTTTCGATAGAGTAGTAGTAAGCTCAAACTTTCAGAAACCTGAAGGTCCAAGGTTTCGATAGAGAAGTAGTTAGATCACTCTAACAGAAACCTGAAGGTCCAAGGTTTCGGTAGAGTAGTAGTTAGATCACTCTAACAGAAACCTGAAGGTCCAAGGTTTCGATAGAGTAGTAGTAA
The DNA here is from genome assembly GCA_936450465.1 of Gibbula magus. NCBI lineage: Eukaryota > Metazoa > Mollusca > Gastropoda > Trochida > Trochidae > Gibbula > Gibbula magus. Next base: position 13,749,942 of record OW388298.1, on the reverse strand, counting down.
GATCATACTAACAGAAACCTGAAGGTCCAAGGTTTCGATAGAGAAGTAGTTAGATCACTCTAACAGAAACCTGAAGGTCCAAGGTTTCGGTAGAGTAGTAGTTAGATCACTCTAACGGAAACCTGAAGGTCCAAGGTTTCGGTCGAGTAGTAGAAAGATCATACTAACAGAAACCTGAAGGTCCAAGGTTTCGGTAGAGTAGTAGTAAGCTCACACTTTCAGAAACCTGAAGGTCCAAGGTTTCGATAGAGTAGTAGTAAGCTCATACTAACAGAAACCTGAAGGTCCAAGGTTTCGGTAAAGTAGTAGTAAGCTCACACTTTCAGAAACCTGAAGGTCCAAGGTTTCGATAGAGAAGTAGTTAGATCACTCTAACAGAAACCTGAAGGTCCAAGGTTTCGGTAGAGTAGTAGTAAGATCACACTAACAGATCCCTGAAGGTCCAAGGTTTCGGTAAAGTAGTAGTAATCTCACACTTTCAGAAACTTGAAGGTCCAAGGTTTCGATAGAGAAGTAGTTAGATCACTCTAACAGAAACCTGAAGGTCCAAAGTTTCGGTAGAGTAGTAGTAAGCTCACACTTACAGAAACCTGAAAGTCCAAGGTTTCGATAGAGAAGTAGTTAGATCACTCTAACAGAAACCTGAAGGTCCAAGGTTTCGGTAGAGTAGCAGTAAGCTCACACTTACAGAAACCTGAAGGTCCAAGGTTTCGATAGAGTAGAAGTAAACTCACACTAACAGAAACCTGAAGGTCCAAGGTTTCGGTAAATTAGTAGTAAGCTCACACTTTCAGAAACCTGAAGGTCCAAGGTTTCGGTAGAGTAGTAGTAAGCTCACACTTTCAGAAACCTGAAGGTCCAAGGTTTCGGTAGAGTAGTAGTAAGCTCACACTTTCAGAAACCTGAAGGTCCAAGGTTTCGATAGAGAAGTAGTTAGATCACACTAACAGAAACCTGAAGGTCCAAGGTTTCGGTAGAGTAGAAGTAAGTTCACACTTTCAGAAACCTGAAGGTCCAAGGTTTCGGTAGAGTAGTAGTAAGCTCACATTTTCAGAAACCTGAAGGTCCAAGGTTTCGGTAGAGTAGTAGTAAGCTCACACTTTCAGAAACCTGAAGGTCCAAGGTTTCGATAGAGTAGTAGGAAGCTCACACTAACAGAAACCTGAAGGTCCAAGGTTTCGATAGAGAAGTAGTTCGATCACACTAACAGAAACCTGAAGGTCCAAGGTTTCGATAGAGTAGTAGTAAGCTCACACTTACAGAAACCTGAAGGTCCAAGGTTTCGATAGAGTAGTAGTAACCTCACACTTTCAGAAACCTGAAGGTCCAAGGTTTCGGTAGAGTAGTAGTAAGCTCACACTTACAGAAACCTGAAGGTCCAAGGTTTCGGTAGAGTAGTAGTAAGCTCACACTAACAGAAACCTGAAGGTCCAAGGTTTCGATAGAGTAGTAGTAAGCTCACACTTACAGAAACCTGAAGGTCCAAGGTTTCGGTAGAGTAGTAGTAAGCTCACACTTTCAGAAACCTGAAGGTCCAAGGTTTCGGTAGAGTAGTAGTAAGCTCACACTTTCAGAAACCTGAAGGTCCAAGGTTTCGATAGAGTAGTAGGAAGCTCACACTAACAGAAACCTGAAGGTCCAAGGTTTCGATAGAGAAGTAGTTAGATCACACTAACAGAAACCTGAAGGTCCAAGGTTTCGGTAGAGTAGTAGTAAGCTCACACTTACAGAAACCTGAAGGTCCAAGGTTTCGGTGGAGTAGTAGTAAGCTCACACTTTCAGAAACCTGAAGGTCCAAGGTTTCGGTAGAGTAGTAGTAAGATCACACTAACAGAAACCTGAAGGTCCAAGGTTTCGGTAGAGTAGTAGTAAGCTCACACTTTCAGAAACCTGAAGGTCCAAGGTTTCGATAGAGTAGAAGGAAGCTCACACTAACAGAAACCTGAAGGTCCAAGGTTTCGGTAGAGTAGTAGTAAGCTCACACTTTCAGAAACCTGAAGGTCCAAGGTTTCGATAGAGAAGTAGTTAGATCACACTAACAGAAACCTGAAGGTCCAAGGTTTCGGTAGAGTAGTAGTAAGCTCACACTTTCAGAAACCTGAAGGTCCAAGGTTTCGGTAGAGTAGACGTAAGCTCACACTTTCAGAAACCTGAAGGTCCAAGATTTCGATAGAGTAGTAGGAAGCTCACACTAACAGAAACCTGAAGGTCCATGGTTTCGATAGAGAAGTAGTTAGATCACACTAACAGAAACCTGAAGGTCCAAGGTTTCGATAGAGTAGTAGTAAGCTCACACATACAGAAACCTGAAGGTCCAAGGTTTCGATAGAGAAGTAGTTAGATCACACTAACAGAAACCTGAAGGTCCAAGGTTTCATTAGAGTAGTAGTAAGCTCACGCTTTCAGAAACCTGAAGGTCCAAGGTTTCGGTAGAGTAGTAGTAAGCTCACACTTTCAGAAACCTGAAGGTCCAAGGTTTCGGTAAAGTAGTAGTAAGCTCACACTTTCAGAAACCTGAAGGTCCAAGGTTTCGAGAGAGAAGTAGGTAGATCACACTAACAGGAACCTGAAGGTCCAAGGTTTCGATAGAGTAGTAGTAAGCTCACACTTTGGGAAACCTGAAGGTCCAAGGTTTCGATAGAGAAGTAGTAAGATCACACTAACAGAAACCTGAAGGTCCAAGGTTTCGGTAAAGTAGTAGTAAGCTCACACTTTCAGAAATCTGAAGGTCCAACGTTTCGATAGAGTAGTAGTAAGCTCATACTAACAGAAACCTGAAGGTCCAAGGTTTCGGTAGAGTAGTAGTAAGCTCACACTTTCAGAAACCTGAAGGTCCAAGGTTTCGGTAAAGTAGTAGTAAGCTCACAGTTTCAGAAACCTGAAGGTCCAAGGTTTCGATAGAGAAGTAGTTAGATCACACTAACAGAAACCTGAAGGTCCAAGGTTTCGATAGAGTAGTAGTAAGCTCATACTAACAGAAACCTGAAGGTCCAAGGTTTCGGTAGAGTAGTAGTAAGCTCACACTAACAGAAACCTGAAGGTCCAAGGTTTCGATAGAGTAGTAGTAAGCTCACACTTTCAGAAACCTGAAGGTCCAAGGTTTCGATAGAGAAGTAGTTAGATCACACTAACAGAAACCTGAAGGTCCAAGGTTTCGGTAAAGTAGTAGTAAGCTCACACTTTCAGAAATCTGAAGGTCCAAGGTTTCGATAGAGTAGTAGTAAGCTCATACTAACAGAAACCTGAAGGTCCAAGGTTTCGGTAGAGTAGTAGTAAGCTCACACTTTCAGAAACCTGAAGGTCCAAGGTTTCGGTAAAGTAGTAGTAAGCTCACAGTTTCAGAAACCTGAAGGTCCAAGGTTTCGATAGAGAAGTAGTTAGATCACACTAACAGAAACCTGAAGGTCCAAGGTTTCGATAGAGTAGTAGTAAGCTCATACTAACAGAAACCTGAAGGTCCAAGGTTTCGGTAGAGTAGTAGTAAGCTCACACTAACAGAAACCTGAAGGTCCAAGGTTTCGATAGAGTAGTAGTAAGCTCACACTTTCAGAAACCTGAACGTCCAAGGTTTCGATAGAGTAGTAGTAAGCTCGCACTAACAGAAACCTGAAGGTCCAAGGTTTCGATAGAGTAGTAGTAAGCTCATACTAACAGAAACCTGAAGGTCCAAGGTTTCGGTAAAGTAGTAGTAAGCTCACACTTTCAGAAACCTGAAGGTCCAAGGTTTCGATAGAGAAGTAGTAAGATCACTCTAACAGAAACCTGAAGGTCCAAGGTTTCGGTAGAGTAGCAGTAAGCTCAAACTTACAGAAACCTGAAGGTCCAAGGTTTCGATAGAGAAGTAGTAAGATCACACTAACAGAAACCTGAAGGTCCAAGGTTTCGGTAAAGTAGTAGTAAGCTCACACTTTCAGAAACCTGAAGGTCCAAGGTTTCGATAGAGAAGTAGTTAGATCACACTAACAGAAACCTGAAGGTCCAAGGTTTCGATAGAGTAGTAGTTAGATCACTCTAACAGAAACCTGAAGGTCCAAGGTTTCGGTAGAGTAGTAGTAAGCTCACACTTTCAGAAACCTGAAGGTCCAAGGTTTCGATAGAGAAGTAGTTAGATCACACTAACAGAAACCTGAAGGTCCAAGGTTTCGATAGAGAAGTAGTAAGATCACACTTTCAGAAACCTGAAGGTCCAAGGTTTCGATAGAGAAGTAGTTAGATCACACTAACAGAAACCTGAAGGTCCAAGGTTTCGGTAGAGAAGTAGTAAGATCACACTAACAGAAACCTGAAGGTCCAAGGTTTCGGTAAAGTAGTAGTAAGCTCACACTTTCAGAAACCTGAAGGTCCAAGGTTTCGATAGAGAAGTAGTTAGATCACTCTAACAGAAACCTGAAGGTCCAAGGTTTCGGTAGAGTAGTAGTAAGATCACACTAACAAAAACCTGAAGGTCCAAGGTTTCGATAGAGAAGTAGTAAGCTCATACTTTCAGAAACCTGAAGGTCCAAGGTTTCGGTAAAGTAGTAGTAAGCTCACACTTTCAGAAACCTGAAGGTCCAAGGTTTCGATAGAGAAGTAGTTAGATCACTCTAACAGAAACCTGAAGGTCCAAGGTTTCGGTAGAGTAGTAGTAAGATCACACTAACAGAAACCTGAAGGTCCAAGGTTTCGATAGAGTAGTAGTAAGCTCACACTTTCAGAAACCTGAAGGTCCAAGGTTTCGATAGAGAAGTAGTTAGATCACTCTAACAGAAACCTGAAGGTCCAAGGTTTCGATAGAGTAGTAGTAAGCTCACACTTTCAGAAACCTGAAGGTCCAAGGTTTCGGTAAAGTAGTAGTAAGCTCACACTTTCAGAAACCTGAAGGTCCAAGGTTTCGATAGAGTAGTAGTAAGTTCATACTAACAGAAACCTGAAGGTCCAAGGTTTCGGTAGAGTAGTAGTAAGCTCACACTTTCAGAAACCTGAAGGTCCAAGGTTTCGGTAAAGTAGTAGTAAGCTCACACTTTCAGAAACCTGAAGGTCCAAGGTTTCGATAGAGAAGTAGTTAGATCACACTAACAGAAACCTGAAGGTCCAAGGTTTCGGTAGAGTAGTAGTAAGCTCACACTAACAGAAACCTGAAGGTCCAAGGTTTCGATAGAGTAGTAGTAAGCTCACACTATCAGAAACTTGAACGTCCAAGGTTTCGATAGAGTAGTAGTAAGCTCGCACTAACAGAAACCTGAAGGTCCAAGGTTTCGATAGAGTAGTAGTAAGCTCATACTAACAGAAACCTGAAGGTCCAAGGTTTCGGTAAAGTAGTAGTAAGCTCACACTTTCAGAAACCTGAAGGTCCAAGGTTTCGATAGAGAAGTAGTTAGATCACTCTAACAGAAACCTGAAGGTCCAAGGTTTCGGTAGAGTAGCAGTAAGCTCACACTTACAGAAACCTGAAGGTCCAAGGTTTCGATAGAGAAGTAGTAAGATCACACTAACAGAAACCTGAAGGTCCAAGGTTTCGATAGAGTAGTAGTAAGCTCACACTTTCATAAACCTGAAGGTCCAAGGTTTCGATAGAGAAGTAGTTAGATCACTCTAACAGAAACCTGAAGGTCCAAGGTTTCGGTAGAGTAGTAGTAAGCTCACACTTTCAGAAACCTGAAGGTCCAAGGTTTCCATAGAGTAGTAGTAAGTTCACAATAACAGAAACCCGTTTCGATAGAGTAGTAGTAAGCTCACACTTTCAGAAACCTGAAGGTCCAAGGTTTCGGTAGAGTAGTAGTAAGCTCACACTTTCAGAAACCTGAAGGTCCAAGGTTTCGATAGAGAAGTAGTAAGATCACTTTAACAGAAACCTGAAGGTCCAAGGTTTGGGTAGAGTAGTAGTAAGCTCACATTTTCAGAAACCTGAAGGTCCAAGGTTTCGGTAGAGTAGTAGTAAGATCACACTAACAGAAACCTGAAGGTCCAAGGTTTCGGTAGAGTAGTAGTAAGCTCACACTTTCAGAAACCTGAAGGTCCAAGGTTTCGATAGAGTAGAAGGAAGCTCACACTAACAGAAACCTGAAGGTCCAAGGTTTCGGTAGAGTAGTAGTAAGCTCACACTTTCAGAAACCTGAAGGTCCAAGGTTTCGATAGAGAAGTAGTTAGATCACACTAACAGAAACCTGAAGGTCCAAGGTTTCGGTAGAGTAGTAGTAAGCTCACACTTTCAGAAACCTGAAGGTCCAAGGTTTCGGTAGAGTAGACGTAAGCTCACACTTTCAGAAACCTGAAGGTCCAAGATTTCGATAGAGTAGTAGGAAGCTCACACTAACAGAAACCTGAAGGTCCATGGTTTCGATAGAGAAGTAGTTAGATCACACTAACAGAAACCTGAAGGTCCAAGGTTTCGATAGAGTAGTAGTAAGCTCACACATACAGAAACCTGAAGGTCCAAGGTTTCGATAGAGAGGTAGTTAGATCACACTAACAGAAACCTGAAGGTCCAAGGTTTCGGTAGAGTAGTAGTAAGCTCACGCTTTCAGAAACCTGAAGGTCCAAGGTTTCGGTAGAGTAGTAGTAAGCTCACACTTTCAGAAACCTGAAGGTCCAAGGTTTCGGTAAAGTAGTAGTAAGCTCACACTTTCAGAAACCTGAAGGTCCAAGGTTTCGAGAGAGAAGTAGGTAGATCACACTAACAGGAACCTGAAGGTCCAAGGTTTCGATAGAGTAGTAGTAAGCTCACACTTTGGGAAACCTGAAGGTCCAAGGTTTCGATAGAGAAGTAGTAAGATCACACTAACAGAAACCTGAAGGTCCAAGGTTTCGGTAAAGTAGTAGTAAGCTCACACTTTCAGAAATCTGAAGGTCCAAGGTTTCGATAGAGTAGTAGTAAGCTCATACTAACAGAAACCTGAAGGTCCAAGGTTTCGGTAGAGTAGTAGTAAGCTCACACTTTCAGAAACCTGAAGGTCCAAGGTTTCGGTAAAGTAGTAGTAAGCTCACAGTTTCAGAAACCTGAAGGTCCAAGGTTTCGATAGAGAAGTAGTTAGATCACACTAACAGAAACCTGAAGGTCCAAGGTTTCGATAGAGTAGTAGTAAGCTCATACTAACAGAAACCTGAAGGTCCAAGGTTTCGGTAGAGTAGTAGTAAGCTCACACTAACAGAAACCTGAAGGTCCAAGGTTTCGATAGAGTAGTAGTAAGCTCACACTTTCAGAAACCTGAACGTCCAAGGTTTCGATAGAGTAGTAGTAAGCTCGCACTAACAGAAACCTGAAGGTCCAAGGTTTCGATAGAGTAGTAGTAAGCTCATACTAACAGAAACCTGAAGGTCCAAGGTTTCGGTAAAGTAGTAGTAAGCTCACACTTTCAGAAACCTGAAGGTCCAAGGTTTCGATAGAGAAGTAGTAAGATCACTCTAACAGAAACCTGAAGGTCCAAGGTTTCGGTAGAGTAGCAGTAAGCTCAAACTTACAGAAACCTGAAGGTCCAAGGTTTCGATAGAGAAGTAGTAAGATCACACTAACAGAAACCTGAAGGTCCAAGGTTTCGGTAAAGTAGTAGTAAGCTCACACTTTCAGAAACCTGAAGGTCCAAGGTTTCGATAGAGAAGTAGTTAGATCACACTAACAGAAACCTGAAGGTCCAAGGTTTCGATAGAGTAGTAGTTAGATCACTCTAACAGAAACCTGAAGGTCCAAGGTTTCGGTAGAGTAGTAGTAAGCTCACACTTTCAGAAACCTGAAGGTCCAAGGTTTCGATAGAGAAGTAGTTAGATCACACTAACAGAAACCTGAAGGTCCAAGGTTTCGATAGAGAAGTAGTAAGATCACACTTTCAGAAACCTGAAGGTCCAAGGTTTCGATAGAGAAGTAGTTAGATCACACTAACAGAAACCTGAAGGTCCAAGGTTTCGGTAGAGAAGTAGTAAGATCACACTAACAGAAACCTGAAGGTCCAAGGTTTCGGTAAAGTAGTAGTAAGCTCACACTTTCAGAAACCTGAAGGTCCAAGGTTTCGATAGAGAAGTAGTTAGATCACTCTAACAGAAACCTGAAGGTCCAAGGTTTCGGTAGAGTAGTAGTAAGATCACACTAACAAAAACCTGAAGGTCCAAGGTTTCGATAGAGAAGTAGTAAGCTCATACTAACAGAAACCTGAAGGTCCAAGGTTTCGGTAAAGTAGTAGTAAGCTCACACTTTCAGAAACCTGAAGGTCCAAGGTTTCGATAGAGAAGTAGTTAGATCACTCTAACAGAAACCTGAAGGTCCAAGGTTTCGGTAGAGTAGTAGTAAGATCACACTAACAGAAACCTGAAGGTCCAAGGTTTCGATAGAGTAGTAGTAAGCTCACACTTTCAGAAACCTGAAGGTCCAAGGTTTCGATAGAGAAGTAGTTAGATCACTCTAACAGAAACCTGAAGGTCCAAGGTTTCGATAGAGTAGTAGTAAGCTCACACTTTCAGAAACCTGAAGGTCCAAGGTTTCGGTAAAGTAGTAGTAAGCTCACACTTTCAGAAACCTGAAGGTCCAAGGTTTCGATAGAGTAGTAGTAAGTTCATACTAACAGAAACCTGAAGGTCCAAGGTTTCGGTAGAGTAGTAGTAAGCTCACACTTTCAGAAACCTGAAGGTCCAAGGTTTCGGTAAAGTAGTAGTAAGCTCACACTTTCAGAAACCTGAAGGTCCAAGGTTTCGATAGAGAAGTAGTTAGATCACACTAACAGAAACCTGAAGGTCCAAGGTTTCGGTAGAGTAGTAGTAAGCTCACACTAACAGAAACCTGAAGGTCCAAGGTTTCGATAGAGTAGTAGTAAGCTCACACTATCAGAAACTTGAACGTCCAAGGTTTCGATAGAGTAGTAGTAAGCTCGCACTAACAGAAACCTGAAGGTCCAAGGTTTCGATAGAGTAGTAGTAAGCTCATACTAACAGAAACCTGAAGGTCCAAGGTTTCGGTAAAGTAGTAGTAAGCTCACACTTTCAGAAACCTGAAGGTCCAAGGTTTCGATAGAGAAGTAGTTAGATCACTCTAACAGAAACCTGAAGGTCCAAGGTTTCGGTAGAGTAGCAGTAAGCTCACACTTACAGAAACCTGAAGGTCCAAGGTTTCGATAGAGAAGTAGTAAGATCACACTAACAGAAACCTGAAGGTCCAAGGTTTCGATAGAGTAGTAGTAAGCTCACACTTTCATAAACCTGAAGGTCCAAGGTTTCGATAGAGAAGTAGTTAGATCACTCTAACAGAAACCTGAAGGTCCAAGGTTTCGGTAGAGTAGTAGTAAGCTCACACTTTCAGAAACCTGAAGGTCCAAGGTTTCCATAGAGTAGTAGTAAGTTCACAATAACAGAAACCCGTTTCGATAGAGTAGTAGTAAGCTCACACTTTCAGAAACCTGAAGGTCCAAGGTTTCGGTAGAGTAGTAGTAAGCTCACACTTTCAGAAACCTGAAGGTCCAAGGTTTCGATAGAGAAGTAGTAAGATCACTTTAACAGAAACCTGAAGGTCCAAGGTTTGGGTAGAGTAGTAGTAAGCTCACATTTTCAGAAACCTGAAGGTCCAAGGTTTCGATAGAGTAGTAGTAAGATCACACTAACAGAAACCTGAAGGTCCAAGGTTTCTGTAGAGTAGTAGTAAGATCACACTAACAGAAACCTGAAGGTCCAAGGTTTCGGTAGAGTAGTAGTAAGATCCCACTATCAGAAAACTGAAGGTCCAAGGTTTCGAAAGAGTAGTAGTACGATCACTCTATCAGAAACCTGAAGGTCCAAGGTTTCGATAGAGTAGTAGTAAGATCACACTTTCAGAAACCTGAAGGTCCAAGGTTTCGATAGAGAAGTAGTAAGATCACTCTATCAGAAACCTGAAGGTCCAAGGTTTCGATTGAGTAGTAGTAAGATCACACTAACAGAAACCTGAAGGTCCAAGGTTTCGATAGAGTAGTAGTAAGCTCACACTAACAGAAACCTGAAGGTCCAAGGTTTCGATAGAGTAGTAGTTAGATCACACTATCATAAACATGAAGGTCTAAGGTTTCGGTAGAGTATAATTAAGCTCAAACTATCAGAAACTTTAAGGTTTAAGGTTTCGGTAGAGTAGTAGTAAGCTCACACTAACAGAAACCTGAAGGTCCAAGGTTTCGATAGAGAAGTAGTAAGCTTACACTATCAGAAACCTGAAGGTCCAGGGTTTCGGTAGAGTAGTAGTAAGCTCAGACTAACAGAAACCTGAAGGTCCAAGGTTTCGGTAGAGTAGTAGTAAGCTCACACTAACAGAAACCTGAAGGTCCAAGGTTTCGATAGAGTAGTAGTAAGCTCACACTAACAGAAACCTGAAGGTCCAAGGTTTCGATAGAGTAGTAGTTAGATCCCACCATCAGAAACCTGAAGGTCCAAGGTTTCGATAGAGTAGTAGTAAGCTCACACTAACAGAAACCTGAAGGTCCAAAGTTTCGATAGAGTAGTAGTAAGCTCACACTAACAGAAACCTGAAGGTCCAAGGTTTCGATAGAGAAGTAGTAAGATCACAATAACAGAAACCTGAAGGTCCAAGGTTTCAATAGAGTAGTAGTAAGATCACACTAACAGAAACCTGAAGGTCCAAGGTTTCGATAGAGTAGTAGTTAGCTCACACTAACAGAAACCTGAAGGTCCAAGGTTTCTATAGAGTAGTAGTAAGCTCGCACTAACAGAAACCTGAAGGTCCAAGGTTTCGGTAAAGTAGTAGTAAGCTCACACTTTCAGAAACCTGAAGGTCCAATGTTTCGATAGAGTAGTAGTAAGCTCATACTAACAGAAACCTGAAGGTCCAAGGTTTCGATAGAGTAGTAGTAAGCTCACACTTTCAGAAACCTGAAGGTCCAAGGTTTCGGTAAAGTAGTAGTAAGCTCACACTTTCAGAAACCTGAAGGTCCAAGGTTTCGATAGAGAAGTAGTTAGATCACACTAACAGAAACCTGAAGGTCCAAGGTTTCGGTAGAGTAGTAGTAAGCTCACACTAACAGAAACCTGAAGGTCCAAGGTTTCGATAGAGTAGTAGTAAGCTCACACTTTCAGAAACCTGCACGTCCAAGGTTTCGATAGAGTAGTAGTAAGCTCGCACTAACAGAAACCTGAAGGTCCAAGGTTTCGATAGAGTAGTAGTAAGCTCATACTAACAGAAACCTGAAGGTCCAAGGTTTCGGTAAAGTAGTAGTAAGCTCACACTTTCAGAAACCTGAAGGTCCAAGGTTTCGATAGAGAAGTAGTTAGATCACTCTAACAGAAACCTGAAGGTCCAAGGTTTCGGTAGAGTAGCAGTAAGCTCACACTTACAGAAACCTGAAGGTCCAAGGTTTCGATAGAGAAGTAGTAAGATCACACTAACAGAAACCTGAAGGTCCAAGGTTTCGGTAAAGTAGTAGTAAGCTCACACTTTCAGAAACCTGAAGGTCCAAGGTATCGATAGAGAAGTAGTTAGATCACACTAACAGAAACCTGAAGGTCCAAGGTTTCGATAGAGTAGTAGTTAGATCACTCTAACAGAAACCTGAAGGTCCAAGGTTTCGGTAGAGTAGTAGTAAGCTCACACTTTCAGAAACCTGAAGGTCCAAGGTTTCGATAGAGAAGTAGTTAGATCACACTAACAGAAACCTGAAGGTCCAAGGTTTCGATAGAGTAGTAGTAAGCTCACACTTTGGGAAACCTGAAGGTCCAAGGTTTCGATAGAGAAGTAGTAAGATCACACTAACAGAAACCTGAAGGTCCAAGGTTTCGATAGAGTAGTAGTAAGCTCACACTTTCATAAACCTGAAGGTCCAAGGTTTCGATAGATAAGTAGTTAGATCACTCTAACAGAAACCTGAAGGTCCAAGGTTTCGGTAGAGTAGTAGTAAGCTCACACTTTCAGAAACCTGAAGGTCCAAGGTTTCCATAGAGTAGTAGTAAGTTCACAATAACAGAAACCCGTTTCGATAGAGTAGTAGTAAGCTCACACTTTCAGAAACCTGAAGGTCCAAGGTTTCGGTAGAGTAGTAGTAAGCTCACACTTTCAGAAACCTGAAGGTCCAAGGTTTCGATAGAGAAGTAGTTAGATCACTTTAACAGAAACCTGAAGGTCCAAGGTTTGGGTAGAGTAGTAGTAAGCTCACATTTTCAGAAACCTGAAGGTCCAAGGTTTCGATAGAGTAGTAGTAAGATCACACTAACAGAAACCTGAAGGTCCAAGGTTTCTGTAGAGTTGTAGTAGGATCACACTAACAGAAACCTGAAGGTCCAAGGTTTCGGTAGAGTATTAGTAAGATCCCACTATCAGAAAACTGAAGGTCCAAGGTTTCGAAAGAGTAGTAGTACGATCACTCTATCAGAAACCTGAAGGTCCAAGGTTTCGGTAGAGTAGTAGTAAGCTCACACTAACAGAAACCTGAAGGTCCAAGGTTTCGGTAGAGTAGTAGTAAGCTCACACTTTCAGAAACCTGAAGGTCCAAGGTTTCGATAGAGAAGTAGTTAGATCACTCTAACAGAAACCTGAAGGTCCAAGGTTTCGGTAGAGTAGTAGTAAGATCACACTAACAGAAACCTGAAGGTCCAAGGTTTCGATAGAGCAGTAGTAAGATCACACTTTCAGAAACCTGAAGGTCCAAGGTTTCGATAGAGAAGTAGTAAGATCACTCTATCAGAAACCTGAAGGTCCAAGGTTTCGATTGAGTAGTAGTAAGATCACACTAACAGAAACCTGAAGGTCCAAGGTTTCGATAGAGTAGTAGTAAGCTCACACTAACAGAAACCTGAAGGTCCAAGGTTTCGATAGAGTAGTAGTTAGATCACACTATCATAAACATGAAGGTCTAATGTTTCGGTAGAGTATAATTAAGCTCACACTATCAGAAACCTTAAGGTTTAAGGTTTCGGTAGAGTAGTAGTAAGCTCACACTAACAGAAACCTGAAGGTCCAAGGTTTCGATAGAGAAGTAGTAAGCTTACACTATCAGAAACCTGAAGGTCCAGGGTTTCGGTAGAGTAGTAGTAAGCTCACACTAACAGAAACCTGAAGGTCCAAGGTTTCGGTAGAGTAGTAGTAAGCTCACACTAACAGAAACCTGAAGGTCCAAGGTTTCGATTGAGTAGTAGTAAGCTCACACTAACAGAAACCTGAAGGTCCAAGGTTTCGATAGAGTAGTAGTTAGATCCCATCATCAGAAACCTGAAGGTCCAAGGTTTCGATAGAGTAGTAGTAAGCTCACACTAACAGAAACCTGAAGGTCCAAAGTTTCGATAGAGTAGTAGTAAGCTCACACTAACAGAAACCTGAAGGTCCAAGGTTTCAATAGAGAAGTAGTAAGATCACAATAACAGAAACCTGAAGGTCCAAGGTTTCAATAGAGTAGTAGTAAGATCACAATAACAGAAACCTGAAGGTCCAAGGTTTCGATAGAGTAGTAGTTAGCTCACACTAACAGAAACCTGAAGGTCCAAGGTTTCCATAGAGTAGTAGTAAGCTCGCACTAACAGAAACCTGAAGGTCCAAGGTTTCCATAGAGTAGTAGTAAGATCACACTAACAGAAACCTGAATGTCCAAGGTTTCGGTAGAGTAGTAGTAATATCACACTAACAGAAACCTGAAGGTCCAAGGTTTCGATAGAGTAGTAGTAAGCTCACACTAACAGAAACCTGAAGGTCCAAGGTTTCGATAGAGTAGTAGTAAGCTCACACTAACAGAAACCTGAAGGTCCAAGGTTTCGATAGAGTAGTAGTTAGATCCCACTATCAGAAACCTGAAGGTCCAAGGTTTCGATAGAGTAGTAGTAAGCTCACACTAACAGAAACCTGAAGGTCCAAAGTTTCGATAGAGTAGTAGTAAGCTCACACTAACAGAAACCTGAAGGTCCAAAGTTTCGATAGAGTAGTAGTAAACTCACACTAACAGAAACCTGAAGGTCCAAGGTTTCGATAGAGTAGTAGTTAGATCACACTATCATAAACATGAAGGTCTAAGGTTTCGGTAGAGTATAAGTAAGCTCACACTATCAGAAACCTTAAGGTTTAAGGTTTCGGTAGAGTAGTAGTAAGCTCACACTAACAGAAACCTGAAGGTCCAAGGTTTCGATAGAGAAGTAGTAAACTTACACTATCAGAAACCTGAAGGTCCAGGGATTCGGTAGAGTAGCAGTAAGCTCACACTAACAGAAACCTGAAGGTCCAAGGTTTCGGTAGAGTAGTAGTAAGCTCACACTAACAGAAACCTGAAGGTCCAAGGTTTCGGTAGAGTAGTAGTAAGCTCACACTAACAGAAACCTGAAGGTCCAAGGTTTCGATAGAGTAGTAGTAAGCTCACACTAACAGAAACCAGAAGGTCCAAGGTTTCGATAGAGTAGTAGTTAGATCCCACCATCAGAAACCTGAAGGTCCAAGGTTTCGATAGAGTAGTAGTAAGCTCACACTAACAGAAACCTGAAGGTCCAAGGTTTCGATAGAGAAGTAGTAAGATCACAATAACAGAAACCTGAAGGTCCAAGGTTTCAATAGAGTATTAGTAAGATCACACTAACAGAAACCTGAAGGTCCAAGGTTTCGATAGAGTAGTAGTTAGCTCACACTAACAGAAACCTGAAGGTCCAAGGTTTCCATAGAGTAGTAGTAAGCTCGCACTAACAGAAACCTGAAGGTCCAAGGTTTCCATAGAGTAGTAGTAAGATCACACTAACAGAAACCTGAATGTCCAAGGTTTCGGTAGAGTAGTAGTAATATCACACTAACAGAAACCTGAAGGTCCAAGGTTTCGATAGAGTAGTAGTAAGCTCACACTAACAGAAACCTGAAGGTCCAAGGTTTCGATAGAGTAGTAGTAAGCTCACACTAACAGAAACCTGAAGGTCCAAGGTTTCGATAGAGTAGTAGTTAGATCCCACTATCAGAAACCTGAAGGTCCAAGGTTTCGATAGATTAGTAGTAAACTCACACTAACAGAAACCTGAAGGTCCAAAGTTTCGATGGAGTAGTAGTAAGCTCACACTAACAGAAACCTGAAGGTCCAAGGTTTCGATAGAGAAGTAGTAAGATCACACTAACAGAAACCTGAAGGTCCAAGGTTTCGATAGAGTAGTAGTTAGCTCACACTAACAGAAACCTGAAGGTCCAAGGTTTCCATAGAGTAGTAGTAAGCTCGCACTAACAGAAACCAGAAGGTCCAAGGTTTCCATAGAGTAGTAGTAAGATCACACTAACAGAAACCTGAATGTCCAAGGTTTCGGTAGAGTAGTAGTAATATCACACTAACAGAAACCTGAATGTCCAAGGTTTCGATAGAGTAGTAGTAAGCTCACACAAACAGAAACCTGAAGGTCCAAGGTTTCGATAGAGTAGTAGTAAGCTCACACTAACAGAAACCTGAAGGTCCAAGGTTTCGATAGAGTAGTAGTTAGATCCCACTATCAGAAACCTGAAGGTCCAAGGTTTCGATAGAGTAGTAGTAAGCTCACACTAACAGAAACCTGAAGGTCCAAAGTTTCGATAGAGTAGTAGTAAGCTCACACTAACAGAAACCTGAAGGTCCAAGGTTTCGATAGAGAAGTAGTAAGATCACAATAACAGAAACCTGAAGGTCCAAGGTTTCAATAGAGTAGTAGTAAGATCACACTAACAGAAACCTGAAGGTCCAAGGTTTCCATAGAGTAGTAGTAAGCTCGCATTAACAGAAACCTGAAGGTCCAAGGTTTCCATAGAGGAGTAGTAAGATCACACTAACAGAAACCTGAATGTCCAAGGTTTCGGTAGAGTAGTAGTAATATCACACTAACAATAACCTGAAGGTCCAAGGTTTCGGTAGAGTAGTAGTAAGCTCACACTAACAGAAACCGGTTTCGGTAGAGTAGTAGTAAGATCACACTAACAGAAACCTGAAGGTCCAAGGTTTCTCTAGAGTAGTAGTAAGATCGCACTAGCAGAAACCTGAAGGTCCAAGGTTTCGATAGAGAAGTAGTTAGATGACTCTAACAGAAACCTGAAGGTCCAAGGTTTCCATAGAGTAGTAGTAAGCTCGCACTAACAGAAACCTGAAGGTCCAAGGTTTCCATAGAGTAGTAGTAAGCTCACACTAACAGAAACCTGAATGTCCAAGGTTTCGGTAGAGTAGTAGTAATATCACACTAACAGAAACCTGAAGGTCCAAGGTTTCGATAGAGTAGTAGTAAGCTCACACTAACAGAAACCTGAAGGTCCAAGGTTTCGATAGAGTAGTAGTAAGCTCACACTAACAGAAACCTGAAGGTCCAAGGTTTCGATAGAGTAGTAGTTAGATCCCACTATCAGAAACCTGAAGGTCCAAGGTTTCGATAGAGTAGTAGTAAGCTCACACTAACAGAAACCTGAAGGTCCAAAGTTTCGATAGAGTAGTAGTAAGCTCACACTAACAGAAACCTGAAGGTCCAAGGTTTCGATAGAGAAGTAGTAAGATCACAATAACAGAAACCTGAAGGTCCAAGGTTTCAATAGAGTAGTAGTAAGATCACACTAACAGAAACCTGAAGGTCCAAGGTTTCCATAGAGTAGTAGTAAGCTCGCACTAACAGAAACCTGAAGGTCCAAGGTTTCCATAGAGTAGTAGTAAGATCACACTAACAGAAACCTGAATGTCCAAGGTTTCGGTAGAGTAGTAGTAAGATCACACTAACAATAACCTGAAGGTCCAAGGTTTCGGTAGAGTAGTAGTAAGCTCACACTAACAGAAACCGGTTTCGGTAGAGTAGTAGTAAGGTCACACTAACAGAAACCTGAAGGTCCAAGGTTTCTCTAGAGTAGTAGTAAGATCGCACTAGCAGAAACCTGAAGGTCCAAGGTTTCGATAGAGAAGTAGTTAGATCACTCTAACAGAAACCTGAAGGTCCAAGGTTTCGGTAGAGTAGTAGTAAGATCACACTAACAGAAACCTGAAGGTCCAAGGTTTCGATAGAGTAGTAGTAAGCTCACACTAACAGAAACCTGAAGGTCCAAGGTTTCGATAGAGTAGTAGTAAGCTCACACTAACAGAAACCAGAAGGTCCAAGGTTTCGATAGAGTAGTAGTGAGATCCCACTATCAGAAACCTGAAGGTCCAAGGTTTCGATAGAGTAGTAGTAAGCTCACACTAACAGAAACCTGAAGGTCCAAAGTTTCGATAGAGTAGTAGTAAGCTCACACTAACAGAAACCTGAAGGTCCAAGGTTTCGATAGAGAAGTAGTAAGATCACAATAACAGAAACCTGAAGGTCCAAGGTTTCACTAGAGTAGTAGTAAGATCACACTAACAGAAACCTGAAGGTCCAAGGTTTCCATAGAGTAGTAGTAAGCTCGCATTAACAGAAACCTGAAGGTCCAAGGTTTCCATAGAGTAGTAGTTAGATCACACTAACAGAAACCTGAATGTCCAAGGTTTCGGTAGAGTAGTAGTAATATCACACTAACAATAACCTGAAGGTCCAAGGTTTCGGTAGAGTAGTAGTAAGCTCACACTAACAGAAACCGGTTTCGGTAGAGTAGTAGTAAGATCACACTAACAGAAACCTGAAGGTCCAAGGTTTCTCTAGAGTAGTAGTAAGATCGCACTAGCAGAAACCTGAAGGTCCAAGGTTTCGATAGAGAAGTAGTTAGATCACTCTAACAGAAACCTGAAGGTCCAAGGTTTCCATAGAGTAGTAGTAAGCTCGCACTAACAGAAACCTGAAGGTCCAAGGTTTCCATAGAGTAGTAGTAAGATCACACTAACAGAAACCTGAATGTCCAAGGTTTCGGTAGAGTAGTAGTAGTATCACACTAACAGAGACCTGAAGGTCCAAGGTTTCGATAGAGTAGTAGTAAGCTCACACTAACAGAAACCTGAAGGTCCAAGGTTTCGATAGAGTAGTAGTAAGCTCACACTAACAGAAACCTGAAGGTCCAAGGTTTCGATAGAGTAGTAGTTAGATCCAACTATCAGAAACCTGAAGGTCCAAGGTTTCGATAGAGTAGCAGTAAGCTCACACTAACAGAAACCTGAAGGTCCAAAGTTTCGATAGAGTAGTAGTAAGCTCACACTAACAGAAACCTGAAGTTCCAAGGTTTCGATAGAGAAGTAGTAAGATCACAATAACAGAAACCTGAAGGTCCAAGGTTTCAATAGAGTAGTAGTAAGATCACACTAACAGAAACCTGAAGGTCCAAGGTTTCCATAGAGTAGTAGTAAGCTCGCATTAACAGAAACCTGAAGGTCCAAGGTTTCCATAGAGTAGTAGTAAGATCACACTAACAGAAACCTGAATGTCCAAGGTTTCGGTAGAGTAGTAGTAATATCACACTAACAATAACCTGAAGGTCCAAGGTTTCGGTAGAGTAGTAGTAAGCTCACACTAACAGAAACCGGTTTCGGTAGAGTAGTAGTAAGATCACACTAACAGAAACCTGAAGGTCCAAGGTTTCTCTAGAGTAGTAGTAAGATCGCACTAGCAGAAACCTGAAGGTCCAAGGTTTCGATAGAGAAGTAGTTAGATCACTCTAACAGAAACCTGAAGGTCCAAGGTTTCCATAGAGTAGTAGTAAGCTCGCACTAACAGAAACCTGAAGGTCCAAGGTTTCCATAGAGTAGTAGTAAGATCACACTAACAGAAACCTGAATGTCCAAGGTTTCGGTAGAGTAGTAGTAATATCACACTAACAGAGACCTGAAGGTCCAAGGTTTCGATAGAGTAGTAGTAAGCTCACACTAACAGAAACCTGAAGGTCCAAGGTTTCGATAGAGTAGTAGTAAGCTCACACTAACAGAAACCTGAAGGTCCAAGGTTTCGATAGAGTAGTAGTTAGATCCAACTATCAGAAACCTGAAGGTCCAAGGTTTCGATAGAGTAGTAGTAAGCTCACACTAACAGAAACCTGAAGGTCCAAAGTTTCGATAGAGTAGTAGTAAGCTCACACTAACAGAAACCTGAAGTTCTAAGGTTTCGATAGAGAAGTAGTAAGATCACAATAACAGAAACCTGAAGGTCCAAGGTTTCAATAGAGTAGTAGTAAGATCACACTAACAGAAACCTGAAGGTCCAAGGTTTCCATAGAGTAGTAGTAAGCTCGCACTAACAGAAACCTGAAGGTCCAAGGTTTCCATAGAGTAGTAGTAAGATCACACTAACAGAAACCTGAATGTCCAAGGTTTCGGTAGAGTAGTAGTAATATCACACTAACAATAACCTGAAGGTCCAAGGTTTCGGTAGAGTAGTAGTAAGCTCACACTAACAGAAACCGGTTTCGGTAGAGTAGTAGTAAGATCACACTAACAGAAACCTGAAGGTCCAAGGTTTCTCTAGAGTAGTAGTAAGATCGCACTAGCAGAAACCTGAAGGTCCAAGGTTTCGATAGAGAAGTAGTTAGATCACTCTAACAGAAACCTGAAGGTCCAAGGTTTCGGTAGAGTATTAGTAAGATCACACTAACAGAAACCTGAAGGTCCAAGGTTTCGATAGAGTAGTAGTAAGATCGCACTAGCAGAAACCTGAAGGTCCAAGGTTTCGATACAGAAGTAGTTTGATCACTCTAACAGAAACCTGAATGTCCAAGGTTTCGGTAGATTAGTAGTAAGCTCACACTAACAGAAACCTGAAGGTCCAAGGTTTCCATAGAGTAGTAGTAAGCTCACACTAACAGAAACCTGAAGGTCCAAGGTTTCGGTAGAGTAGTAGTAAGCTCGCACTAACAGAAACCTGAAGGTCCAAGGTTTCCATAGAGTAGTAGTAAGCTCACACTTTCAGAAACCTGAAGGTCCAAGGTTTCGATAGAGTAGTAGTAAGCTCACACTAACAGAAACCTGAAGGTCCAAGGTTTCGGTAGAGTAGTAGTAAGCTCACACTAACAGAAACCGGTTTCGGTAGAGTAGTAGTAAGATCACACTAACAGAAACCTGAAGGTCCAAGGTTTCTCTAGAGTAGTAGTAAGATCGCACTAGCAGAAACCTGAAGGTCCAAGGTTTCGTTAGAGAAGTAGTTAGATCACTCTAACAGAAACCTGAAGGTCCAAGGTTTCCATAGAGTAGTAGTAAGCTCGCACTAACAGAAACCTGAAGGTCCAAGGTTTCCATAGAGTAGTAGTAAGATCACACTAACAGAAACCTGAATGTCCAAGGTTTCGGTAGAGTAGTAGTAATATCACACTAACAGAGACCTGAAGGTCCAAGGTTTCGATAGAGTAGTAGTAAGCTCACACTAACAGAAACCTGAAGGTCCAAGGTTTCGATAGAGTAGTAGTAAGCTCACACTAACAGAAACCTGAAGGTCCAAGGTTTCGATAGAGTAGTAGTTAGATCCAACTATCAGAAACCTGAAGGTCCAAGGTTTCGATAGAGTAGTAGTAAGCTCACACTAACAGAAACCTGAAGGTCCAAAGTTTCGATAGAGTAGTAGTAAGCTCACACTAACAGAAACCTGAAGGTCCAAGGTTTCGATAGAGAAGTAGTAAGATCACAATAACAGAAACCTGAAGGTCCAAGGTTTCAATAGAGTAGTAGTAAGATCACACTAACAAAAACCTGAAGGTCCAAGGTTTCCATAGAGTAGTAGTAAGCTTGCACTAACAGAAACCTGAAGGTCCAAGGTTTCCATAGAGTAGTAGTAAGATCACACTAACAGAAACCTGAATGTCCAAGGTTTCGGTAGAGTAGTAGTAATATCACACTAACAATAACCTGAAGGTCCAAGGTTTCGGTAGAGTAGTAGTAAGCTCACACTAACAGAAACCGGTTTCGGTAGAGTAGTAGTAAGATCACACTAACAGAAACCTGAAGGTCCAAGGTTTCTCTAGAGTAGTAGTAAGATCGCACTAGCAGAAACCTGAAGGTCCAAGGTTTCGATAGAGAAGTAGTTAGATCACTCTAACAGAAACCTGAAGGTCCAAGGTTTCGGTAGAGTAGTAGTAAGATCACACTAACAGAAACCTGAAGGTCCAAGGTTTCGATAGAGTAGTAGTAAGATCGCACTAGCAGAAACCTGAAGGTCCAAGGTTTCGATACAGAAGTAGTTTGATCACTCTAACAGAAACCTGAATGTCCAAGGTTTCGGTAGATTAGTAGTAAGCTCACACTAACAGAAACCTGAAGGTCCAAGGTTTCCATAGAGTAGTAGTAAGCTCACACTAACAGAAACCTGAAGGTCCAAGGTTTCGGTAGAGTAATAGTAAGCTCGCACTAACAGAAACCTGAAGGTTCAAGGTTTCCATAGAGTAGTAGTAAGCTCACACTTTCAGAAACCTGAAGGTCCAAGGTTTCGATAGAGTAGTAGTAAGCTCACACTAACAGAAACCTGAAGGTCCAAGGTTTCGGTAGAGTAGTAGTAAGCTCACACTAACAGAAACCGGTTTCGGTAGAGTAGTAGTAAGCTCACACTAACATAAACCTGAAGGTCCAAGGTTTCGATAGAGTAGTAGTAAGCTCACACTAACAGAAACCTGAAGGTCCAAGGTTTCGATAGAGAAGTAGTAAGATCACTCTATCAGAAACCTGAAGGTCCAAGGTTTCGATTGAGTAGTAGTAAGATCACACTAACAGAAACCTGAATGTCCAAGGTTTCGATAGAGTAGTAGTAAGCTCACACTAACAGAAACCTGAAGGTCCAAGGTTTCGATAGAGTAGTAGTTAGATCACACTATCATAAACATGAAGGTCTAAGGTTTCGGTAGAGTATAAGTAAGCTCACACTATCAGAAACCTTAAGGTTTAAGGTTTCGGTAGAGTAGTAGTAAGCTCACACTAACAGAAACCTGAAGGTCCAAGGTTTCGATAGAGAAGTAGTAAACTTACACTATCAGAAACCTGAAGGTCCAGGGTTTCGGTAGAGTAGTAGTAAGCTCACTCTAACAGAAACCTGAAGGTCCAAGGTTTCGGTAGAGTAGTAGTAAGCTCACACTAACAGAAACCTGAAGGTCCAAGGTTTCGATAGAGTAGTAGTAAGATCGCACAAGCAGAAACCTGAAGGTCCAAGGTTTCGATAGAGAAGTAGTTTGATCACTCTAACAGAAACCTGAATGTCCAAGGTTTCGGTAGAGTAGTAGTAAGCTCACACTAACAGAAACCTGAAGGTCCAAGGTTTCCATAGAGTAGTAGTAAGCTCACACTAACAGAAACCTGAAGGTCCAAGGTTTCGGTAGAGTAGTAGTAAGCTCGCACTAACAGAAACCTGAAGGTCCAAGGTTTCCATAGAGTAGTAGTAAGCTCACACTTTCAGAAACCTGAAGGTCCAAGGTTTCGATAGAGTAGTAGTTAGCTCACACTAACAGAAACCTGAAGGTCCAAGGTTTCCATAGAGTAGTAGTAAGCTCGCACTAACAGAAACCTGAAGGTCCAAGGTTTCGATAGAGTAGTAGTAAGATCACACTAACAGAAACCTGAATGTCCAAGGTTTCGGTAGAGTAGTAGTAATATCACACTAACAGAAACCTGAAGGTCCAAGGTTTCGATAGAGTAGTAGTAAGCTCACACTAACAGAAACCTGAAGGTCCAAGGTTTCGATAGAGTAGTAGTAAGCTCACACTAACAGAAACCTGAAGGTCCAAGGTTTCGATAGAGTAGTAGTGAGATCCCACTATCAGAAACCTGAAGGTCCAAGGTTTCGATAGAGTAGTAGTAAGCTCACACTAACAGAAACCTGAAGGTCCAAAGTTTCGATAGAGTAGTAGTAAGCTCACACAAACAGAAACCTGAAGGTCCAAGGTTTCGATAGAGAAGTAGTAAGATCACAATAACAGAAACCTGAAGGTCCAAGGTTTCAATAGAGTAGTAGTAAGATCACACTAACAGAAACCTGAAGGTCCAAGGTTTCCATAGAGTAGTAGTAAGCTCGCATTAACAGAAACCTGAAGGTCCAAGGTTTCCATAGAGTAGTAGTAAGATCACACTAACAGAAACCTGAATGTCCAAGGTTTCGGTAGAGTAGTAGTAATATCACACTAACAATAACCTGAAGGTCCAAGGTTTCGGTAGAGTAGTAGTAAGCTCACACTAACAGAAACCGGTTTCGGTAGAGTAGTAGTAAGATCACACTAACAGAAACCTGAAGGTCCAAGGTTTCTCTAGAGTAGTAGTAAGATCGCACTAGCAGAAACCTGAAGGTCCAAGGTTTCGATAGAGAAGTAGTTAGATCACTCTAACAGAAACCTGAAGGTCCAAGGTTTCCATAGAGTAGTAGTAAGCTCGCACTAACAGAAACCTGAAGGTCCAAGGTTTCCATAGAGTAGTAGTAAGATCACACTAACAGAAACCTGAATGTCCAAGGTTTCGGTAGAGTAGTAGTAATATCACACTAACAGAGACCTGAAGGTCCAAGGTTTCGATAGAGTAGTAGTAAGCTCACACTAACAGAAACCTGAAATTCCAAGGTTTCGATAGAGTAGTAGTAAGCTCACACTAACAGAAACCTGAAGGTCCAAGGTTTCGATAGAGTAGTAGTTAGATCCCACTATCAGAAACCTGAAGGTCCAAGGTTTCGATAGAGTAGTAGTAAGCTCACACTAACAGAAACCTGAAGGTCCAAAGTTTCGATAGAGTAGTAGTAAGCTCACACTAACAGAAACCTGAAGGTCCAAGGTTTCGATAGAGAAGTAGTAAGATCACAATAACAGAAACCTGAAGGTCCAAGGTTTCAATAGAGTAGTAGTAAGATCACACTAACAGAAACCTGAAGGTCCAAGGTTTCCATAGAGTAGTAGTAAGCTCGCACTAACAGAAACCTGAAGGTCCAAGGTTTCCATAGAGTAGTAGTAAGATCACACTAACAGAAACCTGAATGTCCAAGGTTTCGGTAGAGTAGTAGTAATATCACACTAACAATAACCTGAAGGTCCAAGGTTTCGGTAGAGTAGTAGTAAGCTCACACTAACAGAAACAGGTTTCGGTAGAGTAGTAGTAAGATCACACTAACAGAAACCTGAAGGTCCAAGGTTTCTCTAGAGTAGTAGTAAGATCGCACTAGCAGAAACCTGAAGGTCCAAGGTTTCGATAGAGAAGTAGTTAGATCACTCTAACAGAAACCTGAAGGTCCAAGGTTTCGGTAGAGTAGTAGTAAGATCACACTAACAGAAACCTGAAGGTCCAAGGTTTCGATAGAGTAGTAGTAAGATCGCACTAGCAGAAACCTGAAGGTCCAAGGTTTCGATACAGAAGTAGTTTGATCACTCTAACAGAAACCTGAATGTCCAAGGTTTCGGTTGATTAGTAGTAAGCTCACACTAACAGAAACCTGAATGTCCAAGGTTTCCATAGAGTAGTAGTAAGCTCACACTAACAGAAACCTGAAGGTCCAAGGTTTCGGTAGAGTAGTAGTAAGCTCGCACTAACAGAAACCTGAAGGTCCAAGGTTTCCATAGAGTAGTAGTAAGCTCACACTTTCAGAAACCTGAAGGTCCAAGGTTTCGATAGAGTAGTAGTAAGCTCACACTAACAGAAACCTGAAGGTCCAAGGTTTCGGTAGAGTAGTAGTAAGCTCACACTAACAGAAACCGGTTTCGGTAGAGTAGTAGTAAGCTCACACTAACAGAAACCTGAAGGTCCAAGGTTTCCATAGAGTAGTAGTAAGCTCACACTAACAGAAACCTGAAGGTCCAAGGTTTCGATAGAGAAGTAGTAAGATCACTCTATCAGAAACCTGAAGGTCCAAGGTTTCGATTGAGTAGTAGTAAGATCACACTAACAGAAACCTGAATGTCCAAGGTTTCGATAGAGTAGTAGTAATATCACACTAACAGAAACCTGAAGGTCCAAGGTTTCGATTGAGTAGTAGTAAGATCACACTAACAGAAACCTGAATGTCCAAGGTTTCGATAGAGTAGTAGTAAGCTCACACTAACAGAAACCTGAAGGTCCAAGGTTTCGATAGAGTAGTAGTTAGATCACACTATCATAAACATGAAGGTCTAAGGTTTCGGTAGAGTATAAGTAAGCTCACACTATCAGAAACCTTAAGGTTTAAGGTTTCGGTAGAGTAGTAGTAAGCTCACACTAACAGAAACCTGAAGGTCCAAGGTTTCGATAGAGAAGTAGTAAACTTACACTATCAGAAACCTGAAGGTCCAGGGTTTCGGTAGAGTAGTAGTAAGCTCACACTAACAGAAACCTGAAGGTCCAAGGTTTCGGTAGAGTAGTAGTAAGCTCACACTAACAGAAATCTGAAGGTCCAAGGTTTCGATAGAGTAGTAGTAAGCTCACACTAACAGAAACCTGAAGGTCCAAGGTTTCGATAGAGTAGTAGTTAGATCCCACCATCAGAAACCTGAAGGTCCAAGGTTTCGATAGAGTAGTAGTTAGATCACACTATCAGAAACCTGAAGGTCCAAAGTTTCGATAGAGTAGTAGTAAGCTCACACTAACAGAAACCTGAAGGTCCAAGGTTTCGATAGAGAAGTAGTAAGATCACAATAACAGAAACCTGAAGGTCCAAGGTTTCAATAGAGTATTAGTAAGATCACACTAACAGAAACCTGAAGGTCCAAGGTTTCGATAGAGTAGTAGTTAGCTCACACTAACAGAAACCTGAAGGTCCAAGGTTTCCATAGAGTAGTAGTAAGCTCGCACTAACAGAAACCTGAAGGTCCAAGGTTTCCATAGAGTAGTAGTAAGATCACACTAACAGAAACCTGAATGTCCAAGGTTTCGGTAGAGTAGTAGTAATATCACACTAACAGAAACCTGAAGGTCCAAGGTTTCGATAGAGTAGTAGTAAGCTCACACTAACAGAAACCTGAAGGTCCAAAGTTTCGATAGAGTAGTAGTAAGCTCACACTAACAGAAACCTGAAGGTCCAAGGTTTCGATAGAGAAGTAGTAAGATCACAATAACAGAAACCTGAAGGTCCAAGGTTTCAATAGAGTAGTAGTAAGATCACACTAACAGAAACCTGAAGGTCCAAGGTTTCCATAGAGTAGTAGTAAGCTCGCACTAACAGAAACCTGAAGGTCCAAGGTTTCCATAGAGTAGTAGTAAGATCACACTAACAGAAACCTGAATGTCCAAGGTTTCGGTAGAGTAGTAGTAATATCACACTAACAATAACCTGAAGGTCCAAGGTTTCGGTAGAGTAGTAGTAAGCTCACACTAACAGAAACCGGTTTCGGTAGAGTAGTAGTAAGATCACACTAACAGAAACCTGAAGGTCCAAGGTTTCTCTAGAGTAGTAGTAAGATCACACTAACAGAAACCTGAAGGTCCAAGGTTTCGATAGAGTAGTAGTTAGATCACTCTAACAGAAACCTGAAGGTCCAAGGTTTCGGTAGAGTAGTAGTAAGATCACACTAACAGAAACCTGAAGGTCCAAGGTTTCGATAGAGTAGTAGTAAGCTCACACTAACAGAAACCTGAAGGTCCAAGGTTTCGATAGAGAAGTAGTAAGATCACTCTATCAGAAACCTGAAGGTCCAAGGTTTCGATTGAGTAGTAGTAAGATCACACTAACAGAAACCTGAATGTCCAAGGTTTCGATAGAGTAGTAGTAAGCTCACACTAACAGAAACCTGAAGGTCCAAGGTTTCGATAGAGTAGTAGTTAGATCACACTATCATAAACATGAAGGTCTAAGGTTTCGGTAGAGTATAAGTAAGCTCACACTATCAGAAACCTTAAGGTTTAAGGTTTCGGTAGAGTAGTAGTAAGCTCACACTAACAGAAACCTGAAGGTCCAAGGTTTCGATAGAGAAGTAGTAAACTTACACTATCAGAAACCTGAAGGTCCAGGGTTTCGGTAGAGTAGTAGTAAGCTCACACTAACAGAAACCTGAAGGTCCAAGGTTTCGGTAGAGTAGTAGTAAGCTCGAACTAACAGAAATCTGAAGGTCCAAGGTTTCGATAGAGTAGTAGTAAGCTCACACTAACAGAAACCTGAAGGTCCAAGGTTTCGATAGAGTAGTAGTTAGATCCCACCATCAGAAACCTGAAGGTCCAAGGTTTCGATAGAGTAGTAGTAAGCTCACACTAACAGAAACCTGAAGGTCCAAAGTTTCGATAGAGTAGTAGTAAGCTCACACTAACAGAAACCTGAAGGTCCAAGGTTTCGATAGAGAAGTAGTAAGATCACAATAACAGAAACCTGAAGGTCCAAGGTTTCAATAGAGTATTAGTAAGATCACACTAACAGAAACCTGAAGGTCCAAGGTTTCGATAGAGTAGTAGTAAGCTCACACTAACAGAAACCTGAAGGTCCAAGGTTTCCATAGAGTAGTAGTAAGCTCGCACTAACAGAAACCTGAAGGTCCAAGGTTTCCATAGAGTAGTAGTAAGATCACACTAACAGAAACCTGAATGTCCAAGGTTTCGGTAGAGTAGTAGTAATATCACACTAACAGAAACCTGAAGGTCCAAGGTTTCGATAGAGTAGTAGTAAGCTCACACTAACAGAAACCTGAAGGTCCAAAGTTTCGATAGAGTAGTAGTAAGCTCACACTAACAGAAACCTGAAGGTCCAAGGTTTCGATAGAGAAGTAGTAAGATCACAATAACAGAAACCTGAAGGTCCAAGGTTTCGATAGAGTAGTAGTAAGATCACACTAACAGAAACCTGAAGGTCCAAGGTTTCCATAGAGTAGTAGTAAGCTCACACTAACAGAAACCTGAAGGTCCAAGGTTTCGATAGAGTAGTAGTAAGATCACACTAACAGAAACCTGAATGTCCAAGGTTTCGGTAGAGTAGTAGTAATATCACACTAACAATAACCTGAAGGTCCAAGGTTTCGGTAGAGTAGTAGTAAGCTCACACTAACAGAAACCGGTTTCGGTAGAGTAGTAGTAAGATCACACTAACAGAAACCTGAAGGTCCAAGGTTTCTCTAGAGTAGTAGTAAGATCGCACTAGCAGAAACCTGAAGGTCCAAGGTTTCGATAGAGAAGTAGTTAGATCACTCTAACAGAAACCTGAAGGTCCAAGGTTTCGATAGAGTAGTAGTAAGCTCACACTAACAGAAACCTGAAGGTCCAAGGTTTCGATAGAGAAGTAGTAAGATCACTCTATCAGAAACCTGAAGGTCCAAGGTTTCGATTGAGTAGTAGTAAGATCACACTAACAGAAACCTGAATGTCCAAGGTTTCGATAGAGTAGTAGTAAGCTCACACTAACAGAAACCTGAAGGTCCAAGGTTTCGATAGAGTAGTAGTTAGATCACACTATCATAAACATGAAGGTCTAAGGTTTCGGTAGAGTATAAGTAAGCTCACACTATCAGAAACCTTAAGGTTTAAGGTTTCGGTAGAGTAGTAGTAAGCTCACACTAACAGAAACCTGAAGGTCCAAGGTTTCGATAGAGAAGTAGTAAACTTACACTATCAGAAACCTGAAGGTCCAGGGTTTCGGTAGAGTAGTAGTAAGCTCACTCTAACAGAAACCTGAAGGTCCAAGGTTTCCATAGAGTAGTAGTAAGCTCACACTAACAGAAACCTGAAGGTCCAAGGTTTCGATAGAGTAGTAGTTAGATCGCACTAGCAGAAACCTGAAGGTCCAAGGTTTCGATAGAGAAGTAGTTTGATCACTCTAACAGAAACCTGAATGTCCAAGGTTTCGGTAGAGTAGTAGTAAGCTCACACTAACAGAAACCTGAAGGTCCAAGGTTTCCATAGAGTAGTAGTAAGCTCACACTAACAGAAACCTGAAGGTCCAAGGTTTCGGTAGAGTAGTAGTAAGCTCGCACTAACAGAAACCTGAAGGTCCAAGGTTTCCAGAGAGTAGTAGTAAGCTCACACTTTCAGAAACCTGAAGGTCCAAGGTTTCGATAGAGTAGTAGTTAGCTCACACTAACAGAAACCTGAAGGTCCAAGGTTTCCATAGAGTAGTAGTAAGCTCGCACTAACAGAAACCTGAAGGTCCAAGGTTTCAATAGAGTAGTAGTAAGATCACACTAACAGAAACCTGAATGTCCAAGGTTTCGGTAGAGTAGTAGTAATATCACACTAACAGAAACCTGAAGGTCCAAGGTTTCGATAGAGTAGTAATAAGCTCACACTAACAGAAACCTGAAGGTCCAAGGTTTCGATAGAGTAGTAGTAAGCTCACACTAACAGAAACCTGAAGGTCCAAGGTTTCGATAGAGTAGTAGTGAGATCCCACTATCAGAAACCTGAAGGTCCAAGGTTTCGATAGAGTAGTAGTAAGCTCACACTAACAGAAACCTGAAGGTCCAAAGTTTCGATAGAGTAGTAGTAAGCTCACACTAACAGAAACCTGAAGGTCCAAGGTTTCGATAGAGAAGTAGTAAGATCACAATAACAGAAACCTGAAGGTCCAAGGTTTCAATAGAGTAGTAGTAAGATCACACTAACAGAAACCTGAAGGTCCAAGGTTTCCATAGAGTAGTAGTAAGCTCGCATTAACAGAAACCTGAAGGTCCAAGGTTTCCATAGAGTAGTAGTAAGATCACACTAACAGAAACCTGAATGTCCAAGGTTTCGGTAGAGTAGTAGTAATATCACACTAACAATAACCTGAAGGTCCAAGGTTTCGGTAGAGTAGTAGTAAGCTCACACTAACAGAAACCGGTTTCGGTAGAGTAGTAGTAAGATCACACTAACAGAAACCTGAAGGTCCAAGGTTTCTCTAGAGTAGTAGTAAGATCGCACTAGCAGAAACCTGAAGGTCCAAGGTTTCGATAGAGAAGTAGTTAGATCACTCTAACAGAAACCTGAAGGTCCAAGGTTTCCATAGAGTAGTAGTAAGCTCGCACTAACAGAAACCTGAAGGTCCAAGGTTTCCATAGAGTAGTAGTAAGATCACACTAACAGAAACCTGAATGTCCAAGGTTTCGGTAGAGTAGTAGTAATATCACACTAACAGAGACCTGAAGGTCCAAGGTTTCGATAGAGTAGTAGTAAGCTCACACTAACAGAAACCTGAAGGTCCAAGGTTTCGATAGAGTAGTAGTAAGCTCACACTAACAGAAATCTGAAGGTCCAAGGTTTCGATAGAGTAGTAGTTAGATCCCACTATCAGAAACCTGAAGGTCCAAGGTTTCGATAGAGTAGTAGTAAGCTCACACTAACAGAAACCTGAAGGTCCAAAGTTTCGATAGAGTAGTAGTAAGCTCACACTAACAGAAACCTGAAGGTCCAAGGTTTCGATAGAGAAGTAGTAAGATCACAATAACAGAAACCTGAAGGTCCAAGGTTTCAATAGAGTAGTAGTAAGATCACACTAACAGAAACCTGAAGGTCCAAGGTTTCCATAGAGTAGTAGTAAGCTCGCACTAACAGAAACCTGAAGGTCCAAGGTTTCCATAGAGTAGTAGTAAGATCACACTAACAGAAACCTGAATGTCCAAGGTTTCGGTAGAGTAGTAGTAATATCACACTAACAATAACCTGAAGGTCCAAGGTTTCGGTAGAGTAGTAGTAAGCTCACACTAACAGAAACCGGTTTCGGTAGAGTAGTAGTAAGATCACACTAACAGAAACCTGAAGGTCCAAGGTTTCTCTAGTGTAGTAGTAAGATCGCACTAGCAGAAACCTGAAGGTCCAAGGTTTCGATAGAGAAGTAGTTAGATCACTCTAACAGAAACCTGAAGGTCTAAGGTTTCGGTAGATTAGTAGTAAGCTCACACTAACAGAAACCTGAAGGTCCAAGGTTTCCATAGAGTAGTAGTAAGCTCACACTAACAGAAACCTGAAGGTCCAAGGTTTCCATAGAGTAGTAGTAAGCTCGCACTAACAGAAACCTGAAGGTCCAAGGTTTCCATAGAGTAGTAGTAAGCTCACACTTTCAGAAACCTGAAGGTCCAAGGTTTCGATAGAGTAGTAGTAAGCTCACACTAACAGAAACCTGAAGGTCCAAGGTTTCGGTAGAGTAGTAGTAAGCTCACACTAACAGAAACCGGTTTCGGTAGAGTAGTAGTAAGCTCACACTAACAGAAACCTGAAGGTCAAAGGTTTCGATAGAGTAGTAGTAAGCTCACACTAACAGAAACCTGAAGGTCCAAGGTTTCGATAGAGAAGTAGTAAGATCACTCTATCAGAAACCTGAAGGTCCAAGGTTTCGATTGAGTAGTAGTAAGATCACACTAACAGAAACCTGAATGTCCAAGGTTTCGATAGAGTAGTAGTAAGCTCACACTAACAGAAACCTGAAGGTCCAAGGTTTCGATAGAGTAGTAGTTAGATCACACTATCATAAACATGAAGGTCTAAGGTTTCGGTAGAGTATAAGTAAGCTCACACTATCAGAAACCTTAAGGTTTAAGGTTTCGGTAGAGTAGTAGTAAGCTCACACTAACAGAAACCTGAAGGTCCAAGGTTTCGATAGAGAAGTAGTAAACTTACACTATCAGAAACCTGAAGGTCCAGGGTTTCGGTAGATTAGTAGTAAGCTCACACTAACAGAAACCTGAAGGTCCAAGGTTTCGGTAGAGTAGTAGTAAGCTCACACTAACAGAAATCTGAAGGTCCAAGGTTTCGATAGAGTAGTAGTAAGCTCACACTAACAGAAACCTGAAGGTCCAAGGTTTCGATAGAGTAGTAGTTAGATCCCACCATCAGAAACCTGAAGGTCCAAGGTTTCGATAGAGTAGTAGTAAGCTCACACTAACAGAAACCTGAAGGTCCAAAGTTTCGATAGAGTAGTAGTAAGCTCACACTAACAGAAACCTGAAGGTCCAAGGTTTCGATAGAGAAGTAGTAAGATCACAATAACAGAAACCTGAAGGTCCAAGGTTTCAATAGAGTATTAGTAAGATCACACTAACAGAAACCTGAAGGTCCAAGGTTTCGATAGAGTAGTAGTTAGCTCACACTAACAGAAACCTGAAGGTCCAAGGTTTCCATAGAGTAGTAGTAAGCTCGCACTAACAGAAACCTGAAGGTCCAAGGTTTCCATAGAGTAGTAGTAAGATCACACTAACAGAAACCTGAATGTCCAAGGTTTCGGTAGAGTAGTAGTAATATCACACTAACAGAAACCTGAAGGTCCAAGGTTTCGATAGAGTAGTAGTAAGCTCACACTAACAGAAACCTGAAGGTCCAAAGTTTCGATAGAGTAGTAGTAAGCTCACACTAACAGAAACCTGAAGGTCCAAGGTTTCGATAGAGAAGTAGTAAGATCACAATAACAGAAACCTGAAGGTCCAAGGTTTCAATAGAGTAGTAGTAAGATCACACTAACAGAAACCTGAAGGTCCAAGGTTTCCATAGAGTAGTAGTAAGCTCGCACTAACAGAAACCTGAAGGTCCAAGGTTTCCATAGAGTAGTAGTAAGATCACACTAACAGAAACCTGAATGTCCAAGGTTTCGGTAGAGTAGTAGTAATATCACACTAACAATAACCTGAAGGTCCAAGGTTTCGGTAGAGTAGTAGTAAGCTCACACTAACAGAAACCGGTTTCGGTAGAGTAGTAGTAAGATCACACTAACAGAAACCTGAAGGTCCAAGGTTTCTCTAGAGTAGTAGTAAGATCGCACTAGCAGAAACCTGAAGGTCCAAGGTTTCGATAGAGAAGTAGTTAGATCACTCTAACAGAAACCTGAAGGTCCAAGGTTTCGGTAGAGTAGTAGTAAGATCACACTAACAGAAACCTGAAGGTCCAAGGTTTCGATAGAGTAGTAGTAAGATCGCACTAGCAGAAACCTGAAGGTCCAAGGTTTCGATACAGAAGTGGTTTGATCACTCTAACAGAAACCTGAATGTCCAAGGTTTCGGTAGATTAGTAGTAAGCTCACACTAACAGAAACCTGAAGGTCCAAGGTTTCCATAGAGTAGTAGTAAGCTCACACTAACAGAAACCTGAAGGTCCAAGGTTTCGGTAGAGTAGTAGTAAGCTCGCACTAACAGAAACCTGAAGGTCCAAGGTTTCCATAGAGTAGTAGTAAGCTCACACTTTCAGAAACCTGAAGGTCCAAGGTTTCGATAGAGTAGTAGTAAGCTCACACTAACAGAAACCTGAAGGTCCAAGGTTTCGGTAGAGTAGTAGTAAGCTCACACTAACAGAAACCGGTTTCGGTAGAGTAGTAGTCAGCTCACACTAACAGAAACCTGAAGGTCCAAGGTTTCGATAGAGTAGTAGTAAGCTCACACTAACAGAAACCTGAAGGTCCAAGGTTTCGATAGAGAAGTAGTAAGATCACTCTATCAGAAACCTGAAGGTCCAAGGTTTCGATTGAGTAGTAGTAAGATCACACTAACAGAAACCTGAATGTCCAAGGTTTCGATAGAGTAGTAGTAAGCTCACACTAACAGAAACCTGAAGGTCCAAGGTTTCGATAGAGTAGTAGTTAGATCACACTATCATAAACATGAAGGTCTAAGGTTTCGGTAGAGTATAAGTAAGCTCACACTATCAGAAACCTTAAGGTTTAAGGTTTCGGTAGAGTAGTAGTAAGCTCACACTAACAGAAACCTGAAGGTCCAAGGTTTCGATAGAGAAGTAGTAACCTTACACAACAGAAACCTGAAGGTCCAGGGTTTCGGTAGAGTAGTAGTAAGCTCACACTAACAGAAACCTGAAGGTCCAAGGTTTCGATAGAGAAGTAGTAACCTTACACAACAGAAACCTGAAGGTCCAAGGTTTCGGTAGAGTAGTAGTAAGCTCACACTAACAGAAATCTGAAGGTCCAAGGTTTCGATAGAGTAGTAGTAAGCTCACACTAACAGAAACCTGAAGGTCCAAGGTTTCGATAGAGTAGTAGTTAGATCCCACCATCAGAAACCTGAAGGTCCAAGGTTTCGATAGAGTAGTAGTAAGCTCACACTAACAGAAACCTGAAGGTCCAAAGTTTCGATAGAGTAGTAGTAAGCTCACACTAACAGAAACCTGAAGGTCCAAGGTTTCGATAGAGTAGTAGTAAGATCGCACTAGCAGAAACCTGAAGGTCCAAGGTTTCGATACAGAAGTAGTTTGATCACTCTAACAGAAACCTGAATGTCCAAGGTTTCGGTAGATTAGTAGTAAGCTCACACTAACAGAAACCTGAAGGTCCAAGGTTTCCATAGAGTAGTAGTAAGCTCACACTAACAGAAACCTGAAGGTCCAAGGTTTCGGTAGAGTAGTAGTAAGCTCGCACTAACAGAAACCTGAAGGTCCAAGGTTTCCATAGAGTAGTAGTAAGCTCACACTTTCAGAAACCTGAAGGTCCAAGGTTTCGATAGAGTAGTAGTAAGCTCACACTAACAGAAACCTGAAGGTCCAAGGTTTCGGTAGAGTAGTAGTAAGCTCACACTAACAGAAACCGGTTTCGGTAGAGTAGTAGTAAGCTCACACTAACAGAAACCTGAAGGTCCAAGGTTTCGATAGAGTAGTAGTAAGCTCACACTAACAGAAACCTGAAGGTCCAAGGTTTCGATAGAGAAGTAGTAAGATCACTCTATCAGAAACCTGAAGGTCCAAGGTTTCGATTGAGTAGTAGTAAGATCACACTAACAGAAACCTGAATGTCCAAGGTGTCGATAGAGTAGTAGTAAGCTCACACTAACAGAAACCTGAAGGTCCAAGGTTTCGATAGAGTAGTAGTTAGATCACACTATCATAAACATGAAGGTCTAAGGTTTCGGTAGAGTATAAGTAAGCTCACACTATCAGAAACCTTAAGGTTTAAGGTTTCGGTAGAGTAGTAGTAAGCTCACACTAACAGAAACCTGAAGGTCCAAGGTTTCGATAGAGAAGTAGTAAACTTACACAACAGAAACCTGAAGGTCCAGGGTTTCGGTAGAGTAGTAGTAAGATCACACTAACAGAAACCTGAATGTCCAAGGTTTCGGTAGAGTAGTAGTAATATCACACTAACAGAAACCTGAAGGTCCAAGGTTTCGATCGAGTAGTAGTAAGCTCACACTAACAGAAACCTGAAGGTCCAAGGTTTCGATAGAGTAGTAGTAAGCTTACACTAACAGAAACCTGAAGGTCCAAGGTTTCGATAGAGTAGTAGTAAGCTCACACTAACAGAAACCTGAAGGTCCAAAGTTTCGATAGAGTAGTAGTAAGCTCACACTAACAGAAACCTGAAGGTCCAAGGTTTCGATAGAGAAGTAGTAAGATCACAATAACAGAAACCTGAAGGTCCAAGGTTTCAATAGAGTAGTAGTAAGATCACACTAACAGAAACCTGAAGGTCCAAGGTTTCCATAGAGTAGTAGTAAGCTCGCACTAACAGAAACCTGAAGGTCCAAGGTTTCCATAGAGTAGTAGTAAGATCACACTAACAGAAACCTGAATGTCCAAGGTTTCGGTAGAGTAGTAGTAATATCACACTAACAATAACCTGAAGGTCCAAGGTTTCGGTAGAGTAGTAGTAAGCTCACACTAACAGAAACCGGTTTCGGTAGAGTAGTAGTAAGATCACACTAACAGAAACCTGAAGGTCCAAGGTTTCTTTAGAGTAGTAGTAAGATCGCACTAGCAGAAACCTGAAGGTCCAAGGTTTCGATAGAGAAATAGTTAGATCACTCTAACAGAAACCTGAAGGTCCAAGGTTTCGGTAGAGTAGTAGTAAGATCACACTAACAGAAACCTGAAGGTCCAAGGTTTCGATAGAGAAGTAGTTTGATCACTCTAACAGAAACCTGAATGTCCAAGGTTTCGGTAGAGTAGTAGTAAGCTCACACTAACAGAAACCTGAAGGTCCAAGGTTTCCATAGAGTAGTAGTAAGCTCACACTAACAGAAACCTGAAGGTCCAAGGTTTCGGTAGAGTAGTAGTAAGCTCGCACTAACAGAAACCTGAAGGTCCAAGGTTTCCATAGAGTAGTAGTAAGCTCACACTTTCAGAAACCTGAAGGTCCAAGGTTTCGATAGAGTAGTAGTTAGATCACACTAACAGAAACCTGAAGGTCCAAGGTGTCGATAGAGTAGTAGTAAGCTCACACTAACAGAAACCTGAAGGTCCAAGGTTTCGGTAGAGTAGTAGTAAGCTCGCACTAACAGAAACCTGAAGGTCCAAGGTTTCGGTAGAGTAGTAGTAAGCTCACACTTACAGAAACCTGAAGGTCCAGGGTTTCGGTAGAGTAGTAGTAAGCTCACACTAACAGAAACCTGAAGGTCCAAGGTTTCCATAGAGTAGTAGTAAGCTCGCACTTACAGAAACCTGAAGGTCCAAGGTTTCCATAGAGTAGTAGTAAGATCACACTAACAGAAACCTGAATGTCCAAGGTTTCGGTAGAGTAGTAGTAATATCACACTAACAATAACCTGAAGGTCCAAGGTTTCGGTAGAGTAGTAGTAAGCTCACACTAACAGAAACCGGTTTCGGTAGAGTAGTAGTAAGATCACACTAACAGAAACCTGAAGGTCCAAGGTTTCTCTAGAGTAGTAGTAAGATCGCACTAGCAGAAACCTGAAGGTCCAAGGTTTCGATAGAGAAGTAGTTAGATCACTCTAACAGAAACCTGAAGGTCCAAGGTTTCGATAGAGTAGTAGTTAGATCACACTAACAGAAACCTGAAGGTCCAAGGTGTCGATAGAGTAGTAGTAAGCTCACACTAACAGAAACCTGAAGGTCCAAGGTTTCGGTAGAGTAGTAGTAAGCTCGCACTAACAGAAACCTGAAGGTCCAAGGTTTCGGTAGAGTAGTAGTAAGCTCACACTTACAGAAACCTGAAGGTCCAGGGTTTCGGTAGAGTAGTAGTAAGCTCACACTAACAGAAACCTGAAGGTCCAAGGTTTCCATAGAGTAGTAGTAAGCTCGCACTAACAGAAACCTGAAGGTCCAAGGTTTCCATAGAGTAGTAGTAAGATCACACTAACAGAAACCTGAATGTCCAAGGTTTCGGTAGAGTAGTAGTAATATCACACTAACAATAACCTGAAGGTCCAAGGTTTCGGTAGAGTAGTAGTAAGCTCACACTAACAGAAACCGGTTTCGGTAGAGTAGTAGTAAGATCACACTAACAGAAACCTGAAGGTCCAAGGTTTCTCTAGAGTAGTAGTAAGATCGCACTAGCAGAAACCTGAAGGTCCAAGGTTTCGATAGAGAAGTAGTTAGATCACTCTAACAGAAACCTGAAGGTCCAAGGTGTCGATAGAGTAGTAGTAAGCTCACACTAACAGAAACCTGAAGGTCCAAGGTTTCGGTAGAGTAGTAGTAAGCTCGCACTAACAGAAACCTGAAGGTCCAAGGTTTCGGTAGAGTAGTAGTAAGCTCACACTTACAGAAACCTGAAGGTCCAGGGTTTCGGTAGAGTAGTAGTAAGCTCACACTAACAGAAACCTGAAGGTCCAAGGTTTCCATAGAGTAGTAGTAAGATCACACTAACAGAAACCTGAATGTCCAAGGTTTCGGTAGAGTAGTAGTAATATCACACTAACAATAACCTGAAGGTCCAAGGTTTCGGTAGAGTAGTAGTAAGCTCACACTAACAGAAACCGGTTTCGGTAGAGTAGTAGTAAGATCACACTAACAGAAACCTGAAGGTCCAAGGTTTCTCTAGAGTAGTAGTAAGATCGCACTAGCAGAAACCTGAAGGTCCAAGGTTTCGATAGAGAAGTAGTTAGATCACTCTAACAGAAACCTGAAGGTCCAAGGTTTCCATAGAGTAGTAGTAAGCTCGCACTAACAGAAATCTGAAGGTCCAAGGTTTCGATAGAGTAGTAGTAAGCTCACACTAACAGAAACCTGAAGGTCCAAGGTTTCGATAGAGTAGTAGTTAGATCTCACTATCAGAAACCTGAAGGTCCAAGGTTTCGATAGAGTAGTAGTAAGCTCACACTAACAGCAACCTGAAGGTCCAAAGTTTCGATAGAGTAGTAGTAAGCTCACACTAACAGAAACCTGAAGGTCCAAGGTTTCGATAGAGAAGTAGTAAGATCACAATAACAGAAACCTGAAGGTCCAAGGTTTCAATAGAGTAGTAGTAAGATCACACTAACAGAAACCTGAAGGTCCAAGGTTTCCATAGAGTAGTAGTAAGCTCGCACTAACAGAAACCTGAAGGTCCAAGGTTTCCATAGAGTAGTAGTAAGATCACACTAACAGAAACCTGAATGTCCAAGGTTTCGGTAGAGTAGTAGTAATATCACACTAACAATAACCTGAAGGTCCAAGGTTTCGGTAGAGTAGTAGTAAGCTCACACTAACAGAAACCGGTTTCGGTAGAGTAGTAGTCAGATCACACTAACAGAAACCTGAAGGTCCAAGGTTTCTCTAGAGTAGTAGTAAGATCGCACTAGCAGAAACCTGAAGGTCCAAGGTTTCGATTGAGAAGTAGTTAGATCACTCTAACAGAAACCTGAAGGTCCAAGGTTTCGGTAGAGTAGTAGTAAGATCACACTAACAGAAACCTGAAGGTCCAAGGTTTCGATAGAGTAGTAGTAAGATCGCACTAGCAGAAACCTGAAGGTCCAAGGTTTCGATAGAGAAGTAGTTTGATCACTCTAACAGAAACCTGAATGTCCAAGGTTTCGGTAGAGTAGTAGTAAGCTCACACTAACAGAAACCTGAAGGTCCAAGGTTTCCATAGAGTAGTAGTAAGCTCACACTAACAGAAACCTGAAGGTCCAAGGTTTCGGTAGAGTAGTAGTAAGCTCGCACTAACAGAAACCTGAAGGTCCAAGGTTTCCATTGAGTAGTAGTAAGCTCACACTTTCAGAAACCTGAAGGTCCAAGGTTTCGATAGAGTAGTAGTTAGATCACACTAACAGAAACCTGAAGGTCCAAGGTGTCGATAGAGTAGTAGTAAGCTCACACTAACAGAAACCTGAAGGTCCAAGGTTTCGGTAGAGTAGTAGTAAGCTCGCACTAACAGAAACCTGAAGGTCCAAGGTTTCGGTAGAGTAGTAGTAAGCTCACACTTACAGAAACCTGAAGGTCCAGGGTTTCGGTAGAGTAGTAGTAAGCTCACACTAACAGAAACCTGAAGGTCCAAGGTTTCCATAGAGTAGTAGTAAGCTCGCACTAACAGAAACCTGAAGATCCAAGGTTTCCATAGAGTAGTAGTAAGATCACACTAACAGAAACCTGAATGTCCAAGGTTTTGGTAGAGTAATATAGAATACTAAACGATGTCCCGTTTTATAACATGTTCATTAAACGAGTGGATGGTTTGGTATTTTAACGAGCGAAAGCGAGTTAAATACCGATGCCATTCACGAGTTTCATAAACATGTTATCAAACGGGACCGAGTTTAGTATTTTATTTATTACTCAATGCTGTAAATAGCGCTCAATGGCAAGAAAATCGGTGTTAGTGACGCTCACTTGCAAAAAGGTCACCCGTCATTGGAGTCGCCCGAGCTAACATTGTGACGTCAACCAAAAACGACTATGACGTCACGCACCGATTATGACGTTACAGCAGCACGCGGTGGTATCACACATGTGTGTAACCAACTCATTGTTATCTAATGAGTGATCTCACCACGGTTGAGTAATAAGTAGTAATATCACACTAACAATAACCTGAAGGTCCAAGGTTTCGGTAGAGTAGTAGTAAGCTCACACTAACAGAAACCTGAAGGTCCAAGGTTTCGATAGAGTAGTAGTAAGCTCACACTAACAGAAACCTGAAGGTCCAAGGTTTCGATAGAGAAGTAGTAAGATCACTCTATCAGAAACCTGAAGGTCCAAGGTTTCGATTGAGTAGTAGTAAGATCACACTAACAGAAACCTGAAGGTCCAAGGTTTCGATAGAGTAGTAGTAAGCTCACACTAACAGAAACCTGAAGGTCCAAGGTTTCGATAGAGTAGTAGTTAGATCACACTATCATAAACATGAAGGTCTAAGGTTTCGGTAGAGTATAAGTAAGCTCAAACTATCAGAAACCTTAAGGTTTAAGGTTTCGGTAGAGTAGTAGTAAGCTCACACTAACAGAAACCTGAAGGTCCAAGGTTTCGATAGAGAAGTAGTAAGCTTACACTATCAGAAACCTGAAGGTCCAGGGTTTCGGTAGAGTAGTAGTAAGCTCACACTAACAGAAACCTGAAGGTCCAAGGTTTCGGTAGAGTAGTAGTAAGCTCACACTAACAGAAACCTGAAGGTCCAAGGTTTCGATAGAGTAGTAGTAAGCTCACACTAACAGAAACCTGAAGGTCCAAGGTTTCGATAGAGTAGTAGTTAGATCCCACCATCAGAAACCTGAAGGTCCAAGGTTTCGATAGAGTAGTAGTAAGCTCACACTAACAGAAACCTGATGGTCCAAAGGTTCGATAGAGTAGTAGTAAGCTCACACTAACAGAAACCTGAAGGTCCAAGGTTTCGATAGAGAAGTAGTAAGATCACAATAACAGAAACCTGAAGGTCCAAGGTTTCAATAGAGTAGTAGTAAGATCACACTAACAGAAACCTGAAGGTCCAAGGTTTCGGTAGAGTAGTAGTAAGCTCACACTAACAGAAACCTGAAGGTCCAAGGTTTCCATAGAGTAGTAGTAAGCTCGCACTGACAGAAACCTGAAGGTTCAAGTTTTCCATAGAGTAGTAGTAAGATCACACTAACAGAAACCTGAATGTCCAAGGTTTCGGTAGAGTAGTAGTAATATCACACTAACAGAAACCTGAAGGTCCAAGGTTTCGATAGAGTAGTAGTAAGCTCACACTAACAGAAACCTGAAGGTCCAAGGTTTCGATAGAGTAGTAGTAAGCTCACACTAACAGAAACCTGAAGGTCCAAAGTTTCGATAGAGTAGTAGTTAGATCCCACTATCAGAATCCTGAAGGTCCAAGGTTTCGATAGAGTAGTAGTAAGCTCACACTAACAGAAACCTGAAGGTCCAAAGTTTCAATAGAGTAGTAGTAAGATCACACTAACAGAAACCTGAAGGTCCAAGGTTTCCATAGAGTAGTAGTAAGCTCGCACTAACAGAAACCTGAAGGTCCAAGGTTTCGATAGAGAAGTAGTAAGCTCGCACTAACAGAAACCTGAAGGTCCAAGGTTTCCATAGAGTAGTAGTAAGCTCACACTAACAGAAACCTGAAGGTCCAAGGTTTCGATAGAGAAGTAGTAAGATCACAATAACAGAAACCTGAAGGTTCAAGGTTTCAATAGAGTAGTAGTAAGATCACACTAACAGAAACCTGAAGGTCCAAGGTTTCCATAGAGTAGTAGTAAGCTCGCACTAACAGAAACCTGAAGGTCCAAGGTTTCCATAGAGTAGTAGTAAGATAACACTAACAGAAACCTGAATGTCCAAGGTTTCGGTAGAGTAGTAGTAATATCACTCTTACAGAAACCTGAAGGTCCAGGGTTTCGGTAGAGTAGTAGTAAGCTCACACTAACAGAAACCTGAAGGTCCAAGGTTTCCATAGAGTAGTAGTAAGCTCGCACTTACAGAAACCTGAAGGTCCAAGGTTTCCATAGAGTAGTAGTAAGATCACACTAACAGAAACCTGAATGTCCAAGGTTTCGGTAGAGTAGTAGTAATATCACACTAACAATAACCTGAAGGTCCAAGGTTTCGGTAGAGTAGTAGTAAGCTCACACTAACAGAAACCGGTTTCGGTAGAGTAGTAGTAAGATCACACTAACAGAAACCTGAAGGTCCAAGGTTTCTCTAGAGTAGTAGTAAGATCGAACTAGCAGAAACCTGAAGGTCCAAGGTTTCGATAGAGAAGTAGATAGATCACTCTAACAGAAACCTGAAGGTCCAAGGTTTCCATAGAGTAGTAGTAAGCTCGCACTAACAGAAACCTGAAGGTCCAAGGTTTCCATAGAGTAGTAGTAAGCTCAGACTAACAGAAACCTGAAGGTCCAAGGTTTCGATAGAGTAGTAGTAAGCTCACACTAACAGAAACCTGAAGGTCCAAGGTTTCGATAGAGTAGTAGTTAGATCTCACTATCAGAAACCTGAAGTTCCAAGGTTTCGATAGAGTAGTAGTAAGCTCACACTAACAGCAACCTGAAGGTCCAAAGTTTCGATAGAGTAGAAGTAAGCTCACACTAACAGAAACCTGAAGGTCCAAGGTTTCGATAGAGAAGTAGTAAGATCACAATAACAGAAACCTGAAGGTCCAAGGTTTCAATAGAGTAGTAGTAAGATCACACTAACAGAAACCTG
This sequence comes from Gibbula magus, assembly GCA_936450465.1. Classification (NCBI taxonomy): domain Eukaryota; kingdom Metazoa; phylum Mollusca; class Gastropoda; order Trochida; family Trochidae; genus Gibbula; species Gibbula magus. Next base: position 13,708,087 of record OW388298.1, on the reverse strand, counting down.
AAGGTCCAAGGTTTCCATAGAGTAGTAGTAAGCTCGCACTAACAGAAACCTGAAGGTCCAAGGTTTCCATAGACTAGTAGTAAGATCACACTAACAGAAACCTGAATGTCCAAGGTTTCGGTAGAGTAGTAGTAATATCACACTAACAATAACCTGAAGGTCCAAGGTTTCGGTAGAGTAGTAGTAAGCTCACACTAACAGAAACCGGTTTCGGTAGAGTAGTAGTCAGATCACACTAACAGAAACCTGAAGGTCCAAGGTTTCTCTAGAGTAGTAGTAAGATCGCACTAGCAGAAACCTGAAGGTCCAAGGTTTCGGTAGAGTAGTAGTAAGATCACACTAACAGAAACCTGAAGGTCCAAGGTTTCGATAGAGTAGTAGTAAGATCGCACTAGCAGAAACCTGAAGGTCCAAGGTTTCGATAGAGAAGTAGTTTGATCACTCTAACAGAAACCTGAATGTCCAAGGTTTCGGTAGAGTAGTAGTAAGCTCACACTAACAGAAACCTGAAGGTCCAAGGTTTCCATAGAGTAGTAGTAAGCTCACACTAACAGAAACCTGAAGGTCCAAGGTTTCGGTAGAGTAGTAGTAAGCTCGCACTAACAGAAACCTGAAGGTCCAAGGTTTCCATTGAGTAGTAGTAAGCTCACACTTTCAGAAACCTGAAGGTCCAAGGTTTCGATAGAGTAGTAGTTAGATCACACTAACAGAAACCTGAAGGTCCAAGGTGTCGATAGAGTTGTAGTAAGCTCACACTAACAGAAACATGAAGGTCCAAGGTTTCGGTAGAGTAGTAGTAAGCTCGCACTAACAGAAACCTGAAGGTCCAAGGTTTCGGTAGAGTAGTAGTAAGCTCACACTTACAGAAACCTGAAGGTCCAGGGTTTCGGTAGAGTAGTAGTAAGCTCACACTAACAGAAACCTGAAGGTCCAAGGTTTCCATAGAGTAGTAGTAAGCTCGCACTAACAGAAACCTGAAGGTCCAAGGTTTCCATAGAGTAGTAGTAAGATCACACTAACAGAAACCTGAATGTCCAAGGTTTTGGTAGAGTAATATAGAATACTAAACGATGTCCCGTTTGATAACATGTTTATTAAACGAGTGGATGGTTTGGTATTTTAACGAGCGAAAGCGAGTTAAATACCGATGCCATTCACGAGTTTCATAAACATGTTATCAAACGGGACCGAGTTTAGTATTTTATTTATTACTCAATGCTGTAAATAGCGCTCAATGGCAAGAAAATCGGTGTTAGTGACGCTCACTTGCAAAAAGGTCACCCGTCATTGGAGTCGCCCGAGCTAACATTGTGACGTCAACCAAAAACGACTATGACGTCACGCACCGATTATAACGTTACAGCAGCACGCGGTGGTATCACACATGTGTGTAACCAACTCATTGTTATCTAATGAGTGATCTCACCACGGTTGAGTAATAAGTAGTAATATCACACTAACAATAACCTGAAGGTCCAAGGTTTCGGTAGAGTAGTAGTAAGCTCACACTAACAGAAACCTGAAGGTCCAAGGTTTCGATAGAGTAGTAGTAAGCTCACACTAACAGAAACCTGAAGGTCCAAGGTTTCGATAGAGAAGTAGTAAGATCACTCTATCAGAAACCTGAAGGTCCAAGGTTTCGATTGAGTAGTAGTAAGATCACACTAACAGAAACCTGAAGGTCCAAGGTTTCGATAGAGTAGTAGTAAGCTCACACTAACAGAAACCTGAAGGTCCAAGGTTTCGATAGAGTAGTAGTTAGATCACACTATCATAAACATGAAGGTCTAAGGTTTCGGTAGAGTATAAGTAAGCTAAAACTATCAGAAACCTTAAGGTTTAAGGTTTCGGTAGAGTAGTAGTAAGCTCACACTAACAGAAACCTGAAGGTCCAAGGTTTCGATAGAGAAGTAGTAAGCTTACACTATCAGAAACCTGAAGGTCCAGGGTTTCGGTAGAGTAGTAGTAAGCTCACACTAACAGAAACCTGAAGGTCCAAGGTTTCGGTAGAGTAGTAGTAAGCTCACACTAACAGAATCCTGAAGGTCCAAGGTTTCGATAGAGTAGTAGTAAGCTCACACTAACAGAAACCTGAAGGTCCAAGGTTTCGATAGAGTAGTAGTTAGATCCCACCATCAGAAACCTGAAGGTCCAAGGTTTCGATAGAGTAGTAGTAAGCTCACACTAACAGAAACCTGAAGGTCCAAAGGTTCGATAGAGTAGTAGTAAGCTCACACTAACAGAAACCTGAAGGTCCAAGGTTTCGATAGAGAAGTAGTAAGATCACTCTATCAGAAACCTGAAGGTCCAAGGTTTCGATTGAGTAGTAGTAAGATCACACTAACAGAAACCTGAAGGTCCAAGGTTTCGATAGAGTAGTAGTAAGCTCACACTAACAGAAACCTGAAGGTCCAAGGTTTCGATAGAGTAGTAGTTAGATCACACTATCATAAACATGAAGGTCTAAGGTTTCGGTAGAGTATAAGTAAGCTCAAACTATCAGAAACCTTAAGGTTTAAGGTTTCGGTAGAGTAGTAGTAACCTCACACTAACAGAAACCTGAAGGTCCAAGGTTTCGATAGAGAAGTAGTAAGCTTACACTATCAGAAACCTGAAGGTCCAGGGTTTCGGTAGAGTAGTAGTAAGCTCACACTAACAGAAACCTGAAGGTCCAAGGTTTCGGTAGAGTAGTAGTAAGCTCACACTAACAGAAACCTGAAGGTCCAAGGTTTCGATAGAGTAGTAGTAAGCTCACACTAACAGAAACCTGAAGGTCCAAGGTTTCGATAGAGTAGTAGTTAGATCCCACCATCAGAAACCTGAAGGTCCAAGGTTTCGATAGAGTAGTAGTAAGCTCACACTAACAGAAACCTGAAGGTCCAAAGGTTCGATAGAGTAGTAGTAAGCTCACACTAACAGAAACCTGAAGGTCCAAGGTTTCGATAGAGAAGTAGTAAGATCACAATAACAGAAACCTGAAGGTCCAAGGTTTCAATAGAGTAGTAGTAAGATCACACTAACAGAAACCTGAAGGTCCAAGGTTTCGGTAGAGTAGTAGTAAGCTCACACTAACAGAAACCTGAAGGTCCAAGGTTTCCATAGAGTAGTAGTAAGCTCGCACTAACAGAAACCTGAAGGTCCAAGTTTTCCATAGAGTAGTAGTAAGATCACACTAACAGAAACCTGAATGTCCAAGGTTTCGGTAGAGTAGTAGTAATATCACACTAACAGAAACCTGAAGGTCCAAGGTTTCGATAGAGTAGTAGTAAGCTCACACTAACAGAAACCTGAAGGTCCAAGGTTTCGATAGAGTAGTAGTAAGCTCACACTAACAGAAACCTGAAGGTCCAAAGTTTCGATAGAGTAGTAGTTAGATCCCACTATCAGAATCCTGAAGGTCCAAGGTTTCGATAGAGTAGTAGTAAGCTCACACTAACAGAAACCTGAAGGTCCAAAGTTTCGATAGAGTAGTAGTAAGCTCACACTAACAGAAACCTGAAGGTCCAAGGTTTCGATAGAGAAGTAGTAAGATCACAATAACAGAAACCTGAAGGTCCAAGGTTTCAATAGAGTAGTAGTAAGATCACACTAACAGAAACCTGAAGGTCCAAGGTTTCCATAGAGTAGTAGTAAGCTCGCACTAACAGAAACCTGAAGGTCCAAGGTTTCCATAGAGTAGTAGTAAGATAACACTAACAGAAACCTGAATGTCCAAGGTTTCGGTAGAGTAGTAGTAATATCACACTAACAATAACCTGAAGGTCCAAGGTTTCGGTAGAGTAGAAGTAAGCTCACACTAACAGAAACCGGTTTCGGTAGAGTAGTAGTAAGATCACACTAACAGAAACCTGAAGGTCCAAGCTTTCTCTAGAGTAGTAGTAAGATCGCACTAGCAGAAACCTGAAGGTCCAAGGTTTCGATAGAGAAGTAGTTAGATCACTCTAACAGAAACCTGAAGGTCCAAGGTTTCGGTAGAGTAGTAGTAAGATCACACTAACAGAAACCTGAAGGTCCAAGGTTTCGATAGAGTAGTAGTAAGCTCACACTAACAGAAACCTGAAGGTCCAAAGGTTCGATAGAGTAGTAGTAAGCTCACACTAACAGAAACCTGAAGGTCCAAGGTTTCGATAGAGAAGTAGTAAGATCACTCTATCAGAAACCTGAAGGTCCAAGGTTTCGATTGAGTAGTAGTAAGATCACACTAACAGAAACCTGAAGGTCCAAGGTTTCGATAGAGTAGTAGTAAGCTCACACTAACAGAAACCTGAAGGTCCAAGGTTTCGATAGAGTAGTAGTTAGATCACACTATCATAAACATGAAGGTCTAAGGTTTCGGTAGAGTATAAGTAAGCTCAAACTATCAGAAACCTTAAGGTTTAAGGTTTCGGTAGAGTAGTAGTAACCTCACACTAACAGAAACCTGAAGGTCCAAGGTTTCGATAGAGAAGTAGTAAGCTTACACTATCAGAAACCTGAAGGTCCAGGGTTTCGGTAGAGTAGTAGTAAGCTCACACTAACAGAAACCTGAAGGTCCAAGGTTTCGGTAGAGTAGTAGTAAGCTCACACTAACAGAAACCTGAAGGTCCAAGGTTTCGATAGAGTAGTAGTAAGCTCACACTAACAGAAACCTGAAGGTCCAAGGTTTCGATAGAGTAGTAGTTAGATCCCACCATCAGAAACCTGAAGGTCCAAGGTTTCGATAGAGTAGTAGTAAGCTCACACTAACAGAAACCTGAAGGTCCAAAGGTTCGATAGAGTAGTAGTAAGCTCACACTAACAGAAACCTGAAGGTCCAAGGTTTCGATAGAGAAGTAGTAAGATCACAATAACAGAAACCTGAAGGTCCAAGGTTTCAATAGAGTAGTAGTAAGATCACACTAACAGAAACCTGAAGGTCCAAGGTTTCGGTAGAGTAGTAGTAAGCTCACACTAACAGAAACCTAAAGGTCCAAGGTTTCCATAGAGTAGTAGTAAGCTCGCACTAACAGAAACCTGAAGGTCCAAGTTTTCCATAGAGTAGTAGTAAGATCACACTAACAGAAACCTGAATGTCCAAGGTTTCGGTAGAGTAGTAGTAATATCACACTAACAGAAACCTGAAGGTCCAAGGTTTCGATAGAGTAGTAGTAAGCTCACACTAACAGAAACCTGAAGGACCAAGGTTTCGATAGAGTAGTAGTAAGCTCACACTAACAGAAACCTGAAGGTCCAAAGTTTCGATAGAGTAGTAGTTAGATCCCACTATCAGAATCCTGAAGGTCCAAGGTTTCGATAGAGTAGTAGTAAGCTCACACTAACAGAAACCTGAAGGTCCAAAGTTTCGATAGAGTAGTAGTAAGCTCACACTAACAGAAACCTGAAGGTCCAAGGTTTCGATAGAGAAGTAGTAAGATCACAATAACAGAAACCTGAAGGTCCAAGGTTTCAATAGAGTAGTAGTAAGATCACACTAACAGAAACCTGAAGGTCCAAGGTTTCCATAGAGTAGTAGTAAGCTCGCACTAACAGAAACCTGAAGGTCCAAGGTTTCCATAGAGTAGTAGTAAGATAACACTAACAATAACCTGAAGGTCCAAGGTTTCGGTAGAGTAGAAGTAAGCTCACACTAACAGAAACCGGTTTCGGTAGAGTAGTAGTAAGATCACACTAACAGAAACCTGAAGGTCCAAGCTTTCTCTAGAGTAGTAGTAAGATCGCACTAGCAGAAACCTGAAGGTCCAAGGTTTCGATAGAGAAGTAGTTAGATCACTCTAACAGAAACCTGAAGGTCCAAGGTTTCGGTAGAGTAGTAGTAAGATCACACTAACAGAAACCTGAAGGTCCAGGGTTTCGGTAGAGTAGTAGTAAGCTCACACTTACAGAAACCTGAAGATCCAAGGTTTCGGTAAAGTAGTAGTAAGATCACACTAACAGAAACCTGAAGGTCCAAGGTTTCGGTAAAGTAGTAGTAAGTTCACACTAACAGAAACCAGAAGGTCCAAGGTTTCCATAGAGTAGTAGTAAGCTCACACTAACAGAAACCTGAAGATCCAAGGTTTCGGTAGAGTAGTAGTAAGCTCGCACTAACAGAAACCTGAAGGTCCAAGGTTTCAAAAGAGTAGTAGTAAGCTCACACTAACAGAAACCTGAAGGTCCAAGGTTTCGATAGAGTAGTAGTAAGCTCGCACTAACAGAAACCTGAAGGTCCAAGGTTTCGGTAGAGTAGTAGTAAGCTCACACTAACAGAAACCTGAAGGTCCAGGGTTTCGGTAGAGTAGTAGTAAGCTCACACTAACAGAAACCTGAAGGTCCAAGGTTTCCATAGAGTAGTAGTAAGCTCGCACTAACAGAAACCTGAAGGTCCAAGGTTTCCATAGAGTAGTAGTAAGATCACACTAACAGAAACCTGAATGTCCAAGGTTTCGGTAGAGTAATATAGAATACTAAACGATGTCCCGTTTGATAACATGTTTATTAAACGAGTGGATGGTTTGGTATTTTAACGAGCGAAAGCGAGTTAAATACCGATGCCATTCACGAGTTTCATAAACATGTTATCAAACGGGACCGAGTTTAGTATTTTATTTATTACTCAATGCTGTAAATAGCGCTGAATGGCAAAAAAATCGGTGTTAGTGACGCTCACTTGCAAAAAGGTCACCCGTCATTGGAGTCGCCCGAGCTAACATTGTGACGTCAACCAAAAACGACTATGACGTCACGCACCGATTATGACGTTACAGCAGCACGAGGTGGTATCAGACATGTGTGTAACCAACTCATTGTTATCTAATGAGTGATCTCACCACGGTTGAGTAATAAGTAGTAATATCACACTAACAATAACCTGAAGGTCCAAGGTTTCGGTAGAGTAGTAATAAGCTCACACTAACAGAAACCCGTTTCGGTAGAGTAGTAGTAAGATCACACTAACAGAAACCTGAAGGTCCAAGGTTTCGATAGAGTAGTAGTAAGCTCGCACTAGCAGAAACCTGAAGGTCCAAGGTTTCGATAGAGAAGTAGTTAGATCACTCTAACAGAAACCTGAAGGTCCAAGGTTTCGGGAGAGTAGTAGTAAGATCACACTAACAGAAACCTGAAGGTCCAAGTTTTCCATAGAGTAGTAGTAAGCTCACACTTTCAGAAACCTGAAGGTCCAAGGTTTCGATAGAGTAGTAGTAAGCTCGCACTAACAGAAACCTGAAGGTCCAAGGTTTCCATAGAGTAGTAGTAAGCTCGCACTAACAGAAACCTGAAGGTCCAAGGTTTCGAAAGTGTAGTAGTAAGCTCACACTAACAGAAACCTGAAGGTCCAAGTTTTCCATAGAGTAGTAGTAAGATCACACTAACAGAAACCTGAATGTCCAAGGTTTCGGTAGAGTAGTAGTAATATCACACTAACAGAAACCTGAAGGTCCAAGGTTTCGATAGAGTAGTAGTAAGCTCACACTAACAGAAACCTGAAGGTCCAAGGTTTCGATAGAGTAGTAGTAAGCTCACACTAACAGAAACCTGAAGGTCCAAGGTTTCGGTAGAGTAGTAGTAAGCTCACACTAACAGAAACCTGAAGGTCCAAGGTTTCGATAGAGTAGTAGTAAGCTCACACTAACAGAAACCTGAAGGTCCAAGGTTTCGGTAGAGTAGTAGTAAGCTCACACTAACAGAAACCGGTTTCGGTAAAGTAGTAGTAAGATCACACTAACAGAAACCTGAAGGTCCAAGGTTTCGATAGAGTAGTAGTAAGATCGCACTAGCAGAAACCTGAAGGTCCAAGGTTTCGATAGAGAAGTAGTTAGATCACTCTAACAGAAACCTGAAGGTCCAAGGTTTCGGTAGAGTAGTAGTAAGATCACACTAACAGAAACCTGAAGGTCCAAGGTTTCGATAGAGTAGTAGTAAGCTCACACTAAATGAAACCTGAAGGTCCAAGGTTTCGATAGAGAAGTAGTAAGCTCACACTAACAGAAACCTGAAGGTCCAAGGTTTCGATAGAGAAGTAGTAAGCTCACACTTTCAGAAACCTGAAGGTCCAAGGTTTCGGTAGAGTAGTAGTAAGCTCACACCAACAGAAACCTGAATGTCCAAGGTTTCGATAGAGTAGTAGTAAGATCACACTAACAGAAACCTGAAGGTCCAAGTTTTCGGTAGAGTAGTAGTAAGCTCGCACTAACAGAAACCTGAAGGTCCAAGGTTTCCATAGAGTAGTAGTAAGCTCACATTAACAGAAACCTGAAGGTCCAAGGTTTCGATAGAGTAGTAGTAATATCACACTAACAGAAACCTGAAGGTCCAAGGTTTCGATAGAGAAGTAGTATGTTCACACTAACAGAAACCTGAAGTTCCAAGGTTTCGATAGAGTAGTAGTAAGCACGCACTAACAGAAACCTGAAGGTCCAAGGTTTCGATAGAGTAGTAGAAAGATTACACTAACAGAAACCTGAAGGTCCAAGGTTTCGGTAGAGTAGTAGTAAGCTCGCACTAACAGAAACCTGAAGGTCCAAGGTTTCGATAGAGTAGTAGTAAGATCACACTAGCAGAAACCTGGAGGTCCAAGGTTTCGATAGAGTAGTAGTAAGCTCGCACTCACAGAAACCTGAAGATCCAAGGTTTCGATAGAGTAGTAGAAAGATTAAACTAACATAAACCTGAAGGTCCAAGGTTTCGGTAGAGTAGTAGTAAGCTCGCACTAACAGAAACCTGAAGGTCCAAGGTTTCGGTAGAGTAGTAGTAAGATCACACTAACAGAAACCTGAAGGTTCAAGGTTTCGGTAGAGTAGTAGTAAGCTCGCACTAACAGAAACCTGAAGGTCCAAAGTTTCGATAGAGTAGTAGTTAGATCACACTAACAGAAACTTGAAGGTCCAATGTTTCGATAGAGTAGTAGTAAGCTCGCACTCACAGAAACCTGAAGATCCAAGGTTTCGATAGAGTAGTAGAAAGATTAAACTAACATAAACCTGAAGGTCCAAGGTTTCGGTAGAGTAGTAGTAAGCTCGCACTAACAGAAACCTGAAGGTCCAAGGTTTCGGTAGAGTAGTAGTAAGATCACACTAACAGAAACCTGAAGGTCCAAGGTTTCGGTAGAGTAGTAGTAACATCACACTATCAGAAACCTGAAGGTCCAAAGTTTCGATAGAGTAGTAGTTAGATCACACTAACAGAAATGCTGAAGGTCCAAGGTTTCGATAGAGTAGTTGTAAGCTCACACTAACAGAGAACTGAAGGTCCAAGGTCTCGATAGAGTAGTAGTAAGTTCACACTAAGAGAAACCTGAAGGTCCAAGGTTTCGATAGAGTAGCAGTAGTAAGATCACACTAACAGAAACCTGAAGGTCCAAGGTTTCGGTAGAGTAGTAGTAAGCTCGCACTAACAGAAACCTGAAGGTCCAAAGTTTCGATTGAGTAGTAGTTAGATCACACTAACAGAAACTTGAAGGTCCAAGGTTTCGATAGAGTAGTAGTAAGCTCGCACTCACAGAAACCTGAAGATCCAAGGTTTCGATAGAGTAGTAGTAAGCTCGCACTCACAGAAACCTGAAGATCCAAGGTTTCGATAGAGTAGTAGTAAGCTCACACTAACAGAAACCTGAAGGTCCAAGGTTTCCATAGAGTAGTAGTAAGCTCGCACTAACAGAAACCTGAAGGTCCAAGGTTTCCATAGAGTAGTAGTAAGATCACCCTAACAGAAACCTGAATGTCCAAGGTTTCGGTAGAGTAATATAGAATACTAAACGATGTCCCGTTTGATAACATGTTTATTAAACGAGTGGATGGTTTGGTATTTTAACGAGCGAAAGCGAGTTAAATACCGATGCCATTCACGAGTTTCATAAATATGTTATCAAACGGGACCGAGTTTAGTATTTTATTTATTACTCAATGCTGTAAATAGCGCTGAATGGCAAAAAAATCGATGTTAGTGACGCTCACTTGCAAAAAGGTCACCCGTCATTGGAGTCGCCCGAGCTAACATTGTGACGTCAACCAAAAACGACTATGACGTCACGCACCGATTATGACGTTACAGCAGCACGCGGGGGTATCACACATGTGTGTAACCAACTCATTGTTATCTAATGAGTGATCTCACCACGGTTGAGTAATAAGTAGTAATATCACACTAACAATAACCTGAAGGTCCAAGGTTTCGGTAGAGTAGTAGTAAGCTCACACTAACAGAAACCGGTTTCGGTAGAGTAGTAGTAAGATCACACTAACAGAAACCTGAAGGTCCAAGGTTTCGATAGAGTAGTAGTAAGCTCGCACTAGCAGAAACCTGAAGGTCCAAGGTTTCGATAGAGAAGTAGTTAGATCACTCTAACAGAAACCTGAAGGTCCAAGGTTTCGGGAGAGTAGTAGTAAGATCACACTAACAGAAACCTGAAGGTCCAAGGTTTCCATAGAGTAGTAGTAAGCTCACACTTTCAGAAACCTGAAGGTCCAAGGTTTCGATAGAGTAGTAGTAAGCTCGCACTAACAGAAACCTGAAGGTCCAAGGTTTCCATAGAGTAGTAGTAAGCTCGCACTAACAGAAACCTGAAGGTCCAAGGTTTCGAAAGTGTAGTAGTAAGCTCACACTAACAGAAACCTGAAGGTCCAAGTTTTCCATAGAGTAGAAGTAAGATCACACTAACAGAAACCTGAATGTCCAAGGTTTCGGTAGAGTAGTAGTAATATCACACTAACAGAAACCTGAAGGTCCAAGGTTTCGATAGAGTAGTAGTAAGCTCACACTAACAGAAACCTGAAGGTCCAAGGTTTCGATAGAGTAGTAGTAAGCTCGCACTAGCAGAAACCTGAAGGTCCAAGGTTTCGATAGAGAAGTAGTTAGATCACTCTAACAGAAACCTGAAGGTCCAAGGTTTCGGGAGAGTAGTAGTAAGATCACACTAACAGAAACCTGAAGGTCCAAGGTTTCCATAGAGTAGTAGTAAGCTCACACTTTCAGAAACCTGAAGGTCCAAGGTTTCGATAGAGTAGTAGTAAGCTCGCACTAACAGAAACCTGAAGGTCCAAGGTTTCCATAGAGTAGTAGTAAGCTCGCACTAACAGAAACCTGAAGGTCCAAGGTTTCGAAAGTGTAGTAGTAAGCTCACACTAACAGAAACCTGAAGGTCCAAGTTTTCCATAGAGTAGAAGTAAGATCACACTAACAGAAACCTGAATGTCCAAGGTTTCGGTAGAGTAGTAGTAATATCACACTAACAGAAACCTGAAGGTCCAAGGTTTCGATAGAGTAGTAGTAAGCTCACACTAACAGAAACCTGAAGGTCCAAGGTTTCGATAGAGTAGTAGTAAGCTCACATTAACAGAAACCTGAAGGTCCAAGGTTTCGGTAGAGTAGTAGTAAGCTCACACTAATAGAAACCTGAAGGTCCAAGGTTTCGATAGAGTAGTAGTAAGCTCACACTAACAGAAACTTGAAGGTCCAAGGTTTCGGTAGAATAGTAGTAAGCTCACACTAACAGAAACCGGTTTCGGTAAAGTAGTAGTAAGATCACACTAACAGAAACCTGAAGGTCCAAGGTTTCGATAGAGTAGTAGTAAGATCGCACTAGCAGAAACCTGAAGGTCCAAGGTTTCGATAGAGTAGTAGTAAGCTCGCACTAACAGAAACCTGAAGGTCCAAGGTTTCCATAGAGTAGTAGTAAGCTCGCACTAACAGAAACCTGAAGGTCCAAGGTTTCGAAAGTGTAGTAGTAAGCTCACACTAATAGAAACCTGAAGGTCCAAGTTTTCCATAGAGTAGAAGTAAGATCACACTAACAGAAACCTGAATGTCCAAGGTTTCGGTAGAGTAGTAGTAATATCACACTAACAGAAACCTGAAGGTCCAAGGTTTCGATAGAGTTCTAGTAAGCTCACACTAACAGAAACCTGAAGGTCCAAGGTTTCGATAGAGTAGTAGTAAGCTCACATTAACAGAAACCTGAAGGTCCAAGGTTTCGGTAGAGTATTAGTAAGCTCACACTAACAGAAACCTGAAGGTCCAAGGTTTCCATAGAGTAGTAGTAAGCTCACACTAACAGAAACCTGAAGGTCCAAGGTTTCGATAGAGTAGTAGTAAGCTCACACTAACAGAAACCTGAAGGTCCAAGGTTTCGATAGAGTAGTAGTAAGCTCGCACTAACAGAAACCTGAAGGTCCAAGGTTTCCATAGAGTAGTAGTAAGCTCGCACTAACAGAAACCTGAAGGTCCAAGGTTTCGAAAGTGTAGTAGTAAGCTCACACTAACAGAAACCTGAAGGTCCAAGTTTTCCATAGAGTAGAAGTAAGATCACACTAACAGAAACCTGAATGTCCAAGGTTTCGGTAGAGTAGTAGTAATATCACACTAACAGAAACCTGAAGGTCCAAGGTTTCGATAGAGTAGTAGTAAGCTCACACTAACAGAAACCTGAAGGTCCAAGGTTTCGATAGAGTAGTAGTAAGCTCACATTAACAGAAACCTGAAGGTCCAAGGTTTCGGTAGAGTAATAGTAAGCTCACACTAATAGAAACCTGAAGGTCCAAGGTTTCGATAGAGTAGTAGTAAGCTCACACTAACAGAAACCTGAAGGTCCAAGGTTTCGGTAGAGTAGTAGTAAGCTCACACTAACAGAAACCGGTTTCGGTAAAGTAGTAGTAAGATCACACTAACAGAAACCTGAAGGTCCAAGGTTTCGATAGAGTAGTAGTAAGATCGCACTAGCAGAAACCTGAAGGTCCAAGGTTTCGATAGAGTAGTAGTAAGCTCGCACTAACAGAAACCTGAAGGTCCAAGGTTTCCATAGAGTAGTAGTAAGCTCGCACTAACAGAAACCTGAAGGTCCAAGGTTTCGAAAGTGTAGTAGTAAGCTCACACTAATAGAAACCTGAAGGTCCAAGTTTTCCATAGAGTAGAAGTAAGATCACACTAACAGAAACCTGAATGTCCAAGGTTTCGGTAGAGTAGTAGTAATATCACACTAACAGAAACCTGAAGGTCCAAGGTTTCGATAGAGTTGTAGTAAGCTCACACTAACAGAAACCTGAAGGTCCAAGGTTTCGATAGAGTAGTAGTAAGCTCACATTAACAGAAACCTGAAGGTCCAAGGTTTCGGTAGAGTAGTAGTAAGCTCACACTAACAGAAACCTGAAGGTCCAAGGTTTCCATAGAGTAGTAGTAAGCTCACACTAACAGAAACCTGAAGGTCCAAGGTTTCGGTAGAGTAGTAGTAAGCTCACACTAACAGAAACCGGTTTCGGTAAAGTAGTAGTAAGATCACACTAACAGAAACCTGAAGGTCCAAGGTTTCGATAGAGTAGTAGTAAGATCGCACTAGCAGAAACCTGAAGGTCCAAGGTTTCGATAGAGAAGTAGTTAGATCACTCTAACAGAAACCTGAAGGTCCAAGGTTTCGGTAGAGTAGTAGTAAGATCACACTAACAGAAACCTGAAGGTCCAAGGTTTCGATAGAGTAGTAGTAAGCTCACACTAAATGAAACCTGAAGGTCCAAGGTTTCGATAGAGAAGTAGTAAGCTCACACTAACAGAAACCTGAAGGTCCAAGGTTTCGATAGAGAAGTAGTAAGCTCACACTTTCAGAAACCTGAAGGTCCAAGGTTTCGGTAGAGTAGTAGTAAGCTCACACCAACAGAAACCTGAATGTCCAAGGTTTCGATAGAGTAGTAGTAAGATCACACTAACAGAAACCTGAAGGTCCAAGTTTTCGGTAGAGTAGTAGTAAGCTCGCACTAACAGAAACCTGAAGGTCCAAGGTTTCCATAGAGTAGTAGTAAGCTCACACTAACAGAAACCTGAAGGTCCAAGGTTTCGATAGAGTAGTAGTAATATCACACTAACAGAAACCTGAAGGTCCAAGGTTTCGATAGAGAAGTAGTATGTTCACACTAACAGAAACCTGAAGTTCCAAGGTTTCGATAGAGTAGTAGTAAGCACGCACTAACAGAAACCTGAAGGTCCAAGGTTTCGATAGAGTAGTAGAAAGATTACACTAACAGAAACCTGAAGGTCCAAGGTTTCGGTAGAGTAGTAGTAAGCTCGCACTAACAGAAACCTGAAGGTCCAAGGTTTCGGTAGAGTAGTAGTAAGATCACACTAGCAGAAACCTGGAGGTCCAAGGTTTCGATAGAGTAGTAGTAAGCTCGCACTCACAGAAACCTGAAGATCCAAGGTTTCGATAGAGTAGTAGAAAGATTAAACTAACATAAACCTGAAGGTCCAAGGTTTCGGTAGAGTAGTAGTAAACTCGCACTAACAGAAACCTGAAGGTCCAAGGTTTCGGTAGAGTAGTAGTAAGATCACACTAACAGAAACCTGAAGGTTCAAGGTTTCGGTAGAGTAGTAGTAAGCTCGCACTAACAGAAACCTGAAGGTCCAAAGTTTCGATAGAGTAGTAGTTAGATCACACTAACAGAAACTTGAAGGTCCAAGGTTTCGATAGAGTAGTAGTAAGCTCGCACTCACAGAAACCTGAAGATCCAAGGTTTCGATAGAGTAGTAGAAAGATTAAACTAACATAAACCTGAAGGTCCAAGGTTTCGGTAGAGTAGTAGTAAGCTCGCACTAACAGAAACCTGAAGGTCCAAGGTTTCGGTAGAGTAGTAGTAAGATCACACTAGCAGAAACCTGGAGGTCCAAGGTTTCGATAGAGTAGTAGTAAGCTCGCACTCACAGAAACCTGAAGATCCAAGGTTTCGATAGAGTAGTAGAAAGATTAAACTAACATAAACCTGAAGGTCCAAGGTTTCGGTAGAGTAGTAGTAAACTCGCACTAACAGAAACCTGAAGGTCCAAGGTTTCGGTAGAGTAGTAGTAAGATCACACTAACAGAAACCTGAAGGTTCAAGGTTTCGGTAGAGTAGTAGTAAGCTCGCACTAACAGAAACCTGAAGGTCCAAAGTTTCGATAGAGTAGTAGTTAGATCACACTAACAGAAACTTGAAGGTCCAAGGTTTCGATAGAGTAGTAGTAAGCTCGCACTCACAGAAACCTGAAGATCCAAGGTTTCGATAGAGTAGTAGAAAGATTAAACTAACATAAACCTGAAGGTCCAAGGTTTCGGTAGAGTAGTAGTAAGCTCGCACTAACAGAAACCTGAAGGTCCAAGGTTTCGGTAGAGTAGTAGTAAGATCACACTAACAGAAACCTGAAGGTCCAAGGTTTCGGTAGAGTAGTAGTAACATCACACTATCAGAAACCTGAAGGTCCAAAGTTTCGATAGAGTAGTAGTTAGATCACACTAACAGAAATGCTGAAGGTCCAAGGTTTCGATAGAGTAGTTGTAAGCTCACACTTACAGAGACCTGAAGGTCCAAGGTCTCGATAGAGTAGTAGTAAGTTCACACTAAGAGAAACCTGAAGGTCCAAGGTTTCGATAGAGTAGCAGTAGTAAGATCACACTAACAGAAACCTGAAGGTCCAAGGTTTCGGTAGAGTAGTAGTAAGCTCGCACTAACAGAAACCTGAAGGTCCAAAGTTTCGATAGAGTAGTAGTTAGATCACACTAACAGAAACTTGAAGGTCCAAGGTTTCGATAGAGTAGTAGTAAGCTCGCACTCACAGAAACCTGAAGATCCAAGGTTTCGATAGAGTAGTAGTAAGTTCACACTAACAGAAACCTGAAGGTCCAAGGTTTCGAAAGTGTAGTAGTAAGTTCACACTAACAGAAACCTGAAGTTCCAAGGTTTCGAAAGTGTAGTAGTAAGTTCACACTAACAGAAACCTGAAGGTCCAAGGTTTCGATAGAGTAGTAGTAAGTTCACACTAACAGAAACCTGAAGGTCCAAGGTTTCGAAAGTGTAGTAGTAAGTTCACACTAACAGAAACCTGAAGGTCCAAGGTTTCGAAAGTGTAGTAGTTAGATCACACTAACAGAAACTTGAAGGGCCAAGGTTTCGATAGATTAGTAGTAAGATCACACTATCAGAAACCTGAAGGTCCAAGGTTTCGGTAGAGTAGTAGTAAGCTCACACTAACAGAAACCTGAAGGTCCAAGGTTTCGAAAGTGTAGTAGTAAGTTCACACTAACAGAAACCTGAAGGTCCAAGGTTTCGAAAGTGTAGTAGTAAGTTCACACTAACAGAAACCTGAAGGTCCAAGGTTTCGATAGAGTAGTAATAAGATCACACTAACAGCAACCTGAAGGTCCAAGGTTTCGATAGAGTAGTAGTAAGCTCACACTAACAGAAACCTGAAGGTCCAAGGTTTCGAAAGTGTAGTAGTAAGCTCACACTAACAGAAACCTGAAGGTCCAAGGTTTCGATAGAGTAGTAGTAAGATCACACTAACAGCAACCTGAAGGTCCAAGGTTTCGATCGAGTAGTAGTAAGCTCACACTAACAGAAACCTGAAGGTTTAAGGTTTCGAAAGTGTAGTAGTAAGCTCACACTTTCAGAAACCTGAAGGTCCAAGGTTTCGATAGAGTAGTAGTAAGCTCACACTAACAGAAACCTGAAGGACCAAGGTTTCGACAGATTAGTAGTAAGCTCACACTAACAGAAACCTGAAGGTCCAAGGTTTCAATAGAGTAGTAGTAAGATCACACTAACAGAAACCTGAAGGTCCAAGGTTTCGATAGAGTAGTAGAAAGATTACACTAACAGAAACCTGAAGGTCCAAGGTTTCAATAGAGTAGTAGTTAGCTAACACTAACAGAAACCTGAAGGTCCAAGGTTTCGATAGAGTAGTAGTAAGCTCACACTAACAGAAACCTGAAGGACCAAGGTTTCGATAGAGTAGTAGTAAGCTCACACTAACAGAAACCTGAAGGTCCAAGGTTTCGATAGAGTAGTAGTAAGCTCACACTAACAGAAACCTGAAGGACCAAGGTTCCGGTAGAGTAGTAGTAAGATCACACTAACAGAAACCTGAAGGTCCAAGGTTTCGGTAGAGTAGTAGTTAGATCACACTAACAGAAACCTGAAGGTCCAAGGTTTCGATAGAGTAGTAGCAAGATCACACTAACAGAAACCTATAGGTCCAAGGTTTCAATAGAGTAGTAGTACGATCACACTAACAGAAACCTGAAGGTCCAAGGTTTCGATAGAGTAGTAGTAAGATCACACTAACAGAAACCTGAAGGTCCAAGGTTTCGGTAGAGTAGTAGTAAGACCACACTAACAGAAACCTGAAGGTCCAAGGTTTCGATAGAGTAGTAGTAAGATCACACTAACAGAAACCTGAAGGTCCAAGGTTTCGATAGAGTAGTAGTAAGATCACACTAACAGAAACCTGACGGTCCAAGGTTTCAATAGAGTAGTAGTAAGCTCACACTAACAGAAACCTGACGGTCCAAGGTTTCGATAGAGTAGTAGTTAGATCACACTAACAGAAACCTGACGGTCCAAGGTTTCAATAGAGTAGTAGTAAGATCACACTTACAGAAACCTGACGGTCCAATGTTTCGGTAGAGTAGTAGTAAGCTCACACTAACAGAAACCTGACGGTCCAAGGTTTCAATAGAGTAGTAGTAAGCTCGCACTAACAGAAACCTGAAGGTCCAAAGTTTCGATAGAGTAGTAGTTAGATCACACTAACAGAAACTTGAAGGTCCAAGGTTTCGATAGAGTAGTAGTAAGCTCGCACTCACAGAAACCTGAAGATCCAAGGTTTCGATAGAGTAGTAGTAAGTTCACACTAACAGAAACCTGAAGGTCCAAGGTTTCGAAAGTGTAGTAGTAAGTTCACACTAACAGAAACCTGAAGTTCCAAGGTTTCGAAAGTGTAGTAGTAAGTTCACACTAACAGAAACCTGAAGGTCCAAGGTTTCGATAGAGTAGTAGTAAGTTCACACTAACAGAAACCTGAAGGTCCAAGGTTTCGAAAGTGTAGTAGTAAGTTCACACTAACAGAAACCTGAAGGTCCAAGGTTTCGAAAGTGTAGTAGTTAGATCACACTAACAGAAACTTGAAGGGCCAAGGTTTCGATAGATTAGTAGTAAGATCACACTATCAGAAACCTGAAGGTCCAAGGTTTCGGTAGAGTAGTAGTAAGCTCACACTAACAGAAACCTGAAGGTCCAAGGTTTCGAAAGTGTAGTAGTAAGTTCACACTAACAGAAACCTGAAGGTCCAAGGTTTCGAAAGTGTAGTAGTAAGTTCACACTAACAGAAACCTGAAGGTCCAAGGTTTCGATAGAGTAGTAATAAGATCACACTAACAGCAACCTGAAGGTCCAAGGTTTCGATAGAGTAGTAGTAAGCTCACACTAACAGAAACCTGAAGGTCCAAGGTTTCGAAAGTGTAGTAGTAAGCTCACACTAACAGAAACCTGAAGGTCCAAGGTTTCGATAGAGTAGTAGTAAGATCACACTTACAGCAACCTGAAGGTCCAAGGTTTCGATCGAGTAGTAGTAAGCTCACACTAACAGAAACCTGAAGGTTTAAGGTTTCGAAAGTGTAGTAGTAAGCTCACACTTTCAGAAACCTGAAGGTCCAAGGTTTCGATAGAGTAGTAGTAAGCTCACACTAACAGAAACCTGAAGGACCAAGGTTTCGACAGATTAGTAGTAAGCTCACACTAACAGAAACCTGAAGGTCCAAGGTTTCAATAGAGTAGTAGTAAGATCACACTAACAGAAACCTGAAGGTCCAAGGTTTCGATAGAGTAGTAGAAAGATTACACTAACAGAAACCTGAAGGTCCAAGGTTTCAATAGAGTAGTAGTTAGCTAACACTAACAGAAACCTGAAGGTCCAAGGTTTCGATAGAGTAGTAGTAAGCTCACACTAACAGAAACCTGAAGGACCAAGGTTTCGATAGAGTAGTAGTAAGCTCACACTAACAGAAACCTGAAGGTCCAAGGTTTCGATAGAGTAGTAGTAAGCTCACACTAACAGAAACCTGAAGGACCAAGGTTCCGGTAGAGTAGTAGTAAGATCACACTAACAGAAACCTGAAGGTCCAAGGTTTCGGTAGAGTAGTAGTTAGATCACACTAACAGAAACCTGAAGGTCCAAGGTTTCGATAGAGTAGTAGCAAGATCACACTAACAGAAACCTATAGGTCCAAGGTTTCGGTAGAGTAGTAGTAAGATCACACTAACAGAAACCTGAAGTTCCAAGGTTTCGATAGAGTAGT
The DNA here is from genome assembly GCA_936450465.1 of Gibbula magus. Classification (NCBI taxonomy): domain Eukaryota; kingdom Metazoa; phylum Mollusca; class Gastropoda; order Trochida; family Trochidae; genus Gibbula; species Gibbula magus. The sequence continues at coordinate 13,689,045 of OW388298.1, read as the reverse complement.
AGTAAGATCACACTAACAGAAACCTGAAGGTCCAAGGTTTCGATAGAGTAGTAGTAAGATCACACTAACAGAAACCTGACGGTCCAAGGTTTCAATAGAGTAGTAGTACGATCACACTAACAGAAACCTGAAGGTCCAAGGTTTCGATAGAGTAGTAGTAAGATCACACTAACAGAAACCTGAAGGTCCAAGGTTTCGGTAGAGTAGTAGTAAGACCACACTAACAGAAACCTGAAGGTCCAAGGTTTCGATAGAGTAGTAGTAAGATCACACTAACAGAAACCTGAAGGTCCAAGGTTTCGATAGAGTAGTAGTAAGATCACACTAACAGAAACCTGACGGTCCAAGGTTTCAATAGAGTAGTAGTAAGCTCACACTAACAGAAACCTGACGGTCCAAGGTTTCGATAGAGTAGTAGTTAGATCACACTAACAGAAACCTGACGGTCCAAGGTTTCAATAGAGTAGTAGTAAGATCACACTTACAGAAACCTGACGGTCCAATGTTTCGGTAGAGTAGTAGTAAGCTCACACTAACAGAAACCTGACGGTCCAAGGTTTCAATAGAGTAGTAGTAAGATCACACTAACAGAAACCTGAAGGTCCAAGGTTTCAATAGAGTAGTAGTAAGATCACACTAACAGAAACCTGAAGGTCCAAGGTTTCCATAGAGTAGTAGTAAGATCACACTAACAGAAACCTGAATGTCCAAGGTTTCGGTAGAGTAGTAGTAAGATCACACTAACAGAAACCTGAAGGTCCAAGGTTTCGGTAGAGTAGTAGTAAGCTCACACTAACAGAAACCTGAAATTCCAAGGTTTCGATAGAGTAGTAGTAAGCTCACACTAACAGAAACCTGAAGGTCCAAGGTTTCGATAGAGTAGTAGTTAGATCCCACTATCAGAAACCTGAAGGTCCAAGGTTTCGATAGAGTAGTAGTAAGATCACACTTACAGCAACCTGAAGGTCCAAGGTTTCGATCGAGTAGTAGTAAGCTCACACTAACAGAAACCTGAAGGTTTAAGGTTTCGAAAGTGTAGTAGTAAGCTCACACTTTCAGAAACCTGAAGGTCCAAGGTTTCGATAGAGTAGTAGTAAGCTCACACTAACAGAAACCTGAAGGACCAAGGTTTCGACAGATTAGTAGTAAGCTCACACTAACAGAAACCTGAAGGTCCAAGGTTTCAATAGAGTAGTAGTAAGATCACACTAACAGAAACCTGAAGGTCCAAGGTTTCGATAGAGTAGTAGAAAGATTACACTAACAGAAACCTGAAGGTCCAAGGTTTCAATAGAGTAGTAGTTAGCTAACACTAACAGAAACCTGAAGGTCCAAGGTTTCGATAGAGTAGTAGTAAGCTCACACTAACAGAAACCTGAAGGACCAAGGTTTCGATAGATTAGTAGTAAGCTCACACTAACAGAAACCTGAAGGTCCAAGGTTTCGATAGAGTAGTAGTAAGCTCACACTAACAGAAACCTGAAGGACCAAGGTTCCGGTAGAGTAGTAGTAAGATCACACTAACAGAAACCTGAAGGTCCAAGGTTTCGGTAGAGTAGTAGTTAGATCACACTAACAGAAACCTGAAGGTCCAAGGTTTCGATAGAGTAGTAGCAAGATCACACTAACAGAAACCTATAGGTCCAAGGTTTCGGTAGAGTAGTAGTAAGATCACACTAACAGAAACCTGAAGTTCCAAGGTTTCGATAGAGTAGTAGTAAGATCACACTAACAGAAACCTGAAGGTCCAAGGTTTCGATAGAGTAGTAGTAAGATCACACTAACAGAAACCTGACGGTCCAAGGTTTCAATAGAGTAGTAGTACGATCACACTAACAGAAACCTGAAGGTCCAAGGTTTCGATAGAGTAGTAGTAAGATCACACTAACAGAAACCTGAAGGTCCAAGGTTTCGGTAGAGTAGTAGTAAGACCACACTAACAGAAACCTGAAGGTCCAAGGTTTCGATAGAGTAGTAGTAAGATCACACTAACAGAAACCTGAAGGTCCAAGGTTTCGATAGAGTAGTAGTAAGATCACACTAACAGAAACCTGACGGTCCAAGGTTTCAATAGAGTAGTAGTAAGCTCACACTAACAGAAACCTGACGGTCCAAGGTTTCGATAGAGTAGTAGTTAGATCACACTAACAGAAACCTGACGGTCCAAGGTTTCAATAGAGTAGTAGTAAGATCACACTTACAGAAACCTGACGGTCCAATGTTTCGGTAGAGTAGTAGTAAGCTCACACTAACAGAAACCTGACGGTCCAAGGTTTCAATAGAGTAGTAGTAAGATCACACTAACAGAAACCTGAAGGTCCAAGGTTTCAATAGAGTAGTAGTAAGATCACACTAACAGAAACCTGAAGGTCCAGGGTTTCGATAGAGTAGTAGTAAGATGACACTTACAGAAACCTGACGGTCCAAGGTTTCGATAGAGTAGTAGTAAGCTCGCACTAACAGAAACCTGAAGGTCCAAGGTTTCGATAGAGTAGTAGTAAGCTCACACTCAAAGAAACCTGAAGGTCCAAGGTTTCGGTAGAGTAGTAGTAAGCTCACACTAACAGAAACCTGAAGGTCCAAGGTTTCGGTAGAGTAGTAGTAAGATCACACTAACAGAAACCTGAAGGTCCAAGGTTTCGATAGAGTAGTAGTAAGATTACACTAACAGAAACATGAAGGTCCAAGGTTTCGGTAGAGTAGTAGTAAGATCACACAAACAGAAACATGAAGGTCCAAGGTTTCGGTAGAGTAGTAGTAAGATCACACTAACAGAAACATGAAGGTCCAAGGTTTCGGTAGAGTAGTAGTAAGCTCACACTAACAGAAACCTGAAGGTCCAAGGTTTCGATAGAGAAGTAGTTAGATCACTCTAACAGAAACCTGAAGGTCCAATGTTTCGGTAGAGTAGTAGTAAGATCACACTAACAGAACCTGAAGGTCCAAGGTTTCGATAGAGTAGTAGTAAGCTCACAGTAACAGAAACCTGAAGGTCCAAGGTTTCGGTAGAGTAGTAGTAATCTAACACTAACAGAAAATAATATTAATAATTTCTAAAGTTCTCTTATATATTTTCTCAACCGATGTGAAGTCACTATGTCTGTAAACAACGAACTGTTACTAGAATAGTTAAAATACCATATATCACTCACGGTAGTAAACAATTGCAACCGTCGTGACTAGGTGAACATTTGCTTACGGTAGTAAAATATACATTGGTGCAAATGCGTCCATACGGCGAATTTTCACTTTGAGTCACTTTCTACGTGTGCTTTCTTCTATAGTTCTGTGTTGCAGACAGTAATTATTTCAACTTGAGTTGCTAGACAGTTACGTGTTCTCCTATCACAAGTACACAAACCAAGCACCCACAAGGATTGAACACTGAAACTTATTATTTTTTCAATAATAATTTGTTGTGATATTGTGAACATATACAATCAGTGGAAATGCATTTTTTTAAAATATATTAAAAAAACGGGATCCAACATAGACGTAGGAAGGGTGGGTAGGAAGTTGGGGCAAGATTTAGAATTTAGTAAGTGGGGGTGGTGTTGTGTAATATAAGCGACAGATATAATGTTAGCGTTGATAATCACTAAATAGTTTTCAAATGATTTATAACCAAGACCTTTTTTTGTGTCTGACAATGTCATTTGAGCTGCCACGTTGGCCATATTAAATTGAACTTAATCTAATACAGTTATTAGCCAATGACAAATAATTCTACAACAGTTTACTGTGTAACAAGTTTCACAGTCAGAGCACGGCCTACACATCCCTATCCTCGGTGGTACCCAGGGTTTTATATATGCTCCGTTACTCTTCGCTGGAGCATATATAAAACTCTGGGTAACCGAGGATGACACATCCCATAAGAAGGCATAATAAGTTATATCCTTATAAAGGACTGTTAATTACGAGTAGTCTAAGACTAACTATCACTTATTTATAATACTGTTTTAATATAACGGATCAAAATACTCTGAACATAGTGAGACAGATTCCGACGGTTTTCAGTCCTTCTTTCCTCTTTGACACTATCCAAACCTTTCGCCGCGCTGCATCCGTCTTTTTACTTGAAAATAAAAAATATGTAAACTTCTGTCCAGACTTTGATGAATTGCTGCACACCAACTCTGCACAATATACCATATCAAGTCCGAAACTACCCGAATTCTACGTATTCAACCGATTCTTCATCTACACTAATGCTTTCCCCTTCACTGCGCTAAGGACCAAGAAGGGCCGTAGAGCATCTCTGACGTCACAGCCTAAACCTGCCAAAGGCTACCGGCAAATATACATACGCGCACAGGCAACAGTAGGCGCGGTTGTTATATAGCGTAATTAGTAATTAAACACGGCTTTCCATATTATTTTCGGGGGAATATGTTTTTTAAAGTATATTTTACTATAACAGAATATAAATCTTTACAAATATTCTCCTTTAATGTGAAAATAGTAATTATGATTTATTTGAAGATAGGGATGAATATGCAAGCTGAATGAATTTGTTTGTATTGTAAACAGCACATGTGGTGATTTGGAACGTATTAAACCCAAATAAAATGTTATGAAACACAATGGATGCTTTAATAAGTTATTTTCTTAAAACCTTGACTCAATACTAAACTTTGCAATGTTTCTCTTCTAAACACATTTCCATGGTTCTAAGAGTTGTGTTTTCATCTGAAGAATCATAATATTTATGCATATTACCTAAAGGAAGCCATATGAATATTACCTCACATGAAAAGAACTATAATCCCACGGCCAGTGCGGACACTGTTATCAAGGAAGCAATTGTTAACATTGATTTTGTTAACAAGAATATTTAGCAGTAGAATTCCCACAGAAAAGGTAACTCTAACACTGGAATTACGGAACTTAATACATACAATATTAATGTTATCAGGGAATGAAAACAGTAAACAGTCTTAGCATTGAAAGTAAGTGTTAATATCGTTATCAAGGAACGTATATATTTCCATTTACACAATGGCAATAATGTAAGTAAATACATGACTACACTTTTTAGAATGGAAAACTATATATATATATATGTTTTTATTGTTGTATTGAGCATAACATGCTATCATCAAGGAAAAGAATTGACATCATTAATAATCGAATAAAGCCAAATCTTTCATCTTTAAATGTTGATAGTAAGCTAAATAACTTACAAGACTGCAGCATCTACATCGACGATCTCAATATAAAGATTACACAGGATATCTCTGTACATTGTGAGGCAACTGCATTTCTTGTAATAACCACGAATTTTAAGGTTTTACTACGAATAGAGGTTTTACAAACCGACGAAAGTTAACCTCATAGCAGGTTAATTATCAACATTTAGTAAGACCTGTAGTCTTACAATCTAATTGTAAGACATAACTCCAAATAACGTGAGTTAGGTATCTCAAACATTTCCAAGTTAAAATTTTGCATAGTTGACATTGCGGGAATCAAACACTCCGATTTATAGCCCAAGACTCTCCCACTAGACCACAGATTGGTGATCATGAGAAGATTGTTTGTTGGTATCTATTCTGCTCCGTTCCCAAAATGGACATGTTTTATGTGCGCCTCAAACTTAAATCATGAGTGCTTGAAACACTTAACGATTGCTTTCATCTTTGTATTTAAAACGCATGGCGATATATGCGTCAAAGAAAACCCTCGGGTGGGGTATTGGTAGACATTTCAAAAACCTTCAAGTGGCGGAATAGAAAGTAAAATCTCGCAAGCTCGGTTTTACTTTTCATTCCTAGTCACCCTCAGGTTTTTTAAATGTCTACCAATACCCGACCCTCGTGGTCTCACTGACATAATACTTGCTTTCAAATTCTAACATCAAGATGAAACGTTTCATTAGCTAGGGTCTTAAATGGATCTAATTAACTGTTCTCTTTCTGTTCAGATTTATACATCAAAAGCAGGATTTGTTCTTTAAAGACTCCAATCTTTTGATACGTTTCCACCTGTAATCAATCAGTCAGTATAAGACAACAATAAGTATTACCTTGTGGTGTCAATGTCCTCAAAATCAATGAACAAATCTGAAATTGAAAACATTGCCTTTAGTGTCTATCAATGTATGTCAATGGTTTCTGCAAAGCTCTTGAAGGGGAAATTAATTCTATTGATATACATCTTTTTTATTGCAGGAGTCTGTCGGTTCGATGCAGATGCTAGCACCGTTATCAAGCAAATGGTGATGACTATTTGATAATGGTGTAAGCATCTTCATCGTCTTAATGAAGTAATTGTGTTGTATATCCATAGAACTCGTTTCACCTTCATCTAATCAAATGATTAATGCCTCCTTAAAGGGACACCGCGTCGAGGATAAATATGAGATCAGACTTATCTACTTTTGCTGTTTAACGTGTCTGGTAACGAGCCCTAGATACCCAATTTCAGACAATTGAAGTAAATAGTAATACAAACTACTGCATGTTAACAGTGAAGCGAAGCGTAACCCGTTAGCAGGCACGTTAATCAGCATAGGTAGATAAAAGTGACACTCATTTTTATCCTCGACGCAGTGTCCCTTTAAGGCGCTGTAGCACGTTTTTTGCATATTATTATGTGTTGCTTTTTACTATTAAAGTGTATACAGTGTATTGCTACGTGTGAAGGTAAAACATCAGTGTGAGAGGTAGAGTTGTAGATTTGTAGATTTCATCCATTCATTCATTCATTCATTCATTCATTCACTAAAATGGCCGCTCGATTAGACATGGACTCGCACGGCTTATCCGAACCATATAACTCCGTTTTAGAACTATTGTTATTGATTCAGGACAGGAGTATTATGTAGCCGTTGGTAACACTTTACCTTTTTGTGATAGCACTTTATTTCAGTAAAGACGGCGTGCTACAGCGCCTTTAAAATGTCTTAAAGGTATTAGTTCATGACCAGAGCTCATTTGTTCTAATGGACCTTTAGTTGGACTTAAAAAAGTGGTTAAGTAACGCGGTTAAAAGCATATTGCTGAATAATTTGGACGATAAAACGTCCAGTTCTTACTCAGACACACAGCGCTATCTCGATGTTTAAAATCGCCCTGTTCAGTGGATGGTCATTATGATTTCACTATGAAAGTGTTAGGCGTACTTACCAACCGCTTGTTTGAAAACAACCAAGTACGAGCTAAGAGTCGGACATGCAAGCACATGTCTTCAATGTAAGATCAAATCGTCTTGTTAAGAAGTGTTACTGGGCTTGCAGGACCAATAGAGTTAACATTAAAAATCAATGGAAGTGTGAATACTAATTCTCTTATGAAAAGTCCTTGGGTTGATAACGCATACAGTATGACACTTTAAAGAGAGGAACCAAATTCGAGAGGACATTCCTGTTTACACATATATGTCATTAATTTATGCTAATTCCAAATTAAAAGGGAAACATATTACTATGTGTTTTTTTTAGAACTTTATATCTTTAAAATGTCTTAAAGGCTAACGCACATTCGTTCCATATTAAAATCAATGACAAGTGAAGCAACGAGTGTGGAAGCCTTACCTAGAGCACATTGTTGACTAGATTAATGATACAGTATGTGTTACTTTGTGAATATTTCATCAATACATATGTTTAACTATTTTAAAATAATAAAATTAATGAAAATTCAGCGTTTTCGTGCAATGAAAAGATGGCAAGATGGCGAACAGTCGGCGATAGAGATTTAAGCCCTGTTTGACCGAGGATATTGCCATTTAAGACGAGGTAACATAGAGTACGTCTGATTAACACATGGATATCGTCACATGAAAAATATTGAACATACTAGTTGTAAACCTCAAACACATATCATCAACCAAGAAGAGTCATTAAGACGGCTGTATTCATATTATCTCTGAAACATGTATTAAGTTGATATTGAAACATTCGAAAGAAGTTGCGCAATTAATATAGAAAAACCCCAAGCCCCAACTATCAAACCACCATTCATCAGTCATCGAACTCAGCCAACATCAACACTGAACAAACCTGTATCTTTAACATCATTGCCGGTAGCATAGATAGGTGTTATTGGTTGTGTAGCCTACATCAATGTACGGTGTGAAGTGTATAAGGATTGAGAATCTGAGATGCGAGACATTTCGCTCCTACTTTAATGTGCTATATAAGTGGGATAAGTAGGAAGAGATTATACAGAAAATATGTTAATATTATATGAACATTGAAGTATGTTACTTAAACTCGGACTGTGAGAAAATCCATAGAATGTACGTATGACAAACACGATAAGCAGCACTATTTGACATTTACACATATTTCGGTTTATATTATATGTTAGATTTTTAGTCATAACTAAATACCATAATCATATATTAGTATATTCATCACTTATGGTATGGTACATAATCAAATAAGATATGTTTATGTAGTGTATACCTTTAACTAATGATGTAATCAGGCGATATAGCTCAGTCGGTTCCTTATTGTTAAATTTCCATATGCGGTTTATATCGCGGCTGCTAGTATTACGGCAGGGAGAAAGCCCGCAACGTCACGTGGCTATGCATTGCAGTGAAACCTGCGAGCATCGGCTGGAACTAGCGAATCATGGGTGGTACTGCGCTGAAATTCAGTGTATCATTGCACCCAAACCTTACTGCGTGTAGAAAAGTTCTCTACATCAGACAAAGTTGCCGTGCCCCTGGCGGGATTCGAACCCCGGACCTCTTGATCCGCTAACCACTACGCTATCCCGCCCCCGATGTAGCTCAGTCGGTACACCGTCAGCACTTCACCTGTGTACAATGCAGTAGTTCCATCCCCGGCCGCGTATTACCAGAATACCTTTGGTGATGCAGTTTCCATTCTGTGTGCGGAGTATTGCAATTCCTTATTGTAAAATTCCCATATACGGTCACGTCTCCATTGTTAAATAAGTGTTAAATAAACATGTTAATCGTTCATAAACGTTCTTGTCTTATCTATTACACCAAGTTCCAGAATGCTTCTCAATAGTTTTAATTGGTACATTTTTTACTAAGCGTAATTATTTATACGTATCTATTGTAGACCTCCTTTGCCTTTCCTCGTTAGGCAGGGTGGTAATCCAACCTTAACACAGACGAAATTTCGAAAGAAGAGCAGGGAAGGTAAAATCCCAATCAGGGGCTCGTACCTTGGTAGTCCCGTCTCATGAATCCTCACTCTCCGAACGGGACTACAGGCAGACAATAGCGGGGAGGTTGAACGAGACTAGAACGTAGGTCTAGTCAACAGGTAAGTATAAATAATTACGTTTAAGTCCCAATAATACATTTGTAGGGATATTTCTTGTATTATGTTACCTATATGAAGACGACAGTAATATAGTTGTAGGAATATTTGTCTTTATTATGTTACCTTTAAGAAGGTGTTAGTAGTATAAAGGTATGGATATTTTTGTATTATGTTACCTGTAGTTCAACGTAATGTTACAATAATACATTTGTAGGGATATCTGTGTATTATGTTACCTATATGAAAATGACAGTAATATAGTTGTAGGGATATTTGTCTTTATTGTTTACTTATAGGAAGGTTCAAACCATTGTCTCCAACTTTCTTTAAACCATTGTCTCCAATTAAAATTAAAATCACAATAAGTGCACAGGATCTGTTGGTGTGTAACTATCATAGATTTTTGTATAAACATATTCATTTCGATAATATTACAGAAATGGATCGGCAAACAAACCTTTAGTGATGCAGCTCCATGAAAATAAAAATTTATGCAACATAAATTTCATTTTGTAAATTATAAAAAAAAATATCATGAATAGCATAGAACATATAATACACATTCACAGAAACCATAATCATCCGTGAAGTCAATATGAAATTAGTTCATCAAAGGAACCAAAAAAGTAGATATCACTCAGATCATAAAGGATGACGATTATAAATTAAAGTTCGTTTAGATATCACTCGGATCATAAAGGATGACGATTATAAATTACAACTCGTTTAGATATCACTCAGATTATAAAGGATGACCATTATAAATTACAGTTCGTTTAGATATCACTCGGATCATAAAGGATGAAGATTATAAATTACAACTCGTTTAGATATCACTCAGATTATAAAGGATGACGATTATAAATGACAGCTCGTTTAGACATCACTCAGATCATAAAGGATGACCATTATAAATGGATTAGATGGATTATGGATCCTGAATACATAATTGTAATATTGACACGTTTTCTTTTCTTCGCGTATGCTGAGATGAAAAGTCAACTGTGGAAGGGAGACAACTCTGGACAGAGGTATGGTGTCATTGTCACTTTAAAATCAGAAAGTAAAATATCCTATATTAGCTCCTGTACCTTAAAATAAAAATGTGATACCGTTGGAATTGTAAAATTCACAAATACAGGAATCATCTGTCGACTGGGAGATTCGACAAGAAGAGCACCGGGAGGGCCGAAGGAATCGTTGATGACATTTAGAAGAGTGGAGATGTTGGGTGGAGTAGGAATTCCTGTACGTCCTGCTGGAACCAACGAAACTGTGACCAACAATGGGAACGACATTGCCAGCATCGGTGGGGGCAGTCTAAATGAAGAGACTTGGGTTTCAAAGAACACTGCTCCTAGCACCACAGACGTAATCAAAGGAAGCCAAAGAAACAGTGAACATGCAGCAAATATCAGAAGCAAAAGTAATGTCCTGAAACATCAAACTAATTTCATGCCTGGGATTCCAGGGAAAAGAGGGTCTAACACAGGCAGGTCACTGAAATTACAGCCCTCTCGTTTGGCACTAATACAATTAATGTCAAATTGGAATAATCTAAGTAAAAATCGTAAAAAGCACCATCCTGGAAATAAACGACAGATGCATCAACGGGCAGTAATGAAGATCAAGACAAATATTGCTCCAGGAGAAGGAAAGAAGTTGAAAACACCAAACTGGAGCATATTCAATAAAATTCCTCAAACTGGTAAGTTTGGAATGGGCCCAAATAATCACCAAATATCAAGAAAGAGACAGTCAAAGAAAAAAGTTACCTCTCAAAGAAAACTGAAGAGCAAGAACAAGCACACATCACATACACCTCAGAATCTCATTCCAATATCAAATTCATTAACAAAATCTTCAACAGGAATATACACTATATGATTGTATCTCTTAATATGGGTGTCCGCCAGTAAAACTCTTGTGTGATATTTGGGATATTTGTTTTCCTACATTAAATTCTTCAGTTCAGATTTAAAATGAGAAATAACCAGTTTTTCCAAGTTCAAATCTTGTCTTCAAAAGCAATCTTCAGACGTAAGGAAGATCAAAGGAATTGGTCAAAGGAATATATACATTTTGGAAAGTTGCAAATATATATTTACACACTAATTTAACCACAAAAGTTAGTGATAAAAACTGCAAAGTGAATGACATTTCTTCGACATCAAATGAACTAGGAATATGTTTATCACTTTATTATAAAGGGGTTAATGGAAGAATAAAGAGTCAATAATAATAATAATAATGATAATAAATAATAATAATAATAACTAGGATTGACGCGTCAATACTTAGGTCTTCAAGACTTTTGCTTGACCTTGAACTCCATGTTTGACCCTCGGATATGCACCAGTTTCTCCGCTTTAAAATGAGCTATCAAACATCTCTCTATCTTTAGTAGTTATTTTACAAAAAATCTCCAAAGAACATACCCCTATGAAAATGGAAAAATCGCATATTAATGGACCCCTACATTATATTTCTCCTGATTAAGACAAAACGGTTGTTATTTTCATACTAAGGTACAACATAGAAACTTTTGTGCTTTAATTTCCACTTAAGTAAATGTAATCATCATTAAGATTGCATACATAGGTAATGCGTTATATTCTTCTGAATATTCAGGAAAATACTAAAAAAAATGCTTAAATTTGAACCCCAAGACAATATTTGCGATGTTTGGAGCTTAATTATCAACTTTTTGATGAAAGGCTTCAACAGAAAACTTGTTGTTCTTGAATTTGTGCATGCGAAGGCGTAACTATAATTCAATTATATTAATTAGTTAGGCAGTTATGATCCTTTGAACTTTGCTGAAAATGGCGATTTTCGAAAAATGACAAAGTTCTATGATTTGTCACACGTAAAGTATGACAGATACAACTTTGAATTTTATTGTTCTTAATAAAGGACATATTGGCTTCAACCTGAGGTATTACAAATAATTGTACCTTCACTGGTTTACAATCTAAAATTCTTCAAAGAATATACCCCTCGAAAAGTCTCAAAATCTCATAATTTTACTTTTTGGGGAATACGTCCAAATTGTGTCGATACTATCAACTTTTACATGATAATGATATATTGTGGAATTGTTAATCTAGTTATATGAAAGAGAAAGTAATAAGTAACTTTGACATAACTTCATTTGTAACAGAGTTATGCCCCTTTGAACATGCAGCCAAACAAAGCCTTTTTCAAAAAGGTCCATATTCAAGGGCATATTACTAAAATTCGTGGACGAAATTTAAAATTCTTTCATGATCACTTTTTTCTACATTCAATTAGCTTTAAGATGAGCTATCACACATAGCTGTATGTATTGCCGTGATTTAGGAGAAGATTTTTAAAGGCGCGTACCCTGAAAACCGCGAAAGTTTTCAGTTTTTTCGAAATAGCAAAAAAACTATTATTACGGCCGTAAACCGCTATAGGCCTAATCGATGGGGAATGTTTGTGCCCTCATTTTGGTGAAAGTTTTATTAAAATTTCTTGATTAGATTTCGAGCTATTGAGGTTTAAAGTTTTGACTTCAAGGGGAGATAACTCAAGAAAGAAGTCGAAAATCAAAATTCGGCCGACGTACAAGGCTAGTTTTTATTACAGGCTATTATCCCTGAAAATTTCGTGCAAATCGATTCAGCCGTTACTTCAGAATCGCGCGCACAAAAAACGTACAACTAATAATAATAATAAAGAAAAAACCGGATAATAACAATAGGTCTTCCAGACATTCGTCTTGAAGACCTAATAATAATAATACTTTATTAACCCGAAAGGAATTCATTTTGTATCATGACAGAGCACATGTACAATAAAGACAGACAATACAAGTTACAAGCATGTACATAGAACAATCAATCACAATCAATTTAAATATCATTTAACAGACGAACACTGAAAGGAATAGATGTATTTTGGCCTCTATTGGTTTTGAACTGCTGTATTAAATATCTCCTTCCAGAAGGCAGAATGATATATTCCCTGTGTAAAACATGATCTTGATCAGATCAAATCTTCAGGGCTAGTTTCTAAACTCTTTTTTCATAAATATATGATAAATTTGTAAACGAAACTCCTGCTATTTTACTAGCCATTAGAACAACTTTTCTAAGCGAGATTTGTTTACTAGAGACAAGGAACCATACCAACATTGGAAAGAAAAAGTTAAAATGATTTCGACAAACAATGATAAAAGAGAGACAATACACATTTATTTACATTAAATAGATAAACGTAGATACTAACTATATATAAATGATACAAGATATGATTTCCAAGATGAATATATACTTGAACAAGTTTGTACAATCGAATAGGTTAAGAATGGTTTTTATCCCAAATATCTGCATGTTATTATGCCATACAACTGCCTTGTTTAAATTTTATCTTCCAAATGAAGATTGACAACAACCACTCTCGAATCTAGCATTACTGCTTAAATGGTCATGCAAATTGATATGTCTGAATTAAAGAAATGCTGTCGAATTTGTAAAGATTTGCTTTGCTTCTTTAACAAACGCTTCAGTCAATATTAATAACCCTAAAGTTATTTATATATAAAGTTATATATACTGATGAAACGAATAAGAGAACGCTTAATTACTGTTAACTTATGTCTGGCATGTTCCGTTTGTTCGAGGCTGCGTGGGGCCATTATAAACTGAAAATATTGAAGTTTACTTTCACTGAAAAAGTAACGTGCACGTGACAATTGATTTCTATGAACTTCATGCATGGCAACGTCCATTTAACCTTCAAGGAGTCAACGAATGTCAGTGTACCTTTACCTTCAGAATCATGCCTAGAGCATACCTTTCTGATAATGAGAAATGGCAGGCTATCGGGTGCATAAACATATATATATATATACGGTGCACATAATTCATCAGTTCAGGACATCAACAGAGAACAGAGAAGTTTAGCTATCACAGAAAAGACAGTTGTAAGTTTTATTTTAGACACAGTGATTTCTTTATGCCCAATGCAGTGGTAAAAATCTTAAATTTCTCGGAATTTATATATTTGGTACATTTATCAGGACATGATATAGACATCGGGTGCATTAACTGCTTTGCCTGGCACATCACCCAACAGAGAACAGTGACCTTCAATCAGAGAATACACCACAGCATGACAAGGACAGGTCATCAGGCAGAAGGAAGCACAGACAACTCGAGATGATATCCCAGTCAACACTCTGAACTCTCTTCCACTGGAGCTTCGTCCTCTGGGCACACTTTTGCTCGAGCCACGTTCGCTGGACATCTTTTTAAAGGACATACTGTCCGCTTTCAAGCTGTCTGAAATATGTAATTGATAAACTGTTAAAAGCATCATACTTCGTTACTTTGTGATAGTCTCGAAATTTCCTTTAGAGGGCACACTTTACATTGCTCTACTTATCTTAGGGATCTGATCTTATATTTTCGCAATGTCAGGTTCATAGCAGAATTGTTATTAGGTATGTAGTACAACCAGTACCAATAAACAGAGGCACCTATCACCAGTTTCGACTATCCGATCCCTGAACAACTCTGCTTTCTTAGTTTGATTAAACTAATGCGCATTTTAAAGGTAGTGAAGAAACGTTGACATCTTTCTGAGCATATTCTCCCCTCAGATGTTATTCAATACAAATCTTCACGCTCACGCCAGTCGCAATTAGCCAGTGATGGAGACTGGTGCGAGTAATGACTTGCGGGGGAAGTTGGCAATGTGTATAATCCTAACAACTCCTTATATGTTTCGATCGAAAGAGACAAGGACGTAAACTCATGAAGACCAGCAATCGGCAAGCACTGTGACAAACATTTCAACGTACATATACATGTATGGCTCTGTGATGAGACACATATCTGATTTTGAGTGGTACAACGTTGTACATGGAGACATTACAACCTTGAAAGCTTGAAATGAACTAATATTCTGCTTACTTCAATATCGAATTCTGATTTTTAGAAGGTAACCTCGTGCATTTTCGATGTTGTCAATTAAGATATAAGAAACTGACAGTGGCTGGTATATTCACCTATACAGTAAGCTGATCGGGGGGAATAGTCCATGATGTTAAATAACCCTTTACACTTCAGAACTGGATTGTGTGCATCGTATTTCAAGTGAATGTCTTCACCAACATTTCCCTTGCCACTCGCAATGACTCCACCTTGCCAACTTATCCAATACATTTGAAAGTTCTTACAACCTTTTGTAGAAGGATTATGCATCTCAACAAGTCGATTTCTAGAAGGCCTCTTTCTTATGAAGGCAACTGTATTTCTGTAGCTCCTTTCCTGAATGTCGAACTGATCCTTACCACAGTAGAGCCTCACTGAGATGTCCATACAACCTTGGAAGTAGAACTCCAAATGGGATCCACCAGTTTGGAGCTCATCGGTTCTTGTTAATGTGCCATGAATGATGAACTTTGAAGAAACTGTAAATTGTAAACTGTAAGTGATTGTCTCACGTTGGCAAAGTAAATATTTCTATATGCCAGGCAAATATTTCAACACATTCAACAATCGTTCAATTTTTCAACATACACCCGAATACTGAATTTCAAAGAATTATCCACATATTCACTTTCGGTCAACTTGCCTCTTTTCGGCAATTCTCAAAATGTGTGACGTGAAGTACATCTGGAATGTCTCTTCCACATAACCAATGAAAATAGACAACGTCAGCGTGTTATGACTTCATAAGAAAGAGAAAGCAGATAAGATGATAGACACAATAACTGTAATTATCCTTGCGGGTTAAAGTTTATCAATATCAGGAAAATGGAATAAATGGTTTGTTCTATTTCTAGCGAAAACCCAAATATGAAAATGTAAATTATAAAAAAATATATTTCCAATATTTTACACTGCATTAAAAGCCAATATAATCATGTTTGCAACATTAAACAATAAGCACATTTTAATGCAAATATAAGACGATCACGGACAGTAATACACAACAGTTTTACAATATATAAGGCAGATCAATATTTTATTTATATATATATATATATATATATATATATATATATATATATATATATATATATATATATTTGTCAGTGCAACGTTTGAAAAGAAAAGGATGATTATTTTTTCTGCAATCGGTTGTGACGGACGGACAAAAGGATGAACAGATTGACAAACAGAAGGACAGACGGACGGAATCTTTAGTATTCCTACAGCTGCATACCGAAAGTTTGTTCACCTACTTTTGTTTTCCGTGCAAATATGAATATTGGCATGTCTTTGACGCATCGTATCAACCCCAAAACTAGAATGATCACTTGGGATTTTTGCATTATCAGAAGACAGTTGTCTGTTCCATTACATAATCTGATTTGGTACCTCATAATAAAATTCTATAGATAGTGCAGCTCTTTGAAGCGACCAAGTTTTTTTTTCAAAACTAGAGCTTGTATTTTCATATACATATATTGTAAATGATGAATTGGATAAAAAAAAAAAACATCATATATTTCCTGTTAAACTTATTCAGTGTATTTGTGATGAAATTGTTCTCATTTAATCGATATGAACATATTATTTGAAAATTAATGAAATTTGATTTTTCAAATTTCTACCCCTTCGTCATGCCAATTTTCAAAAACATACACATTTGACGTGACAATCGCAGGATACTTTTTAGAATTATGATTCATTGACATTGCGTGTGATATGATTTTATTGACTTACAAAGAACGACTATTTACATGATATTTGCACTAAGATACACAAACTTTCGGTATGCAGCTTTATATACCCCCGAACCGTTTGTCGTGATATAATAACATTTTGATATCATTTAGAAAATGCATGGTAAAGGAAACAATGCCAACATATAAGCAATACATCGTAATCCATGATTGATATATATGACTGAAACATATTAAAAACAAGTTGGTCCACAAATGCTACGCAAACTAAATTTGCGTTTTGGAATGAAACTATGTGATCATATTATGAAAAACACATCTTTAGAAATCGTTGTTTTTGGATCTCCCTAACTGGAGTGAAGCATTTTGAGTTTGTTTAATGACGCCCTACAGCAAAAATACATGAGCCAAATGTTTAAGGGTTACTTATGTATCAACATCTTTTATTAGTTTAATTTCCATATTTTAACTTAAGTATCACACATCTTTATGTTAAAAATTTGGAAATAATGCATCCCATGTGTGTTTAAATATTAGCCATGATTAATATTTAAATTAAATTGGTATTTGATAAATACTAAATAGCTAAATAGATAAATAGCAATTTTGCTTTCTGATTGTAGCTGAATTGAAATGTGAAAAATGTGAAAGATTTTACCTTGCAGTATCCATGTAAACAATATCAATAAATACATCTGAAATTTATACAATAAATATGTGTAAATCATAAGAGGAGGAGCAAGTTCGTTCGGTTGTGTATAAATGGTTTTCTGTATTTACAGTGCCTTCAGAACCTAATTAGACTTTAACGTCAAGGAGATTAATTTCACACTTAATGTTTAAATGAATGAAAGAGAAGGATTAAGCGAGTTTGGAATATTGTGAATGTCTAGTGGACATTCATCTGGGACATAAGATATGGATTTATTTTTTTTTAAACTCTTTTCCACACATTTTCAACGTGTTCTTTTGTTTCCTGTCCAGGTGTATTGCCAACCTTTCCGTAAATAACCTAGATACAATTCTAGATATTCCAGAACTTAGATTACAGAAGTTGACTCAGATTTGGTACCATCAATGTAGAAAACATTATTGTTCAAATTAACTTGAAAGCATTTATTATAAAGTTTTCTAAAAAACCGATCCACAATCACTTTTCTAAATTATTTTAACTTATATTTAATGGTTTCGATGAAGTTCTTGTACTTATGACTCCCTTAAAATGAATCAAGTTTCTTAAGTATCATCTGTGTTTCTTACGAGAGGCTTAATACATTACTTCAATACTAAAGCTGTGGCTTATTCCAGCTGTAATTAAACAACTTTGAAATCTTCTGGTCTTGTAGCCGTAATTTGTTTCTATGACTTCCAATTCAACTGATTCAATCTGGTCACGTGTTTCTTTTGAAGCAGTTGTATGATGTGATGTAACACAAAGAAAAGTCGAATAAAAAGCACTGAACAAACCTGTATTGTTAACCCCATGCCTGGCAACAGACTGTTCCTGACGCATATACTTTGTTTGGGTCCAGACCTGAAAGGCAGAGTGCATGAGGGAGAACTGAGATGTGACATTTCATAATGAAGTTTATCGTTGTCATTATGAAGTGTTCATTAAATATGAATATAGAGGTCAGATAAGAACACTTTAGTTACAGTTTGAAATTACATAAAGAAGCATGTTTTTGCATGTTATGTTTCCTCAAATTTGTCATTTATTATTAAAGTGTATAGAATATATTGTCTACTAAGAAGGTAAAAGATCTCAATCCACAATCAGATAAGCTGTATCCATAGCAAATGATTGTCCGTAGTGGAAGAAACAAATACAATTGAGGTCAAATACTGTTTCCTTATGTTTTATTTCATTTCATTTCTTCAAACGTGTAGGTGCCCATCCTCGATAATCCAGCGCTATTGTTCCGATAAATCTACACACAAGCGCGCTCGTGTGTAGATTTATCGGAACAATAGCGCTGGATTATCGAGGATGGTAGGTGCCATGTCTCTGCAGTTTATTACCAACATAATCATGAAGAGTGATAAATTAATGTTTATTGAATTATTCTATTGAATAAAATATATGCGATGTCAGCTTTCAATGACAAGATGCTCAATTAGCCTAAGATTTATATTGGTGAGTTAGTTTCGATAAAGGCTTTAATAAAAGCTAAATACGGCAATATAAGTTTGCCTGAATCCATAACAGGGTAAAATCGTGTCATGTTGATATTTATTTATTTCATGTCATGTCAACATTGTGTACATAGTCTTTAGAGTTTAAATGTTGAAGGGCATCATAAAACATTCCAAAATGTTCCAGTTCACTCTCTGTCTGTGGTATAGGATATGTTTTAAAATGCTTTTTCGTTCACATGAACAGATTATGTTTAAAATTAAGTGTGACATGAATTTGATGGATGACTAATTGGTTGATTTTAAAACCTCACCCTAAGTTGAATAATATTTGAAATCCTGCAAATAAGCTGTGTCGATTCACTGCGAAATAATACATCTTGTCCACTGAGGTTGAGTCGGAGTTAAGAATCTGTATATTTTAAAGATGCTTTAGCATGTTTTTGCATATCATGTTTTCTCAAATTTGCCATTTATTGAAGTTTATTGAATATGTTGTTACATTAGAGGGTATAGCATATCATAACATGACCTGATATGCCGTATCCATAGCAAATAAAGCACTAGCACTAATAAATAAAGTATGATGGCACTATTCATCATTAGCTACAACAATGTTGGTTTAATCATATTGTCATCATAAAATAATATCCTACTTCCATGTGACGGATAGAATAATGTCATATGCCATTAGATTCAGACTCTAATGTAGTTCTCGTTGATAAGCATGTTACTGCGGGTATACTGTTACAACTGATATTATTGTTTGTTTAACAATGTTATTCCTTCGCTGATACAGGGGGTGGGATAGCGCAGTGTTAGCGCATGTGGACATTCATAATTCTTAAATTAACAGTTTTTTTTTCTCCAATTTTCGTTTGCTATCAGTCACTCATATTTCTGTCATTCATCCTGTGTGTATTGTATGTATAAAACAACTCAGCTGATTAATGTCACTGACTGTGGTCTCAAAAGAAAAGTTTGTCCTAATGTATATTTTAATTGAATGTAATGGGTAATATATAAAATAACCAATGAGGTGCGAGTGATTAGGGGAAATATACAAGAGTCGAAATGATTTCAGTCGCTCACCAAGGTTCGCGACTGTGAACATATCTTCAACTCCTGCAAATTCCCCCTTTTCACAGGTGACTGGTTGGTTATTCTCTAATTATTAAATATATAGTTTAGATATCATATGAATTCAAATTGCGTGTTTTAAATTTTCTACTGTTGTTTAAATTTTGCTTTTGTGTGGTTGGTTTAAAATCTTCTAAGCTTTTGGGTTTGCAAAGAGTGTGGATTCTACTAACGCCTGGAATAAGGGTTAATATTAACAGCCTTCAATCTTTCATCAACGTGGAATGCCCAATTAATTTGTGCACTATTGCCTACATCGACTTAAAATCACTGACTATATATCACATTTAAATGTGTTATATATATTTATTCCGATGAATGCAATCAGTCGATACCTCTCCCAAACAAATGTACACAACTTTACAACAACAGATGCACATGAACCGTAACGAGTATATACAACAAAACCTGTATACAAAGATAAGATTATGTTGACATTGCAGAAATCTTTGAAACTCCCTTAACGTTCATTCATTGGTGGTGATCTGAAGCATGTTGTGAAAATACCCTTCTTCTTCTCCTTCTTCTTCTAGTTCTTCTTCTTCTTTAAATGGACTATTTTGTGATAGCATGTTGTTAAGCAGTTATATAATCTAAACCTACTTTCATAACTTTAATATTTTAGTATTGATTTAATTGAGCGAATTGTACCATACTAATCCATATAATTTCCTTTAAGCAGTGTTAGGGCCAAAAGTTTTAGTGTCCACGATTTGTTATATGAATTTATTTTGGGTAAAATAAGGAATCTTACTACCTACTGCAGCAAATGGGTTTTGCACATGGGAGTGGTGGAAAAATTCCCTGACAAAGGTGTCTTGGTTACTTGGTAAAATATAAAGATATAGGATATATAATGGGCATGCCCTTTATGTCCCGGGTGAAACAATTTTGCTTTGTTTCGAGCCTTAGCGAGAGACAAACCAAAATTATTTCATGAGGGACATCAATTTAATATGAAAGGGGAGCGAGTTATATATCCTATTTATTACCAACTGGGATTTCATACGATTTGTTGTATTTTTGTGTTGTCCCTGCAAAGGAACGGAACAGCGGAATAATGTTAACCCTGAATAGCGTTTCGTTGCAATGTCAATCCCAACGGTAATACACAGCAAAAACTGTTGCTGCATTCTCAACTCTGTGCTTATTATCTTTGCTCTAGTCATTAAAGATTTGTTAATCATTCATTAAAATCAATCATTGTGGTAAGTAAGACTTCATGAATTAACTGGAGAATGAGTTAAGGTTAGTTATAAGTGTTGTCGTAAATTAATTGTAATTACATGAATGAATTCAAGTTCATTTTATGAATGAACAAAATAGTGCAGGCAGTGTCAATCAAATTACTTGAAGGTGCTACGACACTACAGATCTTTGTATAGCACAGCGTGAAGCATTTTCAATCATATTGTGTCTGAAATATTATCAAACGTTTTAGTATTCAAACTATAAAACGTGTGGCATTGTATGAGTATGTATTACAACATTGGTTAGTCGTATGGCAATACTAGCCTGCACTTAATTCTCACGTCCGGCAATACCTTATGATTTACGATTATAGGTTTGCTTTAGGAATTGCCATTGAGCTATGGTAAACTTGACTGAAGTGAATTGATTTGATTGAATTGATAACCTGGCCTGGATCTGCAGTCTGATTATTGTTGAGATGCAAGGAAATTGGAGATGATTATGATATTTCCCTTTACTTTTCTGTAGTCATCGGCAAGCTAGGAGGGGTTTCCCAAAAGTTCTGGACTCGGTATGAACAAATATCCGAACCACAACCATATTGTACATTCGTAAAGAACATTCCAAAGAAGTTTAATTGCAAGAAAATCATGAGATGTATACACTTCAGTTGCCACTAATAGCCCGTTCTTCAATGCTATCCGAACATTATCTACCAAAATGGTATCTACCGATACTCTGTAGATCTACCGTCGAAGATAGCACTGACGGGTCTTCGTTCTCGTAATGTCTTCAAATAGGTTCACAGAACTGAACAAGAGTCATCAGAAGATGACATATCCCACCGGTCCCACATAATTTGTTTCTATGGAAACGAAAAAAAAATAAATTCAGAAATCTCAAAATGTCAAAAGGCACCATTTTCAGTAGGTGGGTAATACACATAGGAAGTTTCAGAAAGATATCATGAATGGTTTTCGAGTTCTGCTCCGGAAACGAAATGATTACGGATGGACGGACAGACGGACGGGGTGATGACTATATCCCACGGTATTACATACATGTACCGGTGGGATAAAAAGAGCCGGAAAAGGTACAATTGGATCAATACATTTTTAAACATTAACACATTCAAATCCAAATTAAAATTAAAATGTGCACTTAGGCATTGAAATATAGTTATGTATTATGAACATCTTATTTTTACTTTTTCCAAAACGTTTCAACTGTTAAAAATGCGCAAAAACTAGATAGACGTATACTCCAATGTTTACAGTACAAATAATTTTCATTCAACTTGCATATTCTTCCTTAACCGCCGAATAGATCATAATTACTAGTTTCCAATTGAAATTGAGTAACATTATGCATACGTCCCATTTACATGCAAGCTAGTTTTGCCCTATTTAACGTTATCAAACCAAATTTGTCGTTGTCTGTTTAACGCAGCGCCAATTTGAGCGGGTCCTAGGAATTTGTAAACAAAACTCAAAACGCCAATAAACACTACAAAAACAATAACATGTGCTTAAACTCTCATAGAGAACACAAAATACACATAAGCAACAATAACATGCAGGCCTACCCTTTACCTCTCTGTCACAAACTCCTAAAGTATCCACTGTAACCCATGCGTCATCCACCTGTGAATTCAGCTACTCAACTGTGTCACGAGTTACGGTACTTCCGGTTGAATTTACGCTTGAATCATAAACATTCTATACAAAAGTACTCTTTTGTCAATAAATTCTAAAACAAGTATTTACCGTTAGAAAATGGTGTTGTCTACATGTACGCTCAATGACAATCAATAGTTGTCGGGCAATAAATTATTTTGTGTTTTTTCGATAGAGTGTTCGGTTTTTGAGCGGCTGCGGGATTGACAATTACATTCCTAACTCCCCCCCCCCCCCCCCCCCCCCCCCTCCCCCTATAGTTATTTACTTTGAACATTATTCTGGGTTACAAGCTTGAAGTTAGCTTTGTGTATAATATTGATTCCATTTCAAGTCGCCATCGCAGTTGCTGGGAGTAATATATATAAGAAACAAAACAATAAAATGTACAAATATTTTAGTTTAATAACACTGTAGAATACTCAAAAAAACAAATGGCAGTCAGTCGGAATGGCAAATGAAATCAAATTCTAATTCCACTGAATCCGGGGGAAACCTGCTTGCAACAAATTAACATACATAGATGTAGATGTACATACATTATTGTTTTGTCTACGTTCTACGCATTTATCACCATTGCTCTATGCTAGTCAATTGACCAAATTACAGTGAAATCTGGCCTTACATGAAAAAATGTTCTGCTAAACATTACCGTGTGACTGTCTAACATAACTTATAAAAAGAACATGCCCTGTTCGGCAATTGAATCTTCGACTTCCTTTACATTCAAGCAAAGACGTATATCACATATAATTCCTTGATTCAAGTAAACAAATATCGTCGGAATAATGCTCGATTCTTAACTTAAACGTCATCTAAAGACTTAAACATGACGTCAGCAACTGTACGGTGTCGACAGACAACGATCTTCCAAAGAAAGTTTAGCTCACTGTCCATGTTTTCACTTCATGAAATCAGCATAAATATGCTTCTTTTATAAGATATCTTTCTTATCATTGCGACATTATGAGGCTTGAGCGTATTTCATTGAAAACAACGGCGGATGATTTAGCAAGTAGGTTGGAATAAATATGATATTTTCACATTGGTTCCATTTAGATAAATATAAATTACATGTTATTACAAATCTTAATTGATTGTTCATTTGTGAACAATATGCATAAATAAATATTGACGCGAAGCCTTCATAATTATTTTTATTTTTGAATAGGCTAGCAAACGCCTTTAATTCGAACTGTCCTGTGTCGGGCTCTAGTTGTAGTGTTCATGAATTTGTTATGACGAAGTTTTTAATATAATAAAGAATATAAAACATCCATTCAGCCAAGTGTCTGATTAAGATAGAATGATGCGTCAGAACGTTGAAAAGTACCAGGAATTTTTATTTTGACATTTGGACTTTATTTTGCAAACAAGCTCCATTCACCGTCTTTTGTAGACAGCGCATTTTAACCAGTACACGTAATGGCATTGTAAGGAGTCTAGATGCACGCGCTGGTAAACTGTTCAATCGTAATCACTTGACTTAATTGCTACCATACCGAACACATCAGGATGACGAAGTATTACACTGTCAGTTATATTGTGAGAGTACAGCATCTACCCGACCACCGGACAGGCTGCATGGTTTTTGGAAATCGACTGTCTCGGACGTGTTGTACACTAACCTTACGCATTACATGAAGGCCTTTCACTAATTACTCTTATAAATAAATAGTTTAACTGCTTCAAATATGAATGACAATTCCTAATTTTAAAAAACCCAATTAAACAAGGAATTATGGATATTCGGGATTGACTTGAAAAAATGTCCAATATGAACATATAGACCTATGTATATGGAGGCTTGTTATTTGTAACATCGGTGTACAGGAAGTACTAACCGAAGCTTATTAACAGTGCGTTGGCATACTTTATTTGACAAAGAAGCAAAACAAATTCTGAACTAATATGTCAATGTTTTTCCACATGTTTTTATTCAAACAACATTTACATTTCTCCTAAATAAAGCTTTTAATATTTTTATTCTGAAACGAAGGTTAAAAATAGCATCAGTTTCATAAACATGTTTCATCTTTCTCATTGTTCATGACCACACAGATCATAAAGGATGACAATTATAAATTACAGCTTGTTAAGACATCATACAGAATAAAAACGATGACAATTATAAATTACAGCTCGTTTAGACATCACACAGATCATAAAAGATGACAATTATAAATTACAGCTCGTTAAGACATCATACAGATCATAAAGGATGGCAATTATAAATTACAGCTCGTTTAGACATCACACAGATCATAAAAGATGACAATTATAAATTACAGCTCGTTAAGACATCATACAGATCATAAAGGATGGCAATTATAAATTACAGCTCGTTTAGACATCATACAGATCATAAAAGACGACAATTATAAATTACAGCTCGTTTAGACATCATACAGATCATAAAGGTTGACAATTATAAATTACAGCTCGTTTAGACATCATACAGATCATAAAGGTTGACAATTATAAATTACAGCTCGTTAAGACATCACACAGATCATAAAGGTTGACAATTATAAATTACAGCTCGTTAAGACATCACACAGATCATAAAAGATGACAATTATAAATTACAGCTCGTTAAGACATCACACAGATCATAAAGGTTGACAATTATAAATTACAGCTCGTTTAGACATCACTCGGATCATAAAGGATAACCTTTATAAATGACAGCTCGTTTAGACATCACACAGATCATAAAGGTTGACAATTATGAATTACAGCTCGTTAAGACATCACACAGATCATAAACGATGACAATTATAAATTACAGCTCGTTAAGACATCACACAGATCATAAACGATGACAATTATAAATTACAGCTCGTTAAGACATCACACAGATCATAAAAGATGACAATTATAAATTACAGCTCGTTTAGACATCACTCGGATCATAAAGGATGACCTTTATAAATGACAGCTCGTTTAGACATCACACAGATCTTAAAGGTTGACAATTATGA
Source organism: Gibbula magus (assembly GCA_936450465.1). NCBI lineage: Eukaryota > Metazoa > Mollusca > Gastropoda > Trochida > Trochidae > Gibbula > Gibbula magus. The sequence goes on along the minus strand of OW388298.1, from coordinate 13,663,002 downwards.
ATTACAGCTCGTTAAGACATCACACAGATCATAAACGATGACAATTATAAATTACAGCTCGTTAAGACATCACACAGATCATAAAGGTTGACAATTATGAATTACAGCTCGTTAAGACATCATACAGATCATAAAAGATGACAATTATAAATTACAGCTCGTTTAGACATCACTCGGATCATAAAGGATGACCTTTATAAATGACAGCTCGTTTAGACATCACACAGATCATAAAAGATGACAATTATAAATTACAGCTCGTTAAGACATCACACAGATCATAAACGATGACAATTATAATTTACAGCTCGTTAAGACATCACACAGATCATAAACGATGACAATTATAAATTACAGCTTGTTAAGACATCACACAGATCATAAACGATGACAATTATAAATTACAGCTCGTTAAGACATCACACAGATCATAAAAGATGACAATTATAAAGTACAGCTTGTTAAGACATCACACAGATCATAAACGATGACAATTATAAATTACAGCTCGTTAAGACATCACACAGATCATAAAAGATGACAATTATAAATTAAAGCTCGTTTAGACATCACACAGATCATAAAGGTTGACAATTAAAAATTACAGCTCGTTCAGACATCACACAGTTCATAAAGGTTCTACAGGGGTATTGTATCTCTCGCGGGAACTTGACCCTTTCCCATCTCTCTGTAACAAAGGGGTTTAAGTATGAAAATTAAGTTCCCCGCTTGACCCCCTTCCCTGGCCCGTAGTGTAAATACATCATCTGTTACGCTCGTCTGTGTACATCCAAAATCTGTTCAATTCGTCTGTGTACAGCCAACATCTTTTCAGTTCATCTATGTACATCCAAAATCTGTTCAGTTCATCTGTGTACATCCAAAATCTGTTCAGTTCATCTGTGTACATCCAAAATCTGTTCAGTTCATATGTGTACATCCAAAATCTGTTCAGTTCATCTGTGTACGTCCAAAATCTGTTCAGTACGCCTGTGTACATCCAAAATCTGTTCAGTTCATCTGTGTACATCCAAATTATGTTCAGTTCATCAGTGTAAATCCATCATCTGTTACGCTCGTCTGTGTACATCCAAAATCTGTTCAGTTCGTCTGTGTACATCCAAAATCTGTTCAGTTCATCTTTGTACATCCAAAATCTGTTCAGTTCATCTGTGTACATCCAAAATCTGTTCAGTTCATCTGTGTACATCCACAATCTGTTCAGTTCATCTGTGCACATCCAAAATCTGTTCAGTTCATCTGTGTACATCCAAATTATGTTCAGTTCATCTGTGTACATCCAAAATCTGTTCAGTTCGTCTGTGTACATCCAAAATCTGTTCAGTTCGTCTGTGTACATCCAAAATCTGTTCAGTTCATCTTTGTACATCCAAAATATGTTCAGTTCATCTGTGTACATCCAAAATCTGTTCAGTTCATCTGTGTATATCCAAAATCTGTTCAGTTCATCTGTTCGTCCGCGCACATCTAAAATCTGTTAAGTTTGTCTGTGTACATGTACATCTAAAATCTGTTCAGTTTGTCTGCGTTCATCCAACATATGTTAGGTTTGCCTTTGTACATCCAAAATCTGTTCAATTCATCTGTGTACAGCCAAAATCTGTTCAATTCATCTGTGTACATCCAAAATCTGTTCAGTTCATCTATGTACAGTCAAAATCTGTTCTGTCCGTCTGAGTACATCCACAATATGTTCAGTTCGTCTGCGTTCATCCAAAATCTGTCAAATTCGTCTGCGTTCATTCAAAATCAAATCGAAGGTTAGAATACATCTACGAATATTTAGTTTAAATATGACCAAGAGAAACTCTACACTCCACCGGTCCCTTGTAGCCTTGAACCCTCCTTCGTCCTTCCTGTCCTGGGCCTAGAATTTCGAAGCTCTAGGCCCTGATTGTAAACATAAAATGCATTAAATAAAGTTTATCTTCATGTGACATAAAGGTCACACGATGTCTACGGGCCCCTTGTACCTCTCGAAGAACATCGAACCTTTCATCTTCTCTCTGTATATTTTCTCAAACAGCTCGTACTGTTCTACTGTGAATTGTCCCTTCCACGTTCCGATTTTACCTGCAGACAGAAGTAAGGGATAGTCTGTATTCACAGTAAATTAAGTTCACATAACCTATAATCTGCAAAGTTTGTGTTTACAGTGAAATATGTTCACCAAACCTACAATCAGTAAATGAGCTTGTACACAAACTTTCAGCTTGCTAGTGCTTTCAGGTCCCAGAGGAAAATACACGTGTTTATAAGGCGTGGTTCCTGTTTCCCTTATTAGGGACCACAGTGTCATGAAATCTACAACTCATATTTCCTATTGGTCAATGTGTCTGTACACAAAATTTCAGCTCTCTAGAACCAGTTTCGTTAAAAAGAAGTTGAAATTGCATACGTACTGGCGGACAAGCGGAAGACGGTCGCCGGAGGTCCTTTGGATCTATAAGGCTTGACGAGCTATGACACCACACAAGAGACCTACCCAATATCCTTCTTATAGAGTGAGCGCATTGCTTTTTAAGTTTCCGTCTTAACTGCTGTCAAACATTCTGTGTGTGACACTTCTATTTTGATAGTACATAAAAGCGCAAGTTGCAAGTTGCAAGTTGCAAGCCGTTCAACAAATAATGAAATGTGAACGTTCATCAATGCAGTCTGATTAAACTCAACCGAGAAATAAAGTTACAAAATACACCCTCTACCGGGATACCAACTCATTCGCAGTCGGCGGTTCAACAAAATGAAGCGCTTCGTAGCGTTCATTGATCGCTCATTGTAGCGCTCAATGAGCGCTTCTTCTCTCTTGAACGACACAGTGCAAATTCCTCGAAGTTTGCTCGCCTTGCTACGTAGCGCTACATTGAGCAATCGCGTTCAAGAGAGGTTTAAAAGTAATCGCTAATTGAGCAATTACTTTGAAATCTCTCTTGAACACGGCCCTGGTTTCCTCTCCACACGCTCTGATGATGCTAATCATGGGTTAGAAAAAGGTCCAGCATTCAGAATCACCCATCGACACGTTCTGAATGTAAAAGAAACACACGAAAGGATGATTCTCGGGCGTTGCTACTTGATCCTAGCCTCTTATAGCGAAGGCGTTGTTGGAAGCTTTGTGTTTGGCTTACGAAACAAGCTACAGAACATATAATACGACATTGTGCAGTATCATCAGTCTGTTTGGAGAGAAAACCACGAACCTATTCGTATTCGATCGAGACCGTATTTCGTAACACTTCTTGTTCCTCGGGACAGTTTTGATTCTGTTCAGAATGTTCATTAATGAGACACGATAGCTTCCCCTTTAAGTAAAAGATGAGATAAGAAGTCCTACCCTTCACATAATGCACACTCTCCCCCCTGTCCTGCCAGTCGTACTTGAGTCTGTCCACCCTCATACGGTCTATATGACACTTGTCCACGATCTCCTGCAGCAGGTGCTCGTCAGTGCTCGTGCCCAGGAACTCGGAGATCTTACGTACTTCCTCCAATGGGTTCTAGAGAGTAATCGATATATCATTTATACAACAGTAATGTAATACAAGTTTTACCTCAAGGTTGCTCAATAACATTGCGCAAACACTCATCACGTATGTATACATGAAATGCTGCCTCAATATATAAAATGTCATTTGCCTCGATGTTTCGCCAATTAAACTTGTTTTTCTTATATATACGAATGGCTGATAATGAGTCGTAATTAGTTTGCTCTCCACAGGACAATTATATGATAACATAAAGAAAAATAAGCGTGACCTTAGTGTAGGCACGTGTGACTTCCGGTCCATCCATTACGAGTCTTTCTCGTCAAACCTTTGTAATAATCTACCACAAATCCTCTTCCGGTCTAGCCAAGGAAGTACTGATAAAACGCCAATACCATAGAATCGAATCGAATGGCTGCGAAACGAATTATATGGAGCATCCGAATCCACGCATGAAATTTGTTCATGTATTGACACTTAACAGCATTCCAGCTGAACGCTATGTGCCTTAAAACTTAAAGATAATGTTGTTTATTTAAGATATAAAACTATCACTTGATGAAGGCAGCTACCTTGTGCATGTCCTCGTAGTACCACAGATGCACGTGCAGGTTCTTCTGAGAGTTGATCGCGTCTTCCCATTCTCTCACGTGATCAAACCACGTGCCCCAGTCCACTAGAAATCAAAAGTTTAACATAAAATGTCAATGTCTGTTCTAACGTGTTGAAATTTCAGCTGTCACGTGTATACATGTATTTGCAATCATATAGGTAAACTGGCCTCCACACAACGCGTACGTTTAGGTCTATTGTGCACAATTGTTCGTCGAATGGCGTCGAACATGTTACGCATGACGCTCATGATAGGAAACTACTTTTTAATAAAAAAAAATAATTCAGACAAGTAAAATACTCCGCTGTGCTCTTTGTGTTGAGATAGCTTGGAACTCTCAAGCTAACTCGACGGTCACGGGCCTTGTTCCAGTTGTCTCTAGCGTATCTCTCTTTAAAACATATATTATCAAAATAGAATACCTAATACAATCATGGTTTAAGTATGTTTTCGTAGGAAGACAGTTATGAGTAACACATAAAAGTCTTACAGAAGTATACCAAGACAAAGGCACATCCAGGGATGACGGTTGTGTATCAAGTTAAGTTGGTCTGAGAAGACCGAATGATATCTTTCAGACACATTTAGGGACGAACGACGGTATGATTAAAGTTACCAACAATATTGTAATGCTGTGACACTTCTTATGTAAGGGAAGCCAATCAGGCCATTTCCCACTGTATCACTGCTCTTTCATTAGATTCACTGAAAGGCAACACAACTCACGTTGACCCTCGAGATGTACGGGAAGCCAGTCAGGCCACTTCCCGCTGTATTCATACGCCTCGTGCTTCACTTGTATATGGTACCAAGATGCAATCGCGTCACGTGGATTTCTCAGCAAGTAGATCACCCGGAAATGCTTCGTTTTGAGGTCATCGGGCAAATATTTGAACCTCAGGTGTGTGTTAAGAACACGTGGGGACGGGTATGAATCGAGCCAGCTGATTGGACGGTAATCCAACATGAGGTCCTCTTTCATACCCTTTGTTGTTTCCGCCTTATCTTTCAGGAGCATGTTGACCACCTCCCATACCCAGTGCGTACCTGTAAATAATATTTTAAGTTCATGCAATCTCTGGATTTTTTTTTTAGTTTAATCAGTTCATCCATACAGACAGAACTTTCAATACTTTCAGCCAACATTGTTTCAAAATGACCACTACTTATATTATTTTTTTAAGCATTGATCAACTCAAGACCTCAAGTGTAATAACGCAGTTAACGGTAAATCAAGGTTGGCTTTACTGCGCATTGCCGGAAGTGGGTTGATGACGAAAAAGCGAGAGTATGGCTGTGACGGATCCCATTTCTCGTCATTTAACCAACGATATTGATAAACTACAAACATAGCATTTATTTGTACTAAACTCAACTGACATCCATACAAAATAAAACAGAAATCTGCAATTGAATAAAGTTTGTATTTTACTTGTTTTACTTGCTCCACTTGTCAACTTGCCTGTTCTGCATAACGTGCGTATTCAAACGTGTTTCAAAGGGTTTTTGTAATCAAAATTATCTTGTAACGCCTTTCCTGGCTTTATCGTAACCTTTTACTGTCATTTAATAATCGGTTATTAACATATTACTAATGGACTTAATGTGTGCAATGAGAATATTTCCATCAGGTAGTCTGATTCTATGGGTTCAAGACTAACAATAAGCGTGTGGAATGTCCTTCCATTCCCTGAAGAGGAGGTCGACTGCTCCAGTTACTGGATTATGTAGATTCTGCGTCAAATTTCGATTGCAGAACTATTGAAATAGGGAATAAAATCGTGTACATACCTGACCTCATAAAACCAGCAATGAGCACGTCATCAACGCGTAGTTGCAGACTGCGCAAGTCAGGAAGTATGTTCTCGGCACAAAGGGGAGAGAACCGCATGTCCCCCACCTGCCGAAAGGTCAGGTTGGCTCCGCCTTTGTCTTTGACGTGAATTATAGACATCGTACATCAGTCTGGAATCAAACACTCGAATGAATGAATGAATGAACACCTTTAGATGGCGTATATTGTTAATTGAAAGTCCCACGCCTAACTACACGGTATAACGTTTCAAGGGCGGATCATGGATTTTTGAAAGGGGGGGGTCCCAAAAAAAAATGTTTCCACTCAGTGTGTGAGGGGGGGGGGGGGGGGGGAACCGAAATCTTATACATGGATTTGAAAAGGGGGGGGGGGGGGGTCCGGACCCCCTGGACCCCCTCCCCCCCCTGGATCCGCTAGTGACGTTTCTTCATACACTGTCATACATCAACCACCTGTTACCTGTTTTTCAGGTCCCATCACAATGTAGCACCATATATATATAATGGTCTCCTCTTTATCTTTGGAAATTCGGTCGAGTCCGAAGTTTGTCGCGACAATAAAAGTGTGGCGACTAAAAAATTTTTACAAACAAATTTCATTATTTAAATGCCTTACATAAGTTCTTTGGAAATATTTAGGTTAATTTTATTTTATTTTTTTTAAATGTCAATGATATTCTTTTTTTTCCAATGGAAATATGTGGAAAAGGGTGGTAGGATTAGTCATTGAAGGCAGTTTTGCTTACAAAGAATTTATGAAATATTAATATTTCAATTTTATTGACTTTGGTGAAGTTTTCAATGAAATGTTGATGTGTTCTCATTTTGGTTATAATAAATAATGAAAAGCTGCATTTGAAAAAATAATTCTACTGAACCCAAATATACAAGAAATCTTTCATGGAGTCTCATTCGCACACAATACAAACATGGCAAGTATTATAAAGTTAACATCATGTGTTTGTGTCATTTGATTTCGAAAATACCATAATATCGAACAATATTAATTGTCCATGCATTTAATTTGCTAAAATTCATTTTCTGTTGAGGGGTATCAACCATTTTTACCATGAGTATATATCGAGTTGTTGACTTCGAAAAAAAAGTAATTTTTGTGAAATGTTGACATTGGAAAAAATGAGTTGAGACTTATGTGATGGGTTTGTTGACCGAATACACATGTTACGTAATACCAAGGCTAGCTCGTTTAACAGACAGGATGTTCTGATCGGAAATACACAAGTCTGATATATCATATATCTGAAACTTTATGATAAAAATGGTAAAAGAAATTCGGTGACTGGAATAAGAGAGATTTTCAACAACACAGGATATGGATATATTTGGCACAGCCAAAGTGTAGATTTACAATCATATTTTATCACTTCAATAACACGAAGAATGAAAGATATATACTTGCAATCCTGGTCAGAATCCATGTCATTATCAACTAAATGTATATATTATAGGCAATGGAAATCTGAAATATGTCTTGAAAGTTATCTTTCAAAGGTTGATGTAAAAAACAATTTCGTATTGCTTTATCTCGCTTTCGTTGTTCGTCCCATGAATTGTTTGTTGAAACTGGTAGATATGCAGGCATTACAAGAAATAAAGAATCTGTCAAATATGTACTATGCACAGGTTTTTACCAACGAATGATCTACTAAATAAAATGAGATACAAAGAAACTAATACTTGTACTTTCTGCAAAACCGAGAAAGAATCAATTATACATCTGTTACATGACTGTAAAGCTGTTAAAACCATATGGAAAGAATTGAAAAATGGTTATTTGAAAAAACGGGATGTAATATAAGCTTCTCCAGAAAAAACCATAATCCTAGGATATTGCGAAAAGAGAAACTATGTACTGAACTTGATAATTATAGTCGTTAAATACAATATATTCAAAATGAAACAACAAGAAAAATTACCAAATTTGAAACATGTTAAAGAAGACATAAAGGCCATGTACTACATTGACCAATTTAACTCCTATTCAAATTGCAAATATGACAGCTTCATGAAATTCTGGTCGATCTGTCATGATCTATTTTGAGTATTTTGAGCAATGTTGTACATCAAATATTCCATATACTTGTCCACTTTCTGTATATATATATATATATATATATATATATATATATATATATATATATATATATATATATATATATATATATATATATAAATGCTTACTAAGCATACCTGTGTACATCATCAAGACCGATTTATACATCCATATTAAACTGAACTGTTTCCTGTAATAAGTTTGCCATGTATGGAGTTCCAAAAATAAAAAAAAAATTATAATAAAAAAAAATATGTACTATGAATGCTGTAGAAGACGAACTACATTTTTTGTTAATATGTCCATCCTATAAAAGCCTACGGTTAAAATATATTAAATCATACTATTATACTTACCCCAGTGTAACAAAACTATTGTTATTGTTGCAACATACCAATACTCACGTATACATAATCTTGCTATGTATATTTATTATGCAATGTTATTTAGAAAGAACATTGTCACCGAAAATAATCTGTAATGTGATTTACCCATGATTGTACTACAGGCCTGTGGCCTTCTAAGTACCGTAATAAAGACTGATTGATATCTGTAACCTGCAACCAGTTGTGTATAAATCATCAGTCTTGGTGAATGGTGTATTTAGGCAATAGCGTAGTCAAATGATCTAACACTTACACTAACACTCCTTTAGCCAGACATTAGTGTTTTCAAAATGTCATTAAATTCAAACTTCAACAACGCCAATAAATATTTCAAAGTCAACATGTCACCAAAGTCAATCTTTTAAAAGTCAACAATTCACTAAATTCAAAATATCTTCTCACGGTCATTATGTCACCAAAGTTATCATATCATTAAAGATAAACTTTCACTAAAGTCAACCAATATTTCCAAAGTCAACATGTCGTCAAACTCGAGAAAATGAGAAACGTTTACAGACGGCCGGATGGACGGACGGACGCCGGACAACATGCCATGCCATAAGCCCATCGGGCCTTTCAGGCCAGATGAGCTAAAAACATAAATTTTATGATTTTTTTAAAATCAACATGTCACCAAAGTCAACATTTCATATAAGTTGAAATTTCACAAAGGTCAATAAATATTTTTCAAAGTAAACATGTCACCAAGGTCAATATTTTATTAAAGTAAAACTTCCATCAAAGTCAATATATATTTCAAAATCAACATTTCACCAAACTCTATATATTATCATTATTAACATTTCAAACTTCCCCAAAGGCAATAAAATAGAAATATTAATATTGCATGATATAAGTAAACTTCACCAAAGTCAATAAATATTTCCAAAGTCATTATAAGTCAATATTTCAATAAAAAATAGAGCCATGGGCTATGTAGCTCATCAGGCTTTATATACATTAACTAATTCAAATTTTCAGGTCTCTAGGCCTTTTGGAACTGGAGAAGAAGATGAAAATTGGTTTTTAAGGTTGTGATCCCTGTGATACCAATTGAGGTCACCGGGTTACAACATCTACAATTTAGAATCCCCATTGACCAAGGAGTCTGCACACAACTTTTCAGCTCTCTAGACCTTTTGGCAATGGTGAAGGAGATGAACATAGGTTTTTAAGGTTGTGACCACTGTGACCCCATTTGAGGTCACGGGGTCATGAAATCTACAATTTAGAATCCCCATTAGCCAAGGAGTCTGCACACAACTTGTCAGCTCTCTAGACCTTTTGGAACTGGAGAAGAAGATGAAAATAGGTTTTTGGGGTTGTGACCCCTGTGACACCATTTGAGGTCACGGGGTCATGAAATCTACAATTTAGAATCCCCATTAGCCAAGGAGTCTGCACACAACTTTTCAACTCTCTAGACCTTTTGGAACTGGAGAAGAAGATGAAAATAGGTTTTTGGGGTTTTGACCCCTGTGACCCCATTTGAGGTCACGGGGTCATTAAATCTACAATTTAGAATCCCCATTAGCCAAGAAGTCTGCATACAACTTTTCAGCTCTCTAGACCTTTTGGAACTGGAGAAGAATATGAAAATAGGTTTTTGGGGTTTTGACCCCTGTGACCCCATTTGAGGTCACGGGGTCATTAAATCTACAATTTAGAATCCCCATTAGCCAAGAAGTCTGCATACAACTTTTCAGCTCTCTAGACCTTTTGGAACTGGAGAAGAAGATGAAAATAGGTTTTTGGGGTTGTGACCACTGTGACCCCATTTGAGGTCACGGGGTCATGAAATCTACAATTTAGAATCCATATTAGCCAAGGAGTCTGCATACAACTTTTCAGCTCCCTAGACCAAGTGGTTCTGGAGAAGAAGATGAAAATGCCAAAAGTTTACAGACGGACGGATGGACGGATGGACGGACGGACGCCGAACACCATGCCATGCCATAAGCCCATCGGGCCTTTCAGGCCAGATGAGCTAAAAACATACATTTTATGATTTTTTTAAAATCAACATGTCACCAAAGTCAACATTTCATATAAGTTGAAATTTCACAAAGGTCAATAAATATTTTTCAAAGTAAACATGTCACCAAGGTCAATATTTTATTAAAGTAAAACTTCCATCAAAGTCAATATATATTTCAAAATCAACATTTCACCAAACTCTATATATTATCAATATTAACATTTCAAACTTCCCCAAAGGCAATAAAATAGAAATATTAATATTGCATGATATAAGTAAACTTCACCAAAGTCAATAAATATTTCCAAAGTCATTATAAGTCAATATTTCAATAAAAAATAGAGCCATGGGCTATGTAGCTCATCAGGCTTTATATACATTAACTAATTCAAATTTTCAGGTCTCTAGGCCTTTTGGAACTGGAGAAGAAGATGAAAATTGGTTTTTAAGGTTGTGATCCCTGTGATACCAATTGAGGTCACCGGGTTACAACATCTACAATTTAGAATCCCCATTGACCAAGGAGTCTGCACACAACTTTTCAGCTCTCTAGACCTTTTGGCAATGGTGAAGGAGATGAACATAGGTTTTTAAGGTTGTGACCACTGTGACCCCATTTGAGGTCACGGGGTCATGAAATCTACAATTTAGAATCCCCATTAGCCAAGGAGTCTGCACACAACTTGTCAGCTCTCTAGACCTTTTGGAACTGGAGAAGAAGATGAAAATAGGTTTTTGGGGTTGTGACCCCTGTGACCCCATTTGAGGTCACGGGGTCATGAAATCTACAATTTAGAATCCCCATTAGCCAAGGAGTCTGCACACAACTTTTCAATTCTCTAGACCTTTTGGAACTGGAGAAGAAGATGAAAATAGGTTTTTGGGGTTTTGACCCCTGTGACCCCATTTGAGGTCACGGGGTCATTAAATCTACAATTTAGAATCCCCATTAGCCAAGAAGTCTGCATACAACTTTTCAGCTCTCTAGACCTTTTGGAACTGGAGAAGAAGATGAAAATAGGTTTTTGGGGTTTTGACCCCTGTGACCCCATTTGAGGTCACGGGGTCATTAAATCTACAATTTAGAATCCCCATTAGCCAAGAAGTCTGCATACAACTTTTCAGCTCTCTAGACCTTTTGGAACTGGAGAAGAAGATGAAAATAGGTTTTTGGGGTTGTGACCACTGTGACCCCATTTGAGGTCACGGGGTCATGAAATCTACAATTTAGAATCCATATTAGCCAAGGAGTCTGCATACAACTTTTCAGCTCCCTAGACCAAGTGGTTCTGGAGAAGAAGATGAAAATGCCAAAAGTTTACAGACGGACGGATGGACGGATGGACGGACGGACGCCGAACACCATGCCATGCCATAAGCCCATCGGGCCTTTCAGGCCAGATGAGCTAAAAACATACATTTTATGATTTTTTTAAAATCAACATGTCACCAAAGTCAACATTTCATATAAGTTGAAATTTCACAAAGGTCAATAAATATTTTTCAAAGTAAACATGTCACCAAGGTCAATATTTTATTAAAGTAAAACTTCCATCAAAGTCAATATATATTTCAAAATCAACATTTCACCAAACTCTATATATTATCAATATTAACATTTCAAACTTCCCCAAAGGCAATAAAATAGAAATATTAATATTGCATGATATAAGTAAACTTCACCAAAGTCAATAAATATTTCCAAAGTCATTATAAGTCAATATTTCAATAAAAAATAGAGCCATGGGCTATGTAGCTCATCAGGCTTTATATACATTAACTAATTCAAATTTTCAGGTCTCTAGGCCTTTTGGAACTGGAGAAGAAGATGAAAATTGGTTTTTAAGGTTGTGATCCCTGTGATACCAATTGAGGTCACCGGGTTACAACATCTACAATTTAGAATCCCCATTGACCAAGGAGTCTGCACACAACTTTTCAGCTCTCTAGACCTTTTGGCAATGGTGAAGGAGATGAACATAGGTTTTTAAGGTTGTGACCACTGTGACCCCATTTGAGGTCACGGGGTCATGAAATCTACAATTTAGAATCCCCATTAGCCAAGGAGTCTGCACACAACTTGTCAGCTCTCTAGACCTTTTGGAACTGGAGAAGAAGATGAAAATAGGTTTTTGGGGTTGTGACCCCTGTGACCCCATTTGAGGTCACGGGGTCATGAAATCTACAATTTAGAATCCCCATTAGCCAAGGAGTCTGCACACAACTTTTCAATTCTCTAGACCTTTTGGAACTGGAGAAGAAGATGAAAATAGGTTTTTGGGGTTTTGACCCCTGTGACCCCATTTGAGGTCACGGGGTCATTAAATCTACAATTTAGAATCCCCATTAGCCAAGAAGTCTGCATACAACTTTTCAGCTCTCTAGACCTTTTGGAACTGGAGAAGAAGATGAAAATAGGTTTTTGGGGTTTTGACCCCTGTGACCCCATTTGAGGTCACGGGGTCATTAAATCTACAATTTAGAATCCCCATTAGCCAAGAAGTCTGCATACAACTTTTCAGCTCTCTAGACCTTTTGGAACTGGAGAAGAAGATGAAAATAGGTTTTTGGGGTTGTGACCACTGTGACCCCATTTGAGGTCACGGGGTCATGAAATCTACAATTTAGAATCCATATTAGCCAAGGAGTCTGCATACAACTTTTCAGCTCCCTAGACCAAGTGGTTCTGGAGAAGAAGATGAAAATGCCAAAAGTTTACAGACGGACGGATGGACGGATGGACGGACGGACGCCGAACACCATGCCATGCCATAAGCCCATCGGGCCTTTCAGGCCAGATGAGCTAAAAACATACATTTTATGATTTTTTTAAAATCAACATGTCACCAAAGTCAACATTTCATATAAGTTGAAATTTCACAAAGGTCAATAAATATTTTTCAAAGTAAACATGTCACCAAGGTCAATATTTTATTAAAGTAAAACTTCCATCAAAGTCAATATATATTTCAAAATCAACATTTCACCAAACTCTATATATTATCAATATTAACATTTCAAACTTCCCCAAAGGCAATAAAATAGAAATATTAATATTGCATGATATAAGTAAACTTCACCAAAGTCAATAAATATTTCCAAAGTCATTATAAGTCAATATTTCAATAAAAAATAGAGCCATGGGCTATGTAGCTCATCAGGCTTTATATACATTAACTAATTCAAATTTTCAGGTCTCTAGGCCTTTTGGAACTGGAGAAGAAGATGAAAATTGGTTTTTAAGGTTGTGATCCCTGTGATACCAATTGAGGTCACCGGGTTACAACATCTACAATTTAGAATCCCCATTGACCAAGGAGTCTGCACACAACTTTTCAGCTCTCTAGACCTTTTGGCAATGGTGAAGGAGATGAACATAGGTTTTTAAGGTTGTGACCACTGTGACCCCATTTGAGGTCACGGGGTCATGAAATCTACAATTTAGAATCCCCATTAGCCAAGGAGTCTGCACACAACTTGTCAGCTCTCTAGACCTTTTGGAACTGGAGAAGAAGATGAAAATAGGTTTTTGGGGCTGTGACCCCTGTGACCCCATTTGAGGTCACGGGGTCATGAAATCTACAATTTAGAATCCCCATTAGCCAAGGAGTCTGCACACAACTTTTCAGCTCTCTAGACCTTTTGGAACTGGAGAAGAAGATGAAAATAGGTTTTTGGGGTTTTGACCCCTGTGAGCCCATTTGAGGTCACGGGGTCATTAAATCTACAATTTAGAATCCCCATTAGCCAAGAAGTCTGCATACAACTTTTCAGCTCTCTAGACCTTTTGGAACTGGAGAAGAAGATGAAAATAGGTTTTTGGGGTTTTGACCCCTGTGACCCCATTTGAGGTCACGGGGTCATTAAATCTACAATTTAGAATCCCCATTAGCCAAGAAGTATGCATACAACTTTTCAGCTCTCTAGACCTTTTGGAACTGGAGAAGAAGATGAAAATAGGTTTTTGGGGTTGTGACCACTGTGACCCCATTTGAGGTCACGGGGTCATGAAATCTACAATTTAGAATCCATATTAGCCAAGGAGTCTGCATACAACTTTTCAGCTCCCTAGACCAAGTGGTTCTGGAGAAGAAGATTAAAATGCGAAAAGTTTACAGACGGACGGATGGACGGACGGACGCCGGACACCATGCCATGCCATAAGCCCATCGGGCCTTTCAGGCCAGATGAGCTAAAAACATAAATTTTATGATTTTTTTAAAATCAACATGTCACAAAGTCATCATTTCATATAAGTTGAACTTTCACAAAGGTCAATAAATATTTTCAAAGTCAACATGTCAACAAAGTCTATATTTTATCAAAGTAAAACTTCCACCAAATCAATAAATATTTCCAAAGTCAACATTTCACAAACATTACATTTTTTCCAAAGTCAACATTTCACCAAATTAAAGTGGTATCTTTTACAAAATAAACATTTCTCAACTCAATATATATTATCAAAATCAAAATTTCATTGAAAACTTTATCAAAGTTAATAAAATTTAAATATTAATATTTCAGTAATTCTTTATAAGCAAACCTGCCATCAATGACTAATCCTATTACCATTTTCCACATATTTCGTTTGGAAAAAAAAATTCTATTGGAAGATAAAATTCCATTGAACAAAAAAAAATTAATTGGAAAAATAATTCCATTTTCGAAAATTGAAAACTTACGTAAGGCATTTAAATGATAAAATTTGTTTGTAAAAAAATGTTAGTCATAAAAGTGTCGTGACAAACTTCGGACAAGATAAACCGGAGACGAATATAAACATATTTATACCTAACTTCCGGTCTCGTTGCCATGGTTTCTTTTGTTACAACAGTAGGTGTACTAGCCGATACCGTAGTTGTATTTCTGATATACCTACACTTGTTTGATACACTTACACTTTTAATTCAAATTTTTTAGAGTCAAATTACTTTCTTAACACATTTTACACAATAATATCTATACACGATTTAAATCGAAGTCAAGATACTCTACAAAATTTTGCATGTTTCAATCGAAACCTGGGATCGAACCAGTGACCTCTATCTTTCCTGCCCAGAGGTCTACCCACCCAGCCCACAGGAATTTGAGGATACCCAATATCTCAATGTAAACAATGTATATAAAAGTATCCACGCCCCCCTCTATACAATAGGCTAAAGGAGCGACACCCGCCATCTTGGCAACTCTTGGTTGCGTTTTCGCACCTCTCGACTCGACCACATTTGTGGCTATATTTCAAAACATACACAACGACATATAACGAAACTTACCGCCGATCCTTTATTAGGTTGCATACTAATTGGACATGGGCAACTTTTTGTTAACTTACTTACTTTTCGGCCCAAATTACGCTGCTAAGTCGATTCTACCTGCAAACAACATCGAATTACAACTCGCTCAGACGGAAGTGACGTCACTATACTGACTTGCATACACTCTCTCTCAGCTATATTTAGATACAAAGCATGGTCATGCAACTGTGTTAACATGTTACCGGGGCAAGCGACCATAACATTGCATCTCAACACCCAGCCATGAGGGCAGATGAAAATTGATAAAAAAAATTCTTGACCAATTGATTATGGTTTGTATACTGCCTTAAAGGCGCTGTAGCACGTTTTTTGAAAATTTTATTTTTTCAAATTTCTCATTTATAATGATTGTTTATGTCATGTATATTTACTTTAGAGGGTAAAACATCTTATTACACAAACCAATGATCCGTAGTGGTAATAACGGTGTTGCGTATAAAGCCAAAATTGCATGGCGGCCATTTTATTGTGAACACATTTTATTATATTCGAATGACAAAAAAAATTCCCATGGCTTTACGGAACCATGTACACTCATTTGCAACTTGATTTTCCGAAGAGAGAAGGGTGTTTTACTATTGTTGACATTATTTTTCAAATACATTTCATCGACTTATTTCAGAAAAAAAAAACGTGCTACAGCGCCTTTAAATAATATGTGTGGTTTGTGTATTTGTTTATGAATGTCATTGGTAAGTATTTTTGGAATGCAAACTGTCTTACACATATTGAATTTAGTTTGTTTATTCTAAAAACTCAGGTCATGTGACCGCATTTGCCATTAGCTCTGTTGTGAAGCTAGTATATTTCAGCGAGATGCACGGGCGATCGTGATCCGTGCATGATGCGCATGCTTTTTCTGAAGCGCGCTGACAGTTTAGTATGTGGGGGTCTTAACCACTGAGTTTATAATATAAAAAAATCAAAGTTTATAAAACTTTCATATTTTTGTTATTTTCAGAATAAAAATGTTCTTTGCAAAAGAAAATCGACAGGAGTGAGGTATTAGTCAGATGTACCCAATCTTTCCTCGGTGCATTGGCTGATACACCTATTGTTTTCAAGAATCGTGGAGCCTCCTCGGCTGACGCCTCGGAGGCCCCACGATTCTTGAAATCAATAGGTGTATCAGCCAATGCCCTCGGAAAAGAGTGGGTACATCTAATACATGTATCGCGGGACATCAAATCGGCGTTCATAGTAAGTTTCATACGATGCTCTGTAGTAGGCCAAAATATCACTTTGTCAGAGTGATTTGATTTAAACATATTTATTCAATTGAAAGGATTGGGTACAAGTTATCCAACTTAGTGAAACTCTCTCCTATGTACAGTGCTGACATATAATATTGAAACGCAATATATGTACAATGATATATACAGAAAAGAGAAAGATATGTTGCATATTTACAAGAAAGAAAGAAAACATAAACATGTAAAATATTAGGAAAGAACAATGAGTAATACTAACAATGATAGATTAAACCCGGGTTAATTGTCAAATCTTCCTGATAAAGATATATACTTTTGAACTTCCTTAAAAATCTTGATATTGTCATTGTAAGTAAGATCTGCGCTGCCATTTAACAATAAGTCTAAATTAATCAGAACTCTATTACAACAGATTCTGTTGATATCTCGAAACATCTGTTGCCTGATTTCATGATACATAAAACATTCCATAAAATAATGATGAGAGTTTTCGCAACCAAATTTACAATTACAAGTAGGATTATCTTCGAGACCAATTTTATATAAATCATCGTTTAAGCTGCTATTTGAATATCTCAGTTTCGTATGGATAATGTTCAACTTCCGTTTACCAAATGAAAAATATGTTGGTGCTTTAAACTTTCTTGGGCAAATATAGGATTGAAAGGTTTTTATGGAGAAGGATTCTCGTATGTGTAGTGGGAGGTTATTCCAAAGCTGTGAGCATGATGGGATAAAAGATTGATTGTAAAGCTGTGTACGTGAATAGGACAAAGAGAGATCACGCATGTTTCTAAGGTTATGATTGGTCCTCGATTCAACTGATTGGGGCATAAGGTCACATAAGTAGGATGGAGCATTATTATTGTATATTTTATAAAATAATGATAGTTTACGATACTGTCTCCTTTCCTTTAGCGATTGCCATCCTGTCTCATAAGTTAGAGATTCACGAGAAGCATATTTAGGTAGGCCAGTAACTATCCTGGCGGCCTCAAACTGAACTTTATCAATTTTATCAGATAAATCTACTGAACAACCATCCCATAGTTCACAGGCATATTCAAGATGTGGTCTTATAAAAACAATGTAGATCTTATTCAGAGTATTTCTATTTAACATAAACTTTAGCTTTCTCATAGATGAAACCATCAAGGAAGTAGTTTTAACAATGTTATTAATATGTGTGCTCCACTTGCAGTCAGATGAAAACGTTATTCCAAGATGTTTATGAGATTTATCAAATTTAACATGCTCATTTTCAAATTTCAAATTAAGAGTCAAATTAGTATTTTTTAGACTAAAAAGGATAGCTTCCGTTTTGCTGTTATTATAGGTAACAAGCCAACGGTTTGCCCAACATGATAAAGTTTGAAGATTCCTGTTTAGTGTATCTTGCATAATCCTATGGTTGGTAGATGAAAAACCCATTGATGTATCATCAGCGAACAGGCGTGCAACACAATCTAGTTCATCGGCAATGTCGTTTACATAAACAATAAACAAAAATGGACCAAGAACTGATCCTTGTGGTACCCCAGCAGATAAAACTTGTTGATTCGATAAAGAACCATTTATAAAAACTCTTTGAGTTCTTCCATTTAGATAACATTGAACCCATTTAATCATGCCCTCGCCTATACCGTAATTTCTTAATTTATGCAATAAACCTCTGTGCCACACTCTGTCAAAAGCTTTTGAAACATCGCAAAACACCATGCAGTAATCTTCTCGTCTGTCTAGGGCATAGCAAATATTGTTATATAGCTCTATCAATTGATGGGTCGTAGAATGTCCAACTTGGAATCCTGATTGATATTTGTATAACAGTTGATTGTCAAGAAAGTAATTAGATATATACTTCAAGACAGTTCTTTCAAATATTTTACCCAAGCAACTGATCAAGGAAAATGGTCGGTAGTTACTACAACTAGATTTATCTCCTTTCTTATAAAGTGGCATCACATGTGCTTCTTTCCATCTATCAGGGTAGATACCTGTAGATAAGGATTTATTGAATAACAAACACAAGGGTTTACTTACAGATTCTGCAACATATTTTAATAGTTTGTGACTTATACGATCAGGACCGCTTGCTTTGTTAACCTTCAAGCATTTAATGATATCAGCAATTTCATTTTCATTTACTACAATATCATTAAGTCTACTTGTTGTACGCATTTCGAAACAAGGTAGAGTTTTGTTCACATCATCCAATTGGCAAATGGAAGCAAAGTATGAATTTAATGTTTCCGCTTTATCAAAGTCTGTAAATATAGTTGGGTTGTTATCTGATTCAGTGCATCGAAGTGCCGGAATTAAGTTGATAGATCCTGACTCTTTGACAAGAGTTCTCAAAACTTTCCAATATGAGGGTTTGTTTTCTTTGCTCATTTCAGTTATAAATTCATCAAATTCGAAAGGTAATGTTCCTTTGCATAACACTTCATGTTATTTACTTTATTCCGTTGCTTACGATAGGTTAAAATATCTTTATTTCTATTAGTTCGTTTAGCTTTTTTTCTCAATCGATTGCGTTTTCTTGATTCACGTCTTATTTCTGAGTTGTACCAGGGTTTGTCATTAGGCCGAATTGTTACCTTTTTAGACGGAATACATTCCTTTATATATCTTCCTAGATGATCATAAAATATATCTGTTGCTTCATCAATGTCTGCACAATTTGTTATTAGATTATTCCAATTTGTATTAGTGATGTAACTATTCAACAGGTCATAATCACCTTTATCATAGCACCATACATCTCTGGTGTAACATAACGACATAGAGATAGTTGTGTTAATGGCAACATATGTGCCCCTGTGATCACTTATATTTCTATCGAAATCAATGATACCACTATCGTATACATCAATATCATTACTGATCAAAATGGGATCTAATAAAGTGCTGCTTGTTTTACCGACACGTGTAGGTTCCTTTATGATATTATACAATGCCTTTCTGTTCAGTATATCTCTAAGATTTGTTAGTTTGTCTGACAAAAGATCCTCATTTAGGTCCCCAACCATTACTAATTTTGACGTATAATCAAGTGCATTTTCAATAGCAGTTTCTAATCTATCCCAGAAATTTGCCTTGTTGCCCGGTGGTCTATAGACTGCGCAAAGCATAATAGACTTTTGTGGTAAAAATACTTCCAACCAAATCGTCTCATCAAAAGTATTTTCTAAATCAAAATGTCTTTTAAAACTTATACAATTTTTCACGTAAATCATGACACCCCCGCCAAAAGTATTTCTATCTTTACGTAATGGTTCTTGAAAGGTATCCCAAACTAAATCTGCGGTGATAATAGAATTATCTAAGTGCGTCTCAGTGAAACAAATTATTTGATTTTCAGATAAGCATTCATTTAAGTGACCTAGCTTGCGCCGCACGCTTCTCGTGTTCAGGTGAAAGATGTGTAAGCTTTTGTCTAATGATTGACTTACATCATACACAGGACCAGGGTTCAACTCAATGTCACCGGAGAGCCTAAGTAACAATAGGAATAAAACAAGCACATTGGTGTTACCTAATGATGCAGTCATGAAAAATAAAGAACACAATACAATGCACGCTTTACACTCTGAACTTAAGATAGACAATGATGAACTGAAAAGACTTGAAAAATAAGTGAATACATTTATGCGTTATTTGTGAGATTTCGAATTTCCATGATGTGTAATTCTATAAAAACTTCCAATAGCAATTCGATGTTGAATTATGTCATTACCCATTCTCACAGAAATTTATATCTTTCGGTATTCACAAATTATGCAATTCTTTTTTAGTCTATTCAGGCAGTGCAGATCTCAGAGTGACGTAATGTCATAAACACGAATCGTCTATGACGTTGTGTTCTAAATGAGGTGGTGACGGATATCCCTCGATCTCGCTCTGGAAATACTAGTAATCAGAACTACTGTCGTAAACACATTATAATAAAAAATACTCATATATATGTTAGCTTTGCCAGCTTTTATAGAATGCTACATTTCATAACAAACTGTTTCCAACCACGTCCCTGGCATATCTGCGACTCCTGACCATCACAATGAATGACCCGTGAGTGATCCGTATGTTCTAGTTACAGTCAGGCCTCGATAATCCGAACGCTTCCGTTTTTCATGAAAAACGTTCGGATAGTGAAATGTTGGGACTACTGAGTACTGAGGACTACTAAAGAGATTAGGTTGGTTACACTGCGAGATTCGGATTATCGGTGGCCGGATTATCGCGGCTTGACTGTATATTGATTAACTATTAACTGTCGCGATATTAACGGTTATACCAGCAATAGTCTCTGTCACAAACCCAAGCTTATGTATAAATAGTTGAAGTACCCATGAGATAAACAAAAATATGACATATTTAATAATTATTTTATATAAAGTAGTCGAATTATGTTGAAGATGATAACATTCCCCAAAGTGCACAACTATGTATACATGTATGTACGTCCATTTAATGAATGTATATTGTATCTGTAAAATTTTGAATGACAATAATATGAGTATTTAAAAAAAGATATATAGAGCACAGTGGTGTAGTGGTTAGCGTGCTTGCCAGAGACCCGGGTTCGAATCCCGGTGGATACACCAAACATTTGTGAACTGGGTCTCAAACTGTGTTGTGCTCTTGGGCAAGGCACCACATCCACATCAGTCTACCCAGCTGTTTAAATGGGTACCTAAACACGGGAAAGTACGGACCTATCCGGCGCGCGGAGCGCTTACTAGCAGCCTGAAAGTACAATTCCTTCAGGGTAATAATATGTGTGGCGCTTAGAGCATGCTAAGCATGGATTTAGCGCAATATATATATATATATATGCATTTATTATTATTATTATTTTTATTATATGCATGGAATGTAACGGACGAACATTGACGGACAGAATAAATTCTCTATAACCTTAAAAGAATAGTAGGTAGGACATCCCCGAGGCTCACTTTGCATTAAGTTTTCAAAATGGCAATCCCGCCAGGGGCACGGCAACTTTGTCTGCAGTAGAGAACGGTTACACGCAGTAAGGTTTGGGTGCAATGCTACACTGAATTACAGCGTAGTACCACCCATGGTTCGCTAGTTCCAGCCGCTGTTCGCAGGTTTCACCGCAATGCATAGCCACATGGCGTTGCGGGCTTTCTCCCTGCCATAATACTAGCAGCCGCGATATAAGTGAAACAAGCGCCGTTAAACCCCAACTCACATCACCTCACCTCACCTCACCTCACCTCAAAATGGGTGGGTCGCACTTGTCAGTGGAGTCTTTTTTTTTTTTTTTTAAACGCATATATATTTTGAACATTTTACTCTGTATTTTCATTGTAAATTATTGTGCTTGAAAATAATGAGGATTTGCTTACGATTTTTTTGAAAACGTGCTAATGGTCGACAAGAAATTGAAGAATATGTGTACAGCGCCCGTCCTCCTGAACATTCCCTAGTTGAATCATTACAAAGGGAGGCAACTCGAGCCACTCAACTGCAAAGCATTGATCAACGTTATCAATGGGTGTGCAACGAGCATTGAGTGATCACACTCGAAACATGGCCTTTCTTTACACTTACGTCAATAAATTCCAAGTTACAAACCTGTATTTCTTTTCCAGTCTTCACAAATTCCCCGCAATGGCCTGTACGTTACGACTGTAACACTATCCCAGGCAGATCCCGGCCAACTCAGGCTCGGGGTTTCCCCAACTCACGTGACACTACCAGCCAGCCAATCGTTCTTTCTAAGATTAGTCAAATGTAACGCGTTGTTATTCCTGGAAAAGCCACATGGTTGTAAATATCTTAACTATTTATGATATACATTACACTGTGCATGTGTATAGTATACCATTGTCAGCGCTATAAATAAAGATACTCAATTAGTATCCAATGCATAGTTAATGATGATGATCAGCGATCTATATATATATATATATATATATATATATATATATATATATATATATATATATATATATATATATATATATATATATATATATATATAGAAAAGAGTAAACATCAGATGGTTTTGACTGGATCAATCTTCTTTAATACAATACGTTGACCTCATTTCGACCCTTATATCGGTCTTTTCAAGTATACTTGAAAAGACCGATATACAAAATGTAAGGGTCGAAATGAGCTCATCGTATTGTATTAAAGAAGATTGATCCAGTCAAAACCATCTGATGTTTACTCTTTTCTATATATAACCTTACTTCACGTGAGAAGCAACTCATCTTATTTATATATATATATATATATATATATATATATATACATATATCAATAAAATACTTCAGACGTCACTTGCTGTAGATATCATTTTAATGATGACTGGATGCGTCGCATTTTGACTTGTTTACAAGTCTTTTCAACAGTCTGTTGAAAAGACTTGTAAACAAGTCGAAATGCGACGCATCCAGTCATCATTAAAATGATATCTACAGCAAGTGTCGTCTGAAGTATTTTATTTTTATATACATTTACTTCACGTGAGACCTTCCTCAACTTTTTCATAATATATATATATTTATCATACAATGGGTGGTGTTCTCGGCAGGATAAAGGCTACGGATATTTTCGGTATCCGTTGGGGTCATATACGGATAAAGATGCAAATAACAGAGGTCAAGTGACGGAAATTCTTTTGTTAATGACGTCACACGCATTAACATTTCGAACGCCTGTAAAAAAACGTAAATTGTCCTAACAGTAGTAACAGCGAAACAGCTTCATTTAAATATACATGCTTTATTTCTTATACATTAATTTGAGAAATGACAAAACAAACTGTGTGCAATGCATGGTGCGGCAAACTTCGTTTATTGTGATCAAGCAGTGCCAACAGTTTTGGCATAACATGGTTATCGCGATTTGAAATCTACCAAGCAAACTATTTATATAGATACTCACAGGTAACAAAGGCAGTTTGAGTCACATTCATTTATCGAACGTCAATATTCACTGTTCCATAATGTGACTTTTGAAAAGGGGATTTTAGAAATCGCTGCCTAACATTCAGTTTAGCTCTCCGTGTGTTGTGTGAGTCGCCATTTGCAACAGGGCGGAAGGGAAGCAACTCTCGCTCCTTCAAGATGGACTCCCCTACATTCATGATTACACGAAAGGACGTGAGTTCGAATTCCCTGTCCTCACCTATAATATTTTTTATTTGAAAACGTATTAAAAACATTGAATATTATGATCATGCCAAAAATAACAATTATTTTCACTGAAAGCCTAATTAAGGAGGCGTTATTTTGTGTCATTTTACTGTGAGAATAGCAAGCAGTTCATTTGCATATATCAATACGCGTAGACTTTGCAGTAAAGTTCAACTTTGAAATTAATGTTGTCATGCCGTTTTGCGCAAAATGAATGAAGAATGACATTGTATGATAAAGAAGTTATCATGCTCGTGTGTTTTGGGATGGTAAATATCCTGCATTCACAGCAAAAATGAGCTGGTTTCCAGAACACTGAAACTAACAGGATACCAAATGGAAACCAGTATTTCCAGTTGGTATCCAGACAGTTTTTATAAGTTTCCATGTGGTTTCCAGCAACACTGAAACTGGATTTTGCACCAGTATCCGGATGGTATCCAGTGCGAATAATTACCCACTCCTCCAAGTGGTATCCATCTGGTTTCCATGAATAACTTTCTTTTTGGTTTCAACTCAGTTTCCATGTGATAGTTTCCACTTGGTTTCCACTTGGTTTCCATATTTCTTAGTTTACACTTGGTTTCAACTTGGTTTCCATGTTCAGGTTTACTGTTGGTTTCAGTCTGGTTTCCATGTTAAGGTTTATTGTAGGTTTCAGTCTGGTTTCCATGTTACGGTTTACTGTAGGTTTCAACCTAGTTTCCATGTTGAGGTTTACTGTAGGTTTCAGTGTGGTTTTAGTATAATGGTTTACTGTAGGTTTCAGTCTGGTTTCAGTGTAATGGTTTACTGTAGGTTTCAGTGTGGTTTCAGTGTGATTTCAGTGTAATGGTTTACTGTAGGTTTCAGTCTGGTTTCCATGTAAAGGTTTACTGTAGGTTTCAGTGTAATGGTTTACTGTAGGTTTCAACCTGGGGTCCATGGTTGGCATTTGCATGTTATGATTTAAATGAATGCAGTGTCAACACCTACAGCAACTGCTATCTTCATCAAGAGCAATAATGCTTCGGAGAAAATAATTCTAGTAATGATAAAAATAAGTGTACTTTGTTATAAAGTTCATTACATAAAGTGCCAATAGCAAAGTCAATCTAATCATATCTAATTGCAAAAAAGAAAATACATTTTGCCTGTTGTACTAGTAATACAAAACATGTGTGTTGTATTATGAAGTTTATTACGTAAGTGTCAATTGCAGAGCAAATACTTGACTAATGCTGCAAAAAGGAGAATACATCTGACAATCAAATCTAAGGAATGTATTCAAATGATATCAAGTACACAATACCATATAGTGATCTTATTTATGAAGATCCTAGATATACATTTAAAAATTGTATTATTTAAAATTACTTCATAAATCATCCAGCAAAATGCCATAACTGGATGACGAGGTAAAATAACAGGGCATTGCTGTTGATTAAGAAAGAGGATCACTGATAATTCTGTGGTTATATTCTCGATTTAAACTGTGCTGCCGGCCAATCAGTATTCAATGTATGTTATGAAAAGGTGGTTTTATTTTCCTCGGGTAAACAGCCCGGGGGAAATTACATCACTAATCCTCCGGGGTGATTTCAAACTCTTCAGCTTCAGCTTAATACGTTCTGTGTCCTCAATGGGAATGATCTTTCGACCACATGGTATGCTCATCTTCAAGCGCAGAAGTCTTTGACCGACCACATGCTTCCTTCATGTTCTTCTAGGCTGTAAAAGTAAAACGAACATGAAAATGATATTAATGACTATATAATATGTAGTCAGAAAGACACTCCTCTACATTTTGCTTGAAAAAGGGTGTCTTGGGAAATTGTTTCAAGTCATTAAAAACATGTTTAAAATGTCTGCGCATGCCGTTGATTCTAACCATACGTATGTTTTCAATACGTCAAGCGGCGTACGGCAAGACTGTATGCTAAGCCCTCTTTTTTCATTATATTAATAAATGAGTTAGTAGAAGAATTAGAAAGCAGTAATACTTATGGCATTTTTGTTAATGGAGCTATTGGCGTGATTAAAATATTACTTTTCGCAGATGATATTGTCCTGGTATCTGACTCTGTCATAGATCTACAAATAGATTTAAATGTATTGGAACGTTTCTGCGACAGATGGGGCACGGAAGTAAAGCTAGATAAGTCAAACATAGTTTTTCGACATGGGGGTTATCTCAAAAAGGTTGAAAAATGGTTCTACAGAGGTATACAGATGGTTGTAATTACAGAATACAAATACCTTGGTATGATATTTACTTCTAGACTAGTATGGTCACGCAAGCCAGGAAAGCTTGTTTTCCTATATTTAGTTTATTCAGGAAATATTCTAATATGTCATTTAAAACAGTTGCAAAAATACTAAAATATTGCACATTCTTTTATATGGGAAATTAAATCTGGGGTTACACACATCGATAATCCATTGATTAAATCCAAAGTGCCTTTTTTAAACGTTATCTTGTTATAAATGAATACTGCTATTGTTTTCAGCTTTTTGAAAACGAATTTCATTTGGCTAACGCATACCATGTAGATGCGCCTTATGACGGTTTTAACCTTTTATTATTTTTAATATATTTTTTCTGTTTCCGTGGCAACAATTTCGACGTGTATTTGAAGGATAATTAAAGGTTCTGTCCAGAGCAGACTTTAAACACTACTCGACCAATCCTCACCAAATCGTGTGTACTACCCCCTTATATCATGTAGACGTGCTTTTTGGGATTTGAAGCATGAATATTACACCGTAGTTTTCTCAGGCATCTGACGGGGGCTTGTATTGTCGAATACCTAGCAATCAGAAAGCAGATGAAGTCGACGATCCAGCTCCTTATTCTATAAACAAAACTAAAGTGATATGTAGCGAGGTCAACAGCCAATGTCCGTTTGAAATTATATTTCAGATATGCTGTCATTATAATATCATTCAATAGTATATACCAAGTCAAAGCCAATACATTTTTCTTTACAATAAGACATCAATCATAAAACTCAATCGGATATACGTAACAACAAAGGTATGTTTTTTCAAAGCTTTAAATGTTACCACATTGCTGATCTGAGCCACTAAGGGGGCCCACCAAATTGATAAAAGAAATCGCTTGAAAAAATATATTTCAAAATCGCTTAAACTATATATCCTGTCAGCTAATAGTTACCCAGTTCCAAAGGACAGTATTTAAGTTAAAATTTATTTAAGAAATAGATTCGATAATATGTTTGTTCACTGGCTTATAAACGGTTTTAAACTTCAAGTTAAACTGTCGACAAGCTCGGGCATCTATACCAGGTTAACTTGCACATTTGAAACTGGTTATAAGCCAGTGAACAAACACATCATGAAATCAATTTCTTAAGTTACTGTCACTTACGGTGGTTTTATAGTTTATTGTATTTCTCTCATCGAAACAACAGAAAACTGTACTGAAAATACGAAAAACCTAGAATAAAACACGATAAACTCAAATTGAAACACGAAAAACTCAAAATGAAACACGAAATACTACAAATTTTGGGGGTTGTATGTGATATTTTGGTTTTTTTTGTTACGTTTCCTGATTTGTTCCGAACCATGGTGTTCCAACTGTTTGAACCAACGTCTTTTTAACATATTATCAAAAACTGACTGTTTACCCCTAGAATCAATTGTCAATAATAATTGGAATATATCATTGAACTTTCTTATTAATAATTATGATATATCATTGTACTTTCTTGTATATGCATACAATGTGAGATATTTTGGCGCCTATTATATTTTTTTTTCACTTTCTTTCATAAAACAGTTAAGTATTGTATTATCGATCGTCAACTTTATTTATCCAAATAATTTACTTAAATGACATGTTGAAAATAAACATATCAGAATTGATAAAACAACATAATTTGTGATGAAATGATTATAGAAACACAACAGTATACACAACTTATCTGAAGCGTTCGTAAAATATCTAGACTGGCTGTGTGAGGGTGTTTTGTTTGAGTTATAAGAATGGTGCACCCCGCCCTTTTTCCGATTCGGAATGTGTCCGTGAAATTTATTCTTCGAATGATAAACACGTTTTGTTTGCTTCAATTGACTATCTGACAAAACCTATGGTACAAGCTATTATCCAAAGTATCGAAAACACGAAATTCTGTTATCGATTAGTCATTATCCTCTGTATTTCCATTTATTCTTTTCCCACTAGACTATCGATCTTGTCTTAATGAGCTGATAACACAGACTGACTTGGGTAGAACGTGAATACGCTGAGGATTTGCTTCCAGTGAAATTGATACAGCCATTCTCATGAATCTACTTGGCTAGTTCAAACTGCAGCTTCATGTGTGCTAGAAGAGACAATGGACTTGCTCGTGTATTGCATTTTGAGGGGTCGGGAAATCAAAGTATATATTCCAGATATATATATATAGAGAGATATATATATATATATAGAGAGAAGATATAAGCAAATCAATTTGAGTAGTAATTACATTTACAACAAAACGTTTATTACATTGATGAGAGTTGTGATAGTTTAAAGGTAACAATAGTATACCACATGCTGTCAATTTTGTAGGAGAAAAACATTCTTACATATATCACGTGCCCCCGGAGAAAGGAATAGAAGGTGAGAAAAGGAGAGGGAAAAGAGAGAGAGACCAAGAGAGAGGGGGGAGAGAGAGAGGGAGAGAAGGTGAGAGGGAGAGAGAGAGAGAGGAGAGGCACTTAGATAGAGAGACGGAGAGAGGGAGGAGAAGAGATGGATGGAGAGAGATGGATGGAGAGAGAGAGAGAGAGAGAGAGACAGAGACAGAGAGAGAGAGAGAGAGAGAGAGAGAGAGAAAGAGAAAGTAGAGAGAGAGAAAGTAGCGAGAGAGAGAAAGTAGAGAGAGAGAGAGAGAGAGAGAGAGAGAGAGAGAGAGAGAGAGAGAGAGAGAGAGAGAGAGAGAGAGAGAGAGAGAGAGAGAGAGAGAGAGAGAGAGAGAGAGAGAGAGAGAGAGAGAGATTATATTATAAATATTACATACTTTCACGATCGGTGAACTTTTAACCGATATCATACATTTATGGCAAATGGTTGATTTATGACGACAGCATATTTTATTTCCATATTTCATCAATACACCATTTTGAAATAGCGTACCAGCTGTAGCCAGTGCATGTTTGAAGTGAGGTATAATTCTTTCATACCCTGGCGAATGCCACGTGTTCTCTTTACAAAGCAGTTATCAAAAACGTTCAAACTCGACTCTCAGTATCGACAGGCAGTATTTCGGTGTTTCTTTTAAAAAATTGACTCTGTTGAAAATGAGGTGAGGTTTTCCTTTTCCTCAGAGTCACCAATACATAAATACAATTTCTTCAGCTCTCGCTTTCCCTTAATTGTATCAACAGCTGCATTCAGTTTATTTCCAATTCAACACACACACATTTCAATGTAGAGGACAAAGCATTAATTTTGTATGAACACTCTATTTCAGCGCCTAGGTGAAATTTTCGCAAGCTCCTTTGGGTTTGAATATCGCTTTGACCTCTTTTCGACTCCCCCTTTTCAAACACACCGGTTGTATTCACTTTAGAGTAAGATTTTGTAACTGTCTTCAATGCATTTGCGAACTGTGTGTTCAGTGTTGTAAGTTTCTAGAAAATGTTCCAACACATAACGTGTACAAGTGTAGCATAAAACATGACTCACAGGCATTTTGAAGTGCAAATGGTTGATTTATGACGACAACATATTTTATTTCCATATTTCATCAATACGCCATTTTGAAATAGCGTACCAGCTGTAGCCAGTGCATGTTTGAAGTGAGGTATAATTCTTTCATACTCTGGCGAATGCCACGTGTTCTCTTTACAATGCATTTTGCTTATCAAAACCGTTCAAACTCGACTCTCAGTATCGATACACAGTATTTCGGTGTTTCTTTTAAAAAATTGACTCTGTTGAAAATGAGGTGAGGTTTTCCTTTTCCTCAGAGTCACCTATACAAAAATACAATTTCTTTATTCAGCTCTCGCTTTCCCTTAATTGTAATTGTAATTTTGACTGTTTAATGCAATGATCTCAATCGGCGTATATTATGGCCTCAATGAACAACGCAACGCAGCTGTCACACTCTCGGGATGATTACTAAACAGCTTTTCCTCGGGAATATGCAATATAACCTTGTTGTATTCCCCACGGCCCGGAAATAGTCTCTACCGTATTTGCTCGGAATGACGTCCCTTCAGTATTAATAGCGGTACAGTTTACACAAAACACAATCTTGTGAAGAGTACGTAATGCTATGGGACGATTGCACAAAAGACAACAGTGAGTGGATTGCTTAAGGTCACTTGGGCAATACTGTAGCCATTTGCGGCGAAATCCACAACAGATCTATAGGGCCACTATATTTGAAGAGAATTCGCGAACAAGTATGCACAACAAAAATCACAATCTAACGAATGTGAAAACCAGTGTATGGCTGACCTCCCCTACAGAATACATGTATATTTATGGGAGCTGAGGGAGGGGCGGGGTTGAGGGGGAGGGGTTTGCTTGTCAGTTAAGAACGACCATAGGTGCTGGTATTGCTACCTGCATACATGTATAAGTAGCTGTACGGGTAGCTTAGAACGAAGTTTTCGGACGTATCATTATCAGCAAAAACAGCCCCTATGTGAACAACAGGATGTTCCCTCTCTAAACGGAGGTCGGAGGTCGGCCCCTGAATACATCAACAGCGAGCTAGTAACGCTGAGTACGGGTACGACCCCAATACAACAAAGACACACACACATTCAACAAGAAGCGTCTACTTGTGTATAACTTCAGCTCTGTAAATCAACGGCGGACATGCTGCTTTTCATGAGCCGTGCAGTAGACCATTCAGGTCTTCTATTAATATATTGTGGAAATCCCGGCAGACTCATTTCTCGGGAATTGGGTTAGTCATGTAATACTCATGCGAAATCGATTTCCCCGGTAATGAATCCACCATGCGTCACACCACGTCTGGTTTACAGAGGCAAGCTGAGTACGTATTAGACTAAAATTTAGTCTATGGAATTTTTATAATTACTGTACCTTCGATTTCATCCTTTTGATTACATATTTTTTATACCTCCAGTTCCAGTGTATTCAGTTTATCTAGACTTGCTGAATAAAAGTCTAGACTGTATTAAAGGCTCTTAATAATACACAGTCATGGAGCAGGACTATGTACGTATTGCTTCTCACAGTTAGCCATTCATGGTGAGAGACAAACTTAAAGGGGCAATAGCACGTTTTCCTTGCTCAAATAAACCGATGAAATGTATTTGGAAAATAATGTCACTAATAGTAAAACACCCTTCTCTCTTCAGAAAATCAAGTTAAAATGAATGTGTATGGTTCTGAAAAGCCATGGGGATCGTTTTTGTAATTCAAAATAATAAAAAGGCCACCATGCAGCTTTTGCTTTATACGCAACACCGTTATAAGCACTGTAGATAATAGGTGCTTGAATAAGATAGTTTACCTTCTAAAGTTTATTTAACTGACTTAAAGCATTATTATAAAAAGGAAATTTGAAGAAAAAAAAAATATTTTTGCAAAAAAACGTGCTACAGCTCCTTTAACATTTACTGCGTCTGTAGTGTCTGTACAGTAAAGTTCTGTTTATTCAGGTTATAAAACAAAGCTTGGAATCTGACATTTTAATAGTCCCTCGAATAATAAAACAACGTTAGGTTGACTTCCAAGGTGAATCGAGGAGATAAATACAGGATGACAAACATCTGTATATTACTTTGACAATTTTTAACATTTCCAATTTTAAAACTTCTTCGAAATCTTAATCTCAATTATACGTTATTATGCCAAAGGCACGATGTATTTCCATTGTTAAAGGATGGCCGAAATGTATTATTTTCTATTGAATTCTTATCTGCAATTGGTTCATTAGACTATTTTGTGAAAAATGAGACCCCAAAAAAATTAATATGTTGATCCTATATTAAACTAGAGACACTTAAAACTGTCATGACAGCAGTCCCGTGCTTAATTGCTACAAACATACATATACATAAGTGCAAAATGCACTCCAATTAAGCATTAGTGCGTTCGGCTTCGGGGGTTTGAATCCCGCCAGGGGCACGGCAACTTTCTCTGCAGTGGAGAACTGTTCTACACGCAGTAAGGTTTGGGTGCAATGCTACACTGAATTTCAGCGTACCACCCATGGTTCGCTAGTTCCAGCCGTTGTTCGCAGGTTTCACCGCAATGCATAGCCACATGGTGTTGCGGGCTTTCTCCCTGCCATAATACTAGCAGCCGCGATATAAGTGAAATACTCTTGAAAGCGGCGTTAAACACCAACTCACCTCACCTTACCCAATTAAGCAGGGCCCGGCCGTTGTCACCATATGAAATCGTTAGTTGAATAGTAAATTAAAAGTAATCCGTTTATCGAAAATTTGGGTTGTTTGGATGAAGATTTCTGACTTATATGAGCAATTTAAAAGTTGGGAAAACGCAGGATACGCTTCAGTGATCACGGCCCCGTCCGCTTTCATTCTAGTCGTCGGGGCATAGTTAGTCACTTTTTAAAAAAGCCGTATATAAATAATTTACGGGCCGATTTTAGAAATTTAAAGTCGAGTAGATTTCAAATTGAAACCCCTTTTCAACGAATCACGAAAGTGACCATGGATACGACATGATACATTTAAACAATCAGAAAATGAGGAGGTTGATATGTTTATGTTGTCTACTCGAAAAACTTGGTGAACTTGTTAGATTTAGAGGTTTCAATAACGGGACGCTTTTCAGAAAAGCTAGGGTAGATAAACATATGTTTACTTACGACCGGCGTTATCTTCTAATTCAGGGCAATATCTGCATGTACATTGGAACTATAAAGCTATATAAAAATTAGGATACTTAGACCGCGCTATACTCCACGCAACAAAGAGGCATTCTCAAAGCGCACTCACGTTATTACCCTGGTTGGTGGGTGTAGGGACAAACTTCATTCCTATTATATCCCACCGGTTATACCGTGGGATATAATCGTCGCCCTGTCCGTCTATCTGTCCGTTCGTCCGTTCGTCCGTCCGTAATCATTTAGCTTCCGGAGCAGAACTCGAAAACCGTTCATGATATCTTTCTGAAACTTCCCATGTGTATTACCCACCTTCTTAAGTGGTGCATTTTGATATTTTCAGATTTCTGAAAAAAAATCGGTTTCCATAGAAATGTGTTTAATTTGGATTTTGTTCAGAGACAGGTTCGTTTCCGGAGCACAGCTCCAAAACTCTTCATCATATCTTCCTGAAACTTTGCATGTGTATTACCCACTTACTGAAGTGGTGCCTTTTGATATTTTCAGACTTCTGAATTATTTTCTTTTCGTTTCCATAGAAACGTGTTGAATTTGGATTTTATTCAGAGATAGGTAT